>OX359250.1:11290395-11349641 GCA_947179485.1 Allacma fusca
AATCCGCATCTGTCTTTGCAATGCTGTTATCATTGTTATTAGGTACTAATGGTATGAGGATGACTGGCCTGAGTCTTGGGGAGATACAGTATAGGATCTAAGCGGTGAAGATTTTGGGAAACCCAAGACGACAATTAGGTTTTGTCGTGTGTACTATCTTGAGCGGCTCCAAGTCTTGTTGTGAAACCTCTGACTCGTTTGTCTCTCTCACCGCTCCTCTCTTCATCTCTTTTGACGGGATTTACATGCTCTGCCTCTCCTCTCACAGGACTACATAGAGATAGATACAGAGAGCTCCGTGAAACCTCCTTGTGTGTTTCTCAGTAGGGTGACTGACTGTGAGACGGATTCTATTAACTAACTGTGGAAATACTATTTATGAAGAAGACTAAACTCACTGATACTCTAGTAATATCTGCATTTCTTCTCTCCCCCCTCCGATTTTTCAAATGAGTCTCTACATATATCTATGTATGTATCTTATAGTCTAAAAAAGGTTGAGAGAGAGATAATTACACATACACACAAACACACACAAAATAAAAAAAAAATAATAATATAAAGAGTACATCTCTATCTGAATGCCGGGCTGTAATTTACATGGAAAATATAATGAACGTTGTGTATATTTAAATGTGAACGAGCAGGGAGAGAAATTCTCTGTATTAATTTCATGACCCAGACTGTTTGTTCGGTTGGCGATTTCCATCAAGACTTTCCACTTTTGAACTGATTCCAAGATACAGAGTAGACAATTCGGTTCTACTCTTTGAGTTTTTATCTTCTGCGGTGAGGAGTATTTCTCCATCCGC
Source organism: Allacma fusca (assembly GCA_947179485.1). NCBI lineage: Eukaryota > Metazoa > Arthropoda > Collembola > Symphypleona > Sminthuridae > Allacma > Allacma fusca. Next base: position 11,291,208 of record OX359250.1, read on the forward strand.
AGCTCTCTCTCTCTCTCTCTCTCTCTCTCTCTCTCTCTCTCCCCTTCTCTCTGTCTCTCTCTCTCCCTCTCTCTCTCCCATTCACTCACACTCTGTCATTCGCTAGCTAGTTTGCTCAGACGCTGGTTCAGTCTTTTTTCCTTGTCGCTTCTTTCTTTCTCACTTACTCACTCGGAAGTGAGAGGAGCGTATGTGTGAGGAGTCTGAGGAGACTGGTGTTGTTGTGAGGGAGTGTGTTTAACTGAAAAAGTCAAAACGATCCGGACTCTAGTATATAAGGAGACGAGAAAGAAGAAACTTGGTGGAAGAAGAAAAAGAGAAGAAGCCTTGAGAAAAAGTCTTTGGCTGGTTCTGTTTCAGCGTTAGAAACTACCACTACTACTAGTTCCTTCTACTACATCTCCTCCTGCTATCATTCAACTCTAGCAACTCCTATACTTTTGATGTATTTTGTCCTGAGCACGTGAAGAGCAGCTGTGTTTCCTTTTTGGATGGAACTGTTTTTTTTTCGGGGGAAACTCTCATATATATAAATATATATAAATCTACCCATACTCCAATATTAAATACAGAGTCGATCTGGCATGACGAGAGAATGGGATGCTAAAAAACATATATACAATTACGTACAACACTACACAAGTCCTCTCTCCCTGACTTACACTCTCCCTCTCTGTCAGACTGTCAGCAAAGTCTTGTGTCTTGTGGATAGTTGAGGAAGAAGAAGAAGAAAATCAAGAGGAATATTTTTGAGCTGAAGTAGGAACAAAAGAGAAATTCCCCCCAAAGAAAAAATATCGTATATTAATAATAATCTCATCTGAAGCCAACAACCAAAAATCCATCTGAAATAATAATAATAATATCAAATTCAACTTGAAATATTATATAATGAATTTTATGTTAAACTAAAATTCCTCATTGCTCGCTCACATCCGAACTATTTACATTTACGGTTTAATATAATCTTCCTGTGTGCACATCTAAAACTCGTAAGAGAGTTGTGAAGTCAGAGTTCCTCTGTCTTTTTTTTTATATCTCCATCTTCTTTGAATTCACCTCTGTCAAAGGGGACCGTTTCCCCCTTGAAAGTGTCAATCCAGCTCTTCAGTACGTATCCTCTTTGGACTTTTGTGTGAAGTCTTGTCATAACTGCGAGGGATTCCCGAGATTGAACTCCTCTTTTCCCTCTCAGACAATATCTTCATTAAGACAGTGACTCTAAAAAGAGAGAGAGAAGCCTGTGTGATCCAGTTGTTGAATCTTTAGCAGGTATTATCACCTCAATTCTTTTAAAGAAGATTATATAGGGAATTTATTTGTTGGAGACTCCTTTTCTCATTTTAATTGAGAAGGAAATTGTGCTTGAGGAAAAAACCTGAAAGAGAAAAGGGTGAGGGGGAAAAAATATATATATAGATATATCTATAGATATACTTTTATTTGATCGTGCTGGAAATATAAAGTGGTAGGAGTTTTCAAGGGAGAGAATAAAAAAAATTGTCTCCTCCTTCAAGATTTGAATCCCTATTACTGTGTGCTTCCTACGTGTAATTACATATAATTGAAGATGCAATCTCCGTGGGTCTTCTTTACGTCCGCTTTACCTAATCACCATCATACGGGTACAAAGCCCATGGCTCCAGGATTGATCCCCATCAACTGTCCTCCTGCGGGTGCGGCACCTCTTCTCTCAGCTCCGGTCCCAACTCTGGGTGCTTTTACTGCTGCAGCCGCTGCCGCAGCTCATCATCCATCTCAGATTCTACTGGCAGCCGCGGCTGCTGCCTATGGACAGCAGTGTGCTGCTGCCTCTTTACTACATCAACAACAGCTCCCGAATGGCAATTATCATATGAAGGTTTGTAATAAATTTTCCGATTACACACGTAATTATAAGATTCATCTACGCTCTAAATTGATTTATGCTCTCTTCAATGTCTCTCAAATTGACTCAACTGTCTAAGAAGCCTTCTGCCATTTAAATTCCCACGTGCCTTTATATAATTATAGGTAAATTACATTCTATGTAATTACATATATAGTTTTGAAAGACATATGATGTATACGCGTAATTATTAGATATAATTATCTACATATGTATATGACGGGCCTCATGAAATGAACTATTCAAGGGGACTTGCAAGGATAGTTATGCAAGTATTTATGTGATGCGTATACGTCTCTACGTATGTACATATATGTAGATATGTACAGGACCTGTACACATAATATGTACCTTGGGTGTTATAACTTAACGGAAATTAGTCAAATGAGAATGAGTTATTTCCTACTATTACTGGAACTACGAGTTCCTTTGGTTTTTATAAATATATAGGGACTCTTTAAGTTAATTACCAACTTTGGACTATCTATAATAATTATGTACTTCTATATTGTATCTATACATAGTGAAAGATACATGAGTATGCGTTTCCTCTATGTGAATGTATGCCGAGAAATATTTTGCAGGAATGGCAAATTGTATGCCCCTGTGTTCCGTATGTGTGTGTGTGTGTGTGTGTGTGTGTGTGTGTGTGTGTGTGTGTGAATTTGGAAGAGGGTTTTTGTTTGTTTACCTCCCTCCTGTTTTTGCGAGTGTATAGTGCCATTGGACTGACTATGTGCTTGTTAATCCGGTGTGGAGGGAACTTTGCTAAAATAATATTTGTCCCGATAATGTACATATTATGAGGGGATGGAGGTAGTTTGAGAGAGTGTACTACTGATGTAGTAATTGGTAGTAGAAATATTGGTACAGTTCCTAGTTGTAGAAGTAATTGCTGGATCAATTTGGTATGAAATTAGTTTGAAACTATTTCGGGCATGGGAGGATAAAATCAATGTTTTGTGTAGAAGGCACTGCCAGCAGGTTGATATAATTGCAGCGTATATATGACATATGCAGTATTATACTTATATCTATGGGATACTGAGATCCGGCAGACTTACCGATAAGTACGCAGTTTGTGTATACTCAAATATGTGAACTCTCTCTCTCTCCCTCTCTCTCTCTCTCTCTCTCTCTCTCTCTCTCTCTCTCTCTCGCTCTCTCTCTCTCTCTCTCTCTCTCTCTCTCTCTCTCGCTCTCTCTCTCTGGAAAAGGTAACACATGGGAAATCACTCCAGATACCAGGTTTTCGCCTCAAGGGAATGACGTGTATTGATTCAATATCTTAAATTTGTTCCAGGATTAAATTGTTTCACAAATTCAAATACACCATATCTTGTACATTAGTCAAGGAGATGCATGTTTATGTGAAGCAGCTCCGACCGCATTCCTCTCTCTCTCTCTCTCTCTCTCTCTCTCTCTCTCCTCTGCCTCTATCTTTCACTTTCTCCGTTTAGGAATGCACCCGAGTTAATATGATCCTATGAAACATACCCCCCTCAGCATTGGTATCTATATTTTCTGTGGGAATTCCTGTATAGACTTAAAAACTATTGGAGATGGGGGTAACCAAGACAAGGCAGGTATGATGGAGGACTGACTACTAGATAGTGGTAATAGTAGTAGCAACTTGCATAACAAATCGAAAGACAAGCAATGAAGCTACACCTTCAAGGATTTGAGAGCTTCAAAGGAGGGAGTGTAGGGAGATAGCATTAACTTTCCGTTGGGTTACTATAGCACCAGGTTATGATAGAGGAACCTCCCAAACATGAGGTTCCTCAATGGAATTTCGAGTCTTCGGTTTGTCTGTCTACCCTCACAAATATGTAACTATAATTATTATTATTGTATGCACATATATCTATCTATCTATCTATCCTATATGATTTGGTTACACTCGTACGTATATCTACGTACTTACATATATCTCGAGGCAAAGAGTAAATGTTTAAGGAAACTTCACCTTCCACCACACACAAGTACAACCATATGGGGTTTATCTTTGATGTAGACTCCCAGGGCATACACACACAGATATATAGTATATATCTATATCTATGTATAGAATCTACATACACACCCTGTAGTTTAGTATTGATTCATATATTCGTGTTTTAGTAACGTCTAAATGTAGACATACTGTATGATAATAGAAATTGCTGACAGTACACACACGCTGTACTTACTGTCTTTGTCGCAATTCAAATAGGAAAGGTTTGCTATTTTTCCCTGTCTTGTTTCCCCCTTCCCTTCTTTCCCCTTACGTCCTTCGATGATTTCAGGTTTTTGTAGATATTACTTAAGTTTTATTTTTAAGGAAAACCAGAAAGCATTCAACTGTTTCCTGCTGAGTGAGTGACATTTTCTTTCTCGACAATTCACTTATTTTATTTTTTTTCCCGTTGTAGTGTATCACGTGCATTTAGTCCTGACTGACGTATGTGTACAGTAGTTATGCATAATTCCAGAGAAGGAGTACTCGATTAGACAAGGGATTGGATTTAGAGGAGTTTACTTTATTAGTGCCGTTGCACTACGTTTGTTTATACATTTGTAATTATATATAATTAATTATATATATTAAGGGGTAATTATTATGAAAAGATGGTAATGGAAAGTTTTCTCTTCAGATTCATAATGTTTTCCCTCAGGTTTAGCATTCAAAGAGTCTTGTAAGAGAACCTATTTGTAATGTCGATTAAGCAAAAATGTTTTTGGGTAGGATAAAGTAGTGGTATGTATTTTTTGTATAGGTCTTAGGAACGTATCCTTTTTTATTATTGGTTCCATAAATGTATGATAAATCTTGGATGGCTTCCTCCCCCCCCTCCCCCACCCTCTGCCTTGTATAAGGGAACAGAAACTAATTTTTTTTGGGTGTTGTTTACTATTGTCATGAATCCACAATTTGCAATTTAGTTTGAAGGGGTCTCAATTTTACTGTAATGTACTCTCCTCTGCCTCAGAGTATTTTTCATGTCATTCATCCGATTGTTAGGTTTGAAATACCCTTTGGTTATTTTGGGAACACATTTCGGAAATGTACTGAGTATGTATGTATAGGGTGTCTCCTATGTATCTACATACGTATATTATATGAGTGTTAAAAAAAATATAAGGGACTAATATTACATTAAAATTTGATAGTATCATATGTCAATTCAGAACTGATAGCTTGTTGAAATTGAAGCTGAAGGATTTTTTTTAAAAAGCATATGGACGATCTAGGAGGGCTAGTGTTTTGTGGAAGTATTCCAGTTATTGTATGTAATGTATATGTAAATATTTGTTTGGATGGGGGACTTGAGTTTGTATTTGTACTCAGCTCTTTTCTGAAGGTTTTTGCTGACGCCAAGGAAGTTGAGCATAAATGTTGAATATAGAAGTAGAAGTGGTGTCTATGGAGAGTCCGCTGGAATTATTATTGTACTCCCTTCCCTTTTTGGGGAAAAGTTATGAGTATTGGTTGTTGATGGGAGTAAGCTAAAGTTGTAAGTGTAACACAATCATACAATGCAAGTTTTGGGAGGGTGAGGAAATACAGATACAGCAATTATTATTTTCAGTTTATTTTGTGCTCTCTCATTCCAATTTACTACTTTCCTTCATACCTACAAACGTGGATATCTATCTCCTATATTATTACTACTATTTACTAAAGACTATACACACTCAGGGATGAGTACTTTGTGTATATATGTATATCAGTATATTTGTGTGTACAATAATTATTACATATTGAGGAATAATAATATAGTGGAGAATATCCAACCACAGAGACTTTCTCTATTGGACGGGAATATATCCCAGGGCTTATATGTTGATGATGCAATTTTATGGGCGGAAAAGATTTTCAAAGGAAATGAAATTATCTTAGATAGATGCTAGTATTACTTTCGCTTCAGAGGGTCTTGGGGAAAGATGACAAAGGAAAGCTGGGGGTTTGGATGGTGGGTCACAGTGTATTTAAATTGGGATATATAGTTCCTTGTGTACATTTATAATGGTTATAGGATTGAACTATCCAAGAGTGTTATAGGCAGACACTTTATAGAATGTTGTGTATTATTACGTTGAAAAAGATAGGAGTTGATCTCTCTCTCTCTCTCTCTCTCTCTCTCTCTCTCTCTCTCTCTCTCTCTCTCTCTCTCTCCCTCTCTCCCTCTCTCTCTCTCACTCTTGAATAGTATTCAGTCTCGTAATATTTTGGGAAATGTTTTAGGGAGATTGTCTCCCGTCTTGATGCTTTCTTCTCCATTTCCCTCCTTATAATGCATAATTATTGGGATGTTGGGAAAAAGCTATGGGTGTACGGAAGTACCGTTCGTAGAAGGAAATTGGAGTTACTACGTGGAACTTGTAGTAATGTGATTTGATTGGGAGTCTCTCTCTCTCTCTCTCTCTCTCTCTCTCGAGGTGGCTACGGAAACAAGTTGTATTTTTTTTGTATAAAATACAAATGATTTCAATGATTTATGTTCTACTATTCCTCAGTTTTGTGTGTCTGTTTTCTTCCCTTTGGTATTCCTACAAATATTACAGTTCAGTTTCGAGCGTTTATTTTCGAATATTGACTCTTAGAATGACAGAAAGGAGAGCACTCTGCTCTTGAGATATGGAGAAAGTACTCTGGTATTCTTCAAAGTTGAGCTCATTTTTATTATTACTATTTGAAATGTTCTCTCTCTCTCTCGCTCTCTCGCTCTCTTCATTTCTTTACTCTGTCTGCCTCTCCGTGTATGACAACAACTCAGAGTGTGTTATATGGGCTTATACAGTAGTAGATACTTTCTTGTGTGTTCCACTGACTGACTCTGAAACGTAACTTATTGTCAGTAAGGGTTGAAAGTGCATTTAATGCATTATTGGATGGAAGTATAGAAGTATAGTGTCCTTCGGCAAGATCAAAAGTGATTGGTCAATGGCGGTAGAGGAGATACGTGTTTAATGAAATAATTGCCTCTTGCTGTGATCAGCCAAAAACCACTATATTAATAATGAGATAATGCTGGGATACAGAGCCCACATCAATGCCACTCCTCAGCCTTACCATATGGATTTGATGACACTAATGATTGGAGAACAGATGATTGGGATTGATTGATTGCTTCACAATGAAATAATTTCCCCTTTGGCTTTTCTGGTTGTCCGTGTGAATCAGCGTGATAGGGTGCTTGTGTGTGTGTGTACGCGCGTGTGGGGTGACGAAACCCAAGTATTTAGAGTTGATGTGCTGGAATTTGATCGCCGACAGCTGTTCTTTTATATGATTTTATAATAATATTATTGCCCTTATAATTCCCCTATAAACCTCAAAAAATATATGTACCTATTTAATATTAAGGGATTAGTCATTTGTAAGGAAGTTTGTGTATCTATACTGAGTTGAAATAGAAACACTTCAAATAAGTTTAAATACTCGGAACGTTTCCCTTATTTGTTTTTGTATCTACATATGCATAATTGTGTGTATACCTATACCTATGTAATTACATCTACTTGGAAATTGTTTTTTAAAAGGAAATTTTGTTCAAATCAATTTTGTAGGATAAAGTGTCCATAAATTTATTCGGCTTTTGTATGTAACTATGTAATCTTGTAGGGACAGAGTAATTACATTTATATATACATTTTGTAGTCATTCAAAATTCAAAAGGAATATTAAAATTTCTGGAACAGACTATCTGTAGATACTTGACTCATATAAAAATGTATGGAATTACATAGTATGGAGGGTTCTCCATATTATGTAGATTGAAACATGGGGCGAGCATGAATGTAATAATTATGTAGATGCACAGTAGTCGTGACACATGGTTTGGAATTGAATTGGAGACGATGGATTGGAAGGAGAGCTTTTTCCAGAGATATGATTTCATGTCATATGAAGGATCTGTTTCATTTGACGTGAGCATTGAGCTGATGGAAGGTGTGTCAATCGTCCCTTGAATATCCATAGGCAATAACTAAAGCAAACAAGATACCTAATGTAATATAAACTTGAGGTCAGATAACTTCCAAAAAGAGTAGATAGATAGCTATGGATGTCCGCGCAGCTCATTTGCCATGGGAAAAGTCCTTATTTTGTGGGTATGTCTCCCCTTTTCACTCGTCTTTCCTTACCGGTTTAGTGAGGGAAGTTCTCGTTGATTTCCATCCCGTAACGGAGTGTACTATTTTAAGTTGTTAGTAGTAAGCCTGGATAGAATTGTGGAGCATGTCAAAATGGTTATTTGATACTTTGAATTTTCTCTATGCCGTAGTCCCTGGGCTTATATTTTCCACGCTATTTCTATTTAATACTTTCCCCCCCTTTAGCAAAAGAGATATTTACTTGGGACTGTCCCTCCCTGGAAATGGCCTCGACGTGTAGATATATCTACGTAGTAGGTTTTTCTTATGTATATATGTATATACATGTGTATGTATGTATCTATGTGTGTGTGTGTGTGTGTGTGAGGCCCTGGTACTGTATGAGTGAGAAAACTTTTCTCTTCGTTATCGTTTCTTGTATATATGGCGTGTATTATATTATACTCTGTCCGACTTGAGAATGACTGGCTGGATGAGCCCTGTCGTGGAGAAGAAAGTGTCTCGATTGAGCCGACTTTTGTCTGTTTACATTATGCGGGGATGGGAATTTAAATACCCTGAGAAAATGCTGTAATATATCTAGTGGAGCGATCGGAACTGTATTGACTTGCTTATGTAGATGAGTCGATGTACACATAGTCAATATGAACTTTATTGTATATTTACTACTGTCTCAGGTCCTTACTTATACATTGGTATCTAACCGTCTGTATGTACATACATACTGTAGCTCTCACTCAACAATTATTTCTAGTCATGCTCTTCTCTCTGGGTATAAATAGTCCTGGAGACCAGAGACACTGACTGAGGTACACTAATGTCACATTAAACTCCTACCACACCAGTTCTTAATTATTTTTTCGACACTGGGAGGAGGAGGAGGTTCTGGTCCTGGTACTTTAATTATTTATTTTAATTCATTCCAAGTGGCGTTCTCAAGTCAGGAGATAGACATATAAGATTAGATGTATGCACTATGTACATAGATACATATATGTAATTATATTTATTGTTTTATTTGTTGTATAAGGGGGGAATAACTTACGTTTTGTTTGTCAACCCCAGGTTCATTAATACCCTGCAAACATAGGATCTTGTCCTTTAATTGGAGCATCATATAAAAATTCCTTTTGTTAAAATAAAATTAAAAAAAAAGCTATTTGGAATAAAACGATAGTCAGGTACCCGGGTCTTTTATTTATGAAATGATGACCTTAAAATAGGAATTAAATTATTTAGGAAATCAAATATGAAATTGTCAAGTGAGGCTGGGTTGGAGTCATTCCGAATTTTATACTACTACGAACCGAAAGCTCGGACCTCCCAATAACAATATGTCCCGTCCTTTACTAATGGAAGTTTGACGGGGAACGAAATGAGAATAAATTATTCTCTCGTTACACTCCATTGAGTTACTCTCTCTCTCTCTCTCTCTCTCTCTTTCTCTCTCTTTTTCTCCCTGGCGTTGTTTGTAAACTGACTGGTGAGATTGATATGGACGATATAATACCGTGTAGTAGTTGATGGTTTTAATCCTCTGCAGCACTCACTCAGTCATATATATATAGATAGATATAGTATACATGGGTGTACTTACGTTCCCATGTACATAGTGTCTATCTACATATAATTATATTAAGGATACAGTGGAGAGTATACGTGGGAAGTATAACTCCGACTAACCCGTACTGTAACGGCTGCTTTGGTAAACTATGTAGTTTCTTATTGAACCGGAGCAAGTAATGGCTTTCGAACTTGATGAAATATTGATGGAAAATAAAATGTCGTTTGGTCACACACGCGATCAAAAAAGACAGCGAGAAAAGGGGAGAGAATGGAAGATTATTGAATGGAAGGCGACGATAGCATTTTAACTGTCTTTATCACTTGGACTTGAAGGTGCCTCTGCATTTACCCATTCTCTCTCTCTCTCTGCCCACTGTAGACTCGATCCCTAATCTTTTAGCTATTTATAACAGGAGATGGAACATTTTTCTCATTGAGGTCACAGGAATATATATACGTACATATGCATTACTACTCACTACTACTACTACTACTACTGCTATTACTACAACTACTACTACTACTATTATTACTACTACTACTATTACTGCTACTATTACTATTCCTGCTGTACGCTGACCGTCTTATGGTAACTATCTGTTAACCTTTTGGAGCTGAGCAGTGACTTGAGACTAGATATCCAGGAATGATGGGTGATTTTACTTGTGTGTACATATGTAACAGGCTATATGTGTCCCTGGGACTAGGGATAAATAAAACTGACAATAAATTCTTGATTGGAAGTAACCATGGAGGTTTGCGTGAGGAATGTCTATGAATATTTACTTCGCTTTAGGTTACGATTTCACTTACTTATACAGCTACCCAGGGAGAATGGTTTGCTCTTCCTTTCTCTCTCTCTCTCTCTTTTTTTTTCTCTCTCCCTGCCCATCCAGGCCATTAGATTAAGTCCAGCGTTAACTGACTGGCTATGAGGGGGATAATAGTATTGACAATCTTAGAGCTAATAAAAATATGAGAAAGTTTATCTCCTACTACGACCCTGTTACATTCTCCTACTCTATATTTATATTTCCCACTAATTCCTACACTCTCAATTTATTTTCTCCTGCCGTGTTTTTTTATCATTTCGGGGTGATGGTAATTCCTCGATTATAAATAATGAGAGTATGCTTCCATGCGTTACTTTTTGTTTTCTCTGGCTTCTGTTCTCTCCTTAAAATGATTATACTGGGCATTAGGGGAGATTATAGCCTCCTGACATTGACTAAATATGCATGAGATGTCAATTTTGTATTGGAAGACGACCATGTGGAGATGGGACGATGAGGAATCATTAGGAGGGTTACATGGCGTGTGGTAAAACATTTCCCGGTGTACTCTCTCTCTCTCTCTCTCTCTCTCTCTCTCTCTCTCTGCCTCCTACTTTCTTGACATTTCCTTCAACTTTCCTTAAAGTTCCTGTAGGTACATGGACATACCGTGGTGAATTTTCCCATCTGTGTTTCGTTCTGTGTGTATATCTATCTATTGGTAGATATATGTATCTATACATGTATATATTTAGGAAGAGAGTAAATGGTCTACGTGTACATGCTTTTGTACAGAACTTAGACCATTTTGCCTCTTCAGTGACGATATGTGTGTGTGTGTGAGAGAGAGAGAGAGAGTGAGAGTGTGTGTGACTTGACTACTCGTATTTTTGATTTTACTACTTATATAGTGTCCTATTGGGACCATTTGAGAAGGGTTGGGAGGCAGAGGAGAAGAAGGAAAGAGAAATAAAGAGAGTGGGAAGGGATAAGGTTTATGGATGGGAACGGATACGGTTTTAAATTTTAAATACCACTAATAAAAAGGACGCCAGATCTAAGGAGAGACGCTCTTCTTCGAAGGAACCGAGGTGAAGCCAATAAACAACACAATTTGCTTGACTGGGTAGTCGTTTAATGATTCGCGGATTGGGTCGTTTAGTTTTCTTCTATAGTAGATATTGGTACAATAAATTGTGGGACTCGATATTGATACCCAACGAACCGTTTCTAAATATTGTTTCAAGAAGAAAGTTCACTCTTTTCCCTCTGCATGATTTCATGCTTATGATTTTACCTCAATTATAGCCCAACATATTGAACTATTCCCTATTCCATAAATAAATACTCAAGTAATCGTCCGGTGATACAAGGAGCACATGCATATGTGTATATATAAATATTATATATTCTACAGATATCTACCCATCCATACATGTGCAGAGTTTGACAAGGTTGATATGTGAATACAGTGTTAGGCCTGAGGAACTGATCCTATAACTGTGTGTACAATAAGAATTAGTGACTATTTATCTAGCATTGTCCTTGTGTTGGGAATAGGGGAGAGTAAACAGTACAAGGTTTTTATTATTGTATTTTTTCTCTGTATGTAGGCCATTTTTATTGGTTCATTTTTTATTTTCATGCGGAATTCACTGGAAGTAATGGCTGGAGACTGATACTAAGTTAATTATATGGCTTGACATTTGGTTGAAATCCTATTCTATTTTTGCTATTTATATTATTAATAAGGGTTTATTTTAGAGCTGTCTCTATCTCCCTCTCTCTCTCTGGATCTATTTGCATTGATCGACGGAGTGGACGGGAATGGGGGATTTAAATTTCTTGAAGGAAATCTTATCCTTCTCTGTATCTCACTATTATGTGTGCTTGCTGCTATTTCCTTGGCTTCTGGTGACAGCTCGTCCTGTATACTACTTTGGGGAATCGTATTCATGTATGAATGCTGAAAAGTATCCCTGTCGGATGTCAGTTGATCTTTGTTGGTGTGTGAGTGTCATAGAAATGCAGGGATTGTTAGGAAACTTCCCATCTTGACTCTCCCTATGCACTTATTATGAGCCTCCACCTCCACTCCAGGTTCTACCTCACTATTCCTCGGGCCCACGTTTTGTAATGGACGGGGCTCTGGAGTGTTGGAATTTTACAGCCATTGTAACATCTCCCGGGAGGATGGGAAAGGAAGATGCTATGCCATTTTCCCTTTCCTTCTCTCTCTCTCTCTCTCTCTCTCTCTCGCTCTCTCTCTCTCTGGTTCTATCTATGTATTTAGATCCATATCTGGCTGTATAATCGTCCTTGGTTTGAGATCTTTCATGTTAATTAAATGATATGTTCTTAGTCCACTTTTGTATGTAATTTTTTATTTTCTTTTTGGGTTAAGTGATTGAACATGTTCCACAAGAGTTGACATTACTCACCACGGATTTTATAAATGAATGTCCTTTAACGTGCGCTTAAATTTGTCGTAGATTTTGGTATTCAAAGAATACTAAATGCTCCTTTTGGAATTCTCTTGGATGTTCTTCAACCATTTGACTATGTGTTATTTGAAGTGTGTATCCAATTATTTGTTGTACTGTAGATAATGTGGTAAGGAATGTGTAACAACTCCGGACATTTGACATAATTACATATATGAGGATCTATAGGTCCTAATAGTTGGTTTATACAGTTTTCGCTATAGCTCCACTCAAGTCTCTTTTACATTCTTGCTGTTGTTTTGGTCCACTTCTTTTTTTTTTTTTTCATCTAAGGATTTTTTCTTAAAGTAAAAAAGAAGATGAGCTGACGAGGAACCGACTGTGAGTGAGTGAAAGGGAAGGAATCCTCGTTTGAGTTCCTGGAGCGCGAGGAGTCTTTCTCCTGTGTCCTCTCATGTCTCTTGGACTATCTCTCTACTGTATATATGAATGTTGAAGAAGTATATTTTTTTACAACATTAGTGAATAGGAGATTTCTTAGGAGAGAGAGAGAGAGAGGCAGAATTCACAGTATCTCCATATCCGGTGTCGTTGGGAGTATTTTTTTTTTTTTTTTTTTTACAATTCCTTAACTGAGGCTGACAGTCGGGTGAATACAAAAGAGACAATGTCTCAAGACACCAATACTACGTGAAGGGAAACATGCCTCCTTGTACATATGTATCTAGTAGATACAAGTATCTATACCTACATTTTTCCTGGCAATTTAATGTGATGAAAAAATGTGACGCTCCAGAACGTGAAGAAAGAAAGGTAGGGAGAAGAAAATATCCTTTTGGTTTTAGTCTCTATTTTCCTAACCCCGTCTCATTTATCCATCTATATGTATAAGTTTTTGTAATTCCGCCTAGAGTGCTCCCGTAACTTGTGACTGGGTCTGATTCCTATAAAATAAGTAAACAGAGAGAACTTGAGCTCGAAGTTTTTGTGTACATATACATAGGTACATACATATCTACATATATCTATATACTATCTACCTGTATCCATTTCTCATAATTACATTCCCTATATTTTTACTTTTGTTTGAGAACTATGGGGGACGTTGCGGAGTAACCTCCAAGGGATATGTGAGGAAAGATGGAGATACATGGTATAATTATCTGTACAGGTATCTATAATATTAAGGTGGAACCTACTACGCTCTTATAAGCCTAAGCACACACATTATTTTAATTTGTTACAAAACATACACTTTACTTTTGTTATTTGGGCATATAGCCCTGTATCTAATTATATATATCTACATATCTACTTGTATGGACCTACTTAACATATTTGTAACTACATGCCAAATTGAAATGCTCTCGAGGGTAAGGAAGAGAAGTTGAGACGGCTCTTCTCTAGACCTATCATTCAAATACTTCCATCCAAGTTTGACGTAACTAGCTGTCTAGTAATACCTAGGAGCTGAGGAAGCTCACTGACAGAGAGGAGACGTGTAACATACATACATACATACATGTATCGCTCAAACGTTTGCTTCCTTGTAAAGCATGGCTCACGGTGGTCGGTCTTTATGATTGTATTGCTTTCATTTAAAACATGAAAGTGGAGAGGCGAAGCATGTAGGTTTTCATATTTACAACGTTTATTTAGTTCCAAATGCATGTAACAATGTGGGACATGTTGTTGTATACGGCAGTGGTTGAATTTGAAGTGTACAGATAGACAGAGAGGGCGGGAGGGAGGGAGAGAGGGACAGAGAGAGATGTTAGTGAAAATTGTACATTGTATGAGCTATCCCTGGCTCGTATCTTATGATCGACTATTTTGTGACGGAAATCTTCCCAGGTATCCGCGTACACTTACCCACACATGGAGAAATGATTAGGTTCGATGCTCGCTAGACTGTCACTTGCTGTATCTTCTCTCTGTCTCTCTCTCTCTCTCTCTCCTCCGGTCTTTTCCATATGTACGGATGTGGTTATAGTTGAAGAGAATAAATGGGAAGTAAGGAGGAAGGAGAAGGTTATACTAACATTTATTTTCTCTCAGGTTTCCTTCCCTTCATACAGAAAGTAAGGGTTATATGTATAGTTTTTTGTGAAGGGAAATGTCGGTTGGTTACTTCACTGTTAAGAATCACAAGTCCATCCCTTGGTTCATCTATCTTGACTTAGCCATAAGCCGATCGAATTTATCAAGGGGGGAAAGTAAACAAGTTGATCCGTATGCATAGAAGTTGGGATGAAAAGGGAAGGAAGAGAGAAATAAGTAGAGAATCTCTTCCTTCTTGTGTACACATACATACATATATACACGTGGATATTTATGTATATATGTGTTTGTGTGTGTGTTATAGTTATTCTATACCCAAGGAGGAAAATATATAATGTTTTCTTATACCTTAATCCATTTTCCTCTCTTTTTATTTCCACCATAGGTTCCTCCAATTCTTATTCTTACTCAGCATATGACTCCCGTCATATGCTTTTAAATAGACATTCAAAGCATACTTGTTGGTTGGAGTCATCTGATTACTGAAAACTGGAGGGTTATAGTTGAGGTTATAGTGACTTGCAGGGGCATGTATTTAATATATAACAACCAAACTATAACTACTCTGTAATTTTTTTTAGGCGGAGGAATATGTTTGGAATTTTCCTCCCAACCCTCCTGGAAGTATTAAACTATGTGTAGATACATACATATGTATGTATGAGTTTAAAATATAATTTCATACGCTTATATTATTTTTGTATGCCAACTCCTAAAGGATTGTGTTTAAGACTACTACTTCAAGTATAGTGTATATCATCTTCATTGCTTTTAAAGTGTTCAGGATTGTATAGAGCATTGGGGAGAGTGTGTGTGTGTGTGTGTAGTTGGGTTTTGAAAGGGCTGGGGCGATGATCATACTTAAATGCCTATGTATGTTTTTCGGAAACTTTAGTGAAAAATAAACAAGTCTGAGGCTTAGATGTAGTTAGCCTTTTCGAGTTGATCATATTCCAGGAGCGTCTTCCGCCTTCCCTTCTTCATGTTCTACAAGTATGATTTTTTTCCCCCTGTCTATATTCTATGGATGAGGAAGGTTTTCAGGAGCATTGGGGGATATTCAGAGAAAGTAAGGCATTTGGTATTCTTTGGTGATGCCGTCAAGACATGATGCAGTCTGTGGAGGCAGTTATGGTTTTGTCGACGGTTGTGTGTGTGTAGATATGTGTATGCAAGTGTGTGTGTGTGTGTGTGTGTGTGTGTGTGTGTATGTCTGTGAGTGTGTTCTTCTCTCTCCCTACATAAATTTCCTTAGTCTCGTCACAATGAGTTTATCATCAAATTTTACGGCCCCATGTACATATGTAGTTGAGTGTCATCCAAAGGACTAGTTGCATATATGTATCCACGTAAAATTGGGAATGGAATTGAAGGAGTCTTTGCATTTTTCTTTACTTTCCTCCCTGCTGATGTCTCAAGATGGATATACATAGCTATCTATGGAGTGTGAAAACATAGGGACAGTAGGAGAGTGTATTACAAGATGTGTAGGCAATTGGATGTGCATCTGTTTTTTTTAAAGGCATTTTGTATGTACATATCTTGTGGTATTTGTGTCTCATTGTAGAAATCCAACTAGACTAGGATATGTATTGTAATTTTTGGGAGTCGACAGGTGAGACTTGAATGCAATAGTGCTCTGCATGCATGAGAAATAGTCCACGTCAAAGTATTTGGTATTCATTCTACCTTTCTCCGAACGTGTAGGTTTTTGAAGGAACGAGAGGAGAAAACAAGGGTAAAGGGGCGGGGAAATGCTTCCTCTCTGCGGTTCATGACATGTCTGCTAGTAGCACCTTCCATGTATGGTATCATCTCCGGTGAAAAATCCAGTGGTGACGCTTTTGTCGGGATGTGTGTGTGTGTATTTGTATATTCTACATATCTGTGGTGTGTGTATATATCTAATTACCTATATGTACAGTATGTATGAGTGGAGTGTGTGGTGAATTTTTTCCCCTTTCCCTTGAAAATATATAGGTACGTGCAAGTAATGACGGGGGCGACTCAGTCAGGAAGAAAGATTCAAAGAGAGGACAAGATAGGAAGGGAGAGTGAGAAAGAGAGGAGAAAATATAAGGTGGTTATAAATTTGGTCCAGAAACTTCTGTTTCAACTACATATGCTGTATGTGTGTGAGTGTCTGTATTTCGGCCTGCACCTTAGGATAAAGAATATAAGTTTAAATTGAAATTTGAAAATGTACGAGAGATCAAGTTGGTTCTACCTGCTCACTTTAGCTCTGTTTAGTGCGTGCCTAGCGATATGTTCGTGAGGTGTGCTCATCGTGTGAGAATCGTTAACTCCATAAATTCCTTTCTGTTTCTTCCTTTCTTATGCTCCATCTTTTTCTCTCGTTCCTTATTGTGGAGGTGTGTGTGTGTACAGTGTGTGTGTGTGTGTGTGTGTGTGTGTACAGTATGTGTGTGTGTCTGTGTGTGTGTGTGTGTGTGCTTGGTCGCTTGCTTTATGCACGTCGGTGATGCTCGTTACTCCTAGGGTTGTGGAAAGGGTGGGAGGAATGAGGGAACCCAAGCGATGGATAGATTGGTTCTCGTTAGAACATCCGCCGTACCGTAGTGTCAGAGAAACTAAGCTTTTTCCTTGGTTTTTTTTATGCATTATATACGTTAACATCCTGATCTCATCGATTTCTATTTTTTCCTTTCTCCTCACCATGCAATATGCATGTGTGGATTCCATACTTTTGTATTCTCAGATTCATCTCTTCCATGTAAGAATACTAAAGAAGGTTGTTTTTTTCCCCTCACTCGGGCTTGAGGTATGTCTTTTCCCTAAGACAAATCCCTGGATTTTCTATTCTTTTTCTTACCTTATACACATGGACAAAAAAGAAATTTGTGTGTGCATACCCTTTTTGAGAAAGGCTACGCATGGGGATAGGACGAGGATGTGTGTATTTGGAGGGAAGCTCTCGATGGATTATTTTTCTTGAAAATACCCAACCTTTTATCCATATTTCAGGGACTGATACTAAATCTCGGGATAGTTACGTATGTGAGAAACTGATGGTTAAATTTATAAGTCATATAAAAAGCAGGAGCAATTTACAAGCTTGATCTACCTTACGGTATTTAATCTTTATATGTATACAGTCTCTGCCAACTCTTTGGAAATGGTTTGGATCTTCTATACCTGTGGATGCACAGCTACTTTCATCTATGCCTGCATACATACATTGTTCCTATTTGTTCATCCTCTACTTTTATATGTTCAGGTAGATACATATACATAGGTATATCTATGTATGTGTATCTATCTCTACGTATGTTCTGTAACACCAATGCATCCTTCCTTACTTACTTCCATCAGGGACTTAGTAAAAATCAGTGCTGAATCCCGAGAACTCCTCGTATATTGGAATTGGGATGGTGGAAAATTTATTCTATTTTACTTATAAGTACAGGTGTGCATAAGTACCAGGATACATAGTTACTTATACTTTGAAATGTAACTACTAAGTTTTTGATGTGGCTAAAAGGCTCGTATAATGGAGTATAAATAAATTACAGCTAAGATAACACATTGAACTGACTCAGGCTGGTGCCAGACAGTCAGTATGGGGAAATTTTGAAGGAAATCCACTCTCTCTCTCTGAGTCGTGGATTGAATATTGTGCAGAGCGGTCGGGATTCTCTTTACTCATTTATTTGGGGCTTGGATGTTATTTTATTATTGCGTGGATGGAGACGCAAGTATAGAGCACGCTGAGAATCTGAAGAGTTGAAAGGTGTTTATATGGGACAGAAATGTGGGTTTTTCTCTTTGGGTTTCCTATGGAGAAAGCTTCATTGGAAATGATTTGACATATAGGTAGATATCTATATGTACATAGATACATGATGTACATACATAAGTGTAGTATATATATATGTATGTACTTGAATTATTTGAATCCTGGTAGGAAAGAACAAACGTAATAAGTAATACAAAGAAGCGTCTACATTCCAGTTGGATGAACTAAGGCTCAGTGGTATAGACAAGTATATAGCTCAAATATGATAGAGACATGTTTTATTTACCAGAGGAAAATTATATAGATGCTGGTGTTAGAAGGATTAGGACTGTAAGAGGTACTCTTGACATATTCACGTTTCTGGATGCCCTTAAAAATATGACAAAAGTTAGAGAGGGAAAGTTTTTATAATCATTTGTTCAATTGGAGTGCAGTCACATTAAATAATTGAAGAGGTATTTGAAAAAATATGGATAGGACATAGCTGGGGGGGGGGAGGGTGTTAGTAAGGGGAAGGCTATGATTGAAACTCGTCCTCATAGTGGTAATAGAAGTCCTTGTCCTGAGTTAGTCATCCCTGACAAATTAATTTGAAGTAAATCACTTAATTTTTCCCGTGTGTGTGTGTGTGTGTGTGTGCATGTAAATGGAGTCATTTGGAGGGAGGGCCTACCTAGAGGTGTTAAATTGAAGGCTCGAATATTTCCATAATATACATATCTACATATGTAATTACGTATGTTTATGTGTATCTCCCTATGTTCGAAAGAGATTCATCAGATTGATGGATGACTAAGTAAGTAAGTATCTGTATGTTATGTATATGTGGAAGTAGTTGATTTATAAATAGGTAATTACTTAGATACGTGTATATTTGGGATTTTGTGGTTGGTATGTGCACTCGTGAGATAAGCCTAGGGTTATATTATTGTACATAGTATATATAATTTGTTTTTACTATCGTGGAAATTATACCTACGAGGGGTGTGCACGTCTGGGGAAGTTGTAAATAGGAAGGAGAAGTGGATGAGTGGATTTTAAGTGATTACGTCGAACACGTTTCATTACGAGTTTGATAACCTAATGATGATGATGATGATGATGATGATGATAGCCTTTGCGACTGGATAGGTCTCATTTACACCATATCATATAGGAAGTCATGTCGAATGATACCCTGCAGATTTTATGATCACTTGTACTCTTCCTTTTTTTTTATGATGACGGTCTTTATTTTATGGAGTGATTTAGGTCTTGTCATGTTCCATTCCATGAAAGCTTCACCAATTTATAGGGACTCCTTGTAAAGGGTAAATTTTTCCTGTATGGTTGGACGGACCAAGTGTAGACACTTATTTCTTTCTAGTTGGGGTAACCTTTTGATGATATGGGAATGTCCATGGGATGACATATTAAAGTTCATGGTAAATATTTCCCTCCTTTTGATATAAGATATCCTGGGGAGGCTGTCCTGTACTTCAGCCTGTTTGTGTAATGATGCAGGATATTGGAAATATTTACGTATTTACGCATGTACATACATACATACATACTTGAGAAGCCGACTCTTTAAACTGGGTGTCAGTCAAGGGGAAGAGTGAAGAGTTGATAATGGTATTAGTTGGAGATGATGACCCAACATTCAAATATTAAATACTTGTAAATAATTGATGGGATCCCGTTAGACATGCATCTTGACTTCATCATCCCCTGTGTTGATTTTGTTAATTAAATTTGTGCTGCTCTAGCATCTAGGAGAAACTTTCCCCCTCTGGTCTTTGTCACTGTTTCTAATAAACTTGTAAATTCGGAGTGCTCACTTATTGTCATGCATGTAATTTTCTGTCATTGTCCCGCTGACTGAGAGTACTTGAGAAGTTGTTTTTTTTTGGGGGGGGAGGGGAGGGGTTTATGTGCAGAAAATAGAATATTAACTGTCGTATTATATTAGGGTGGTTAGAAAAAGTTGAGTGAAGATATTATTATTGAAAAGCTATTATTATGTAAGCCTTATGAGGGAAAGGAATACATGACTCACGTACGGTCCTTTCCATGGATGTACATACATACATGTCTACATGAGTCCTCTGGAAATGAGAAAAAGTGATTTATTGTGTTTATGACGTTTAGTATTTTTCCATGTTTTTGTTGATACTCAGGCCGAGACCATGAGATTCTTAAGAGTTATGATTCTGCTACATCTATAGTTGTGCGAAACTGTCACGGAGGAAGCCCTCTCTTAAATAACTACATAGTCGGTGTCTTTCTTATCTAATAGGTAGATCTTGTATAGGGAACTAATACATTAGAGTGGTCGGGTCTGATACATATGCGTCTATTTGCAAATATTTTGACTCTTGTGGTCTATTATGGGGGAGATGGAAGAATGTGCTTGATGGTGCTATTACCTATTAATTCTATGTATAAGGGAACTTCCAATAGGGAAAGGATACGTGGGTCCACTGATAGATACTAAGTTATGAGGATCCATCCATTCGGGACCGCTATGCTGTTGTACTAACGTTCTGAGTCCCAATAGTTTCCTGTGCTGAAAATGTTAGGAAGGCTTTCAAGTTTGAGGTGTAGTTTTAGGCATGAAAGTGAAGATTGGCTTTTCCTCTCTCTCTCTCTCTCTCTCTCTCTCTCTCTTTTTCCCCTAGGATTCTTCTCCATTCTTCCTTTGCCTCTGTCTGTCGTGACACTCATGCCATTTACACTTGTTGAGTCTGGAGTCATATAGTTTAGTTCGTCAAACACGTCCAGAGGAGGACAAAAGGGAGCGAGCAGACACACACACACACACACATACATACATACACTCACTCACACACACAAACACGCGAGCATGTTTCATTTTCATCATTTTTGCTATTTTATTTTTCATGCACTCGCACTATCTCTACCCTCCGTTCCTGTACCTAGTATCACGACCTCGTTCTCAAACGTTTCCCTTTTTTGGGTAGGTGTTTTCCTAGCTGTCCCATATAGATAGTACTAGGTCGTCGTCGTCGTAAGAGCGTAGTTATTGTATCTACGGATGTGCTCGTGGTCGCATATGTGTAACCTTTATGGGTTGGCGAAAAGTTGGTGCGAATTGCTGGATTTACTTCTCCTGAGCACCATGCATGCTCCGTCCATGCCCATACAGCTTTGGCTGGCTTTTGTTGAGGAGATGATTCTCAGTGTTAATG
Source organism: Allacma fusca (assembly GCA_947179485.1). Lineage (NCBI taxonomy): Eukaryota > Metazoa > Arthropoda > Collembola > Symphypleona > Sminthuridae > Allacma > Allacma fusca. The sequence continues at coordinate 11,312,987 of OX359250.1, forward strand.
TCAGTGGAGTTGATATTTTACGAGCGTATTATTATGTACTATAGTATTTTGTGTAGGGTGATTCTCTCTGGCCTTCTCTCTCTCTTTCTCTCTCTCTCTCTCTCTCTCGTTTCGCTCAGGTTCGTGTTATATATCATCAGATTACGGGTCTTGGGACGACATGGACATGCGAGCGATTCTTAACTACCAGTCACAAACAGCACACAAGCAGTTGATCATTCATCGTGCTTTTAGATTGTGCTATTGAAAAAAAAGCTGTTCCTCCCCTCTCACTCTAGAACAGAGCCACACACCCACACACACAAACAGACAAACATACAATAATTTCCCTATTCATAATGCTCGGTTATAAAGGATCATTTAGGATTTCATCCAATTTATGCTCATTCAATTTACAACCTAGATTTTTTGATGGTTTAGACCTTGTTTTTGTTCCTGAATATAATCTCAATCAATTCTCTGTTAAAGTTTTGTATTCTATCTGTCGTTTAGAAACACTACTTTGGATTGGAATTTTTATTTTACTTGACTTATTTTTAATTGATGGATAGTGTTTATAAAGGAAGCTAGCTGGAGTGTCCACATGTGATCATAAAAGAACGATGTATGTATTATAATGAATTTGAGTTTAGATCTACGTAATTTGTAGGAGGGTAGGGATTATGATGACCTATGTTAGGATCATGAGTTTCAAGACTGAGGAAGTGGAGCTGTAATGTAAGGTTCTGGGATTATAGGAGTAATTATTTAGTCTCGATTGTGATTATGAGAGCATTGGTAACTGATCCTGAAATAATAATTTTAAATATCTGATTGGGAATCAATTGAGAATCCAATGGCTGTGCTGATGACTGTTACTGCTTCACCATTAATTTTGATGATGCACCACATGATTCCACAAAGCCACCGGGTTGCATAATGTATACTACAATAATTGTGATATTATTATTAATTATTTGTAGTTGGAGTAGGGGAGATGTCCCTTGATTTAGTCATATATGCAAATGGGAGGAATGAATTGAGTCAGAAAATGTGGACGTTGTTTTAGAGTATCTAATTATTAGCTCCTTTTTTTAGAGTTAAGAGTGCTCTCTTACTTCTTGAATGAACTTTGTGAGCATGCTTGTACTCGTAATTATACATATCTATATCTATGGTGCATGAATAAGGAACCATTGGAGAGGAGATGATTATGTTAAACTTAAATTAATCTTAATGGTTAGTGTCATGATGATCTTGTTTTGAACTGGTGGCTATAAAAAAGAAGTAGGTAAAAAAGGGTTATGAATTCCTTTTTTCAATTAGCGAACGCGTCATAGACTGGAGGAGCATGCTTTTCAGTCTAGGTATGGATATATGTATGCATGTATGTATGTATGTATTCAATCTGGCCGCCCTGTATTGAGGATAGCTTCTTAAATGACACTTGTAAAAATCCTGTGTGTGTGTGTAATAAGGGAGCCATCTGAGGCGAGTAGCATGTGTTCATGCTTAGTCTCCCAGTATCTATGGCCCCTATAGACAGGCTACATATATTTTATGAAGGGATGTTGAAAAGAGATGGGTAGTTTGATAACATGGCAAATGTTCCACGGATGAATTCCATTTGCGAAGCTTCGTCACCCTATAACTTTCTGGTGAGGAAGGATTTTAAAATAGAAAGAAAAAACCCATGCGTTATTTGCATATGATATGCCATTACTTGTTCAGAGATAGGGACGTTTATTATAGAGCTGATTTTTCCTCCCATATGGTGGAGGCCCTCTTATGTCATTTTCTCTCCACTCTCTGAAGTCATAATTATTATATTCTTACGTATAGTGGATCTCTTATGTGTACATATTGCATCGTCCCTAACTGAAGAAATTATAGAAAATATTTCTCCAGTAATTCCATAGTGTGTTTGTGTGTGTGTGTGTGTGTGTGAGAGAGAGAGAGAGAGTGAGTGAGTAAAAGAATGGAGACGTTTGAATATGAAAGGAGTTTTTAAGGGTCATAAAGTAGTATTTATAGATGTGTATGATCTGCGTGTTGGTAATTACAATATTCTTCATTATTTTATTATACGATTGGAGGAGAGGGAGACAGAGGAGACAGAGGTGTGGTTTCCTTAACATGCATTTCCTTTCCAGTTATACTATCTAGTATCTACTCTACCTGTCTCTCTCACTCTATCCCTTAGAGTGGCATATTCTAGTATACGTCACTTTTGTGAGCAGAGTTAGAGACAGATACTCTTGCTTTAGCTCCACACACACAATGCCATGGATAATATTTCCGTTTATTTAGCATGAGCTCATTAAAATGTGCTCTTTTAAAATATTCCATGGCATGCTCAACCGTTCAACCCGAGCCTCTGACTTTAAACCATACGCTCATGATATTTTTTTTTCCTAGTGGAGACGGACTGCTAGAATTGTTTTGAAGGTTATGAGATTGTACTCACAATAAGTTGAATGACGTCTTGCGGCTTTACTAATTGATTCCTAGTTAAAGATGAACATTTACATTAAAATATTACTTCACCCCTCTCTCTCACTCACTCTTTCTCTCTCTCCCTTCTCCCTCTGTGTTCCTTTTGATATTTCAATGGTCATGGTATGATTGGCTTCTCTGTGTCACTGCCGTATGCTGGAGTATCTATGTGTAATTTATATATACATAGGAATAGATACATATACCATAATTATACAAAAGGGTATACTTGGTTTTACCTAATCTTTGTATCTCCAGATATTATTGCTCTCATGTGCTCCTCGCTGACTTGACATGTTAATATTCATTTTAGTTGCTAATATCTATGTGTGTATGTATGTGTAATTATATCTATATACGTTTATGGGGGGGGGGGGTTGTATTGAGGAAAACAAACAATCTTCCAGCGAAGCGGTGCGGATTGTGTTGGCATTAATGTTACGTGTTGTGTAATCTTGCATATGAGCTGAGCTCGCATTAACGATGAAGGATTTAGTGGGTAGTAAATGTGAATGTTCAAGATGGAGGGAGAGGAAGACAAATGAATTTCATTATCATAAACACTGTTGATGTTGTTCTTGTTGTTTTATGCTCTCGCATGCAAAATCCGCACGGGTGCCCTGAAATACGTCCAGACTCATTTGTGACTATGAGTGTGTGTATGTTTGTGCTTTATGTATACGGCACCGACTGTATGCAGATATGTGCAATCGTAGTCACCTCTTATATTTTTTTGGAGGTTTGAGGAACGGGCTGACTTGGACGAGGTAGGAGGTAAAATAATTCCAGCTCACCACACCACATATGTACATAGATACACATAATTAGACATATTTATATCGGCTCCAATCCGTACGATTCTATCCTGACTGGTCTTTCATGCCCTGCTCAAGTCTAGGACTATATAGCGTGTAAATACTACTATGTTTAGGAAAATATGTCAGAAATGTGTTTTATGATTCCTCCAGTACAATGGTAGAGGCTCATGCCCTGTCTGTATGACATATATATCAGGTAGCATGTTATTAGATGTTTGCAGTACATTTCTGTAAGGGATTTCCGTTGCAATCCTATATGTATAGATAGGAATATCTACCTATAAAGTAATTTTGTTTAAAAGGATAATACAAGTTAAGCATATGTGTGTGTGTGTGTGTGTGTGTGTGTGTGTGTGTGTGGGGACCTAAAAGCAGAGCTTATATTACAGAAAGAGTTTTAAAAAAATCTATGTAATACAAGCATTCGTTCATAGGTTAGAGAGCGGATGTATTTGTTGGATTAGAATGAAAGATGGAAATGAGTAGGACATGTTTTGCATGTACAGCTATAACTTTGAACCTAGCCGCATGAATTTGTGTGTGAGAGTTGCATTTTGATTTGATTTTTTCCTCTCTGTCTGTCTGTGTGTATGTATGTATGTATATTTATATATATTTCTCTCCCTCCTTTATCTTTTGCGAAAAGCATCACACTTGTGCGGCATGATAGATTATATTTTTAGCGAAAGAGTGTTAAAGGATATGGAAATGGTGAGAGGGCGGAAAATAGTGCATGAGTTTCTTTTCGGAGATGTATGTGTGGGCCCAATGCCTATGTCATTGAGTGATTTACTGTAAGAGGGGTCTTAAATTTTTCACTTTATTGCTTATTGTGCCAATCCCTTGTAATGCTTCTTTTTTTTCCCCACATGAGATTTTTTTTTAATTGAGAATTTTCTGTAGTACTCACTCCTCTCCTTCTTCTTTTAACGTTCCCTCTCCACTCTATGTAGACGGTAATTTACAATAATAATTATTGAAGATAAATGAGCTTGGTGAAATAATGCTCAACAGATTTCATTTAATAGGAGCTGCACACTTGTTGTTGTTGTTCGAGAGAGAGAGAGAGAGAGCTGTTTTGACTTTTAAACACCAGAAGTTATTATAAAACTTTGTGAAGGATTTTAATTTAATTTTTTTTTTCGTGGGATACTACTGGTATTGTTGTTGTTGTTATTATTATTATTATTATTTCGACTGCCGTTGTTTTAAGAACTTGTAGCATCCATTAAAATGCATTAAGTGGGAAAGATGATCGTTTCGGGTCTTCTTTGTGAAGGTTCTTAAATTCAGACTACTAAATATGGAGGTGCTTGTACATACTACATGAAGAATCTCTATTAGAGATGTAGGAATGTGCTCATGTGAAGCTCGCTATTAGGGATGTTTTATGGGCCGGCGGTGAGTTTAATTATTTGTGGTAATTAATTAAGGTCAATTTTGAGTAAAGGGAATGGGAGTAATGGTTATTAATTCGGTCGTAAAATGATAGGAGGACGGGCTGTTGAGTACAAAGTTATAGGGGCAGACGTGAACTATGGGTCTTCCTACATAGCGGGCTGCTCCTAATGGAAGGAATGGTGATGGAATGGCTTTATCGATACGGGCATTAAATTGCTGATGGTATTGACGATATCAAGGAGATCAGCCTGGCTCATGCTGTGTTGTACTTACTTATCTACTACTACCGGCTTGTTGCGTTCGTGTAGTATTGGAGGGGCTAGTGTAAAGATTCCCGTTGGATAGGCATTTAAATGTGTACAAATGTCTGGGGACTCCTAGAAGGTGTCTGGGTAGAAGGTACTTATGTCTATCTATGTATGTACATACATATGTGTATCCCAGTATTTATATCTCTCTTCCTCGTCTTCTCTCTCTCTCTCTCTCAAGTGATCCTATATAATATAAGTATATGTGTTTGTTAAGTGTATTGGCTCTGAAAAGCACAGAAGGACTCAAGGATGTCACGGCTTCAAAGATTTACGAGCAGAGGATATCATCATAGATCGGCTCCCTCTTGACTTAGTACTTGTACAAGGTGTATTCCTATATAACTATATTTTGTTCTGAATCCTCTCTCTGCTCTTAGTATTTAGCTAGAAGAAAAGGAAGACGAAGGAGGAGGAGAAGGAGGAGAGCGGATTCTCGTGTGTGAATCTAATGGTGGCACAGAATTGTATATACGTTTACTTGAAACAGTGTATAGAATATGTATATCTATGTATGTATACAAATATGTCTGCATTAAACGTATGCATGTGTATGTGTACCTATTACACGTGGATAGATAGACACATGATTACGTGCATGCCTATAAAATCAGACTGTCTGTGGATGTACAGATACATGGAGCTATGTATGTACATATGTGCCCTGGGTATAATAATTATACATGGATGTACATATGTACATACCTTGGTTTGTGTTCACAGTGGTTCATATACCCAATGGGTATTCAAGTATATCTATAATTACATACGGGGAAAGATGTAAAAGAGAGATGGGAAGAAAGGGATGGAGTGAAGAGATGATGTTAAAATTTAAAAATAGACAATGAAGATTGAGCTTGGTAAAGGCGTTGAGCTGGCAGATTTGGGAATCATGATGATGGCATGGTAAACCTAGACAGATTGATGCGTTCTCTTGTTTGTTGAGAGTGCGTAACGTACTCATTATTTATTTCTTTGGATGTAGGTCGATGAGTCAGCAATTGTGGGTCCACCAACAAAACGCAAGTCTGCGTCTGAAGATTCTGACAATGTCATCAGTCGTGAGATCAAAAGGGTGAGTATTTATTTATTTTTCTGTAATAATATTTTCAGTACAGTGTGACTGTAAATGTAAGTAATTTCCTCGATGGGGGGAAGAGAGGAAAAAAAATAACCTGGCACCATCATTCATCCTCATTCATAATTACGTATCTACATCTACTACATATGTACCTAATATTATTCCTCTCTTGTTATTTGATCGTTACTAATTTAATGTCATGTTCCGAAGATCCTTCTGTCTGTCTGTAAATGTTATGAAATGGAACGGATCTTGGGGTTTTGGAATCTCATGTGCTAAAAACTTAATTGACAGGTTCTTTATATCCAATAATCTCCTTCTTCATTACTTTCATCCCCTACTCTCCGATCCTCAAGAGATTTTACTTGAAGAATATTATCATGTCTAACTATTCCGAACTCCTTCTTTGTGTGTGTGTGTGTGTGTGTGTGTGTGTGTTTGAACTTGTGTGTAATGAAATTTATTTCTTTTTCTTTTTTTGTTCCTTCTATTTCCCCTCCCCACCCTCTCCTTTGAAGGATTCATTGATGCGAGACGAATGGTTTTAAATAGGAAGTAATTTGGGATCACAAATTACCTACAAATATTTGGTGTGGATGTTACTTTTCCCCCCTTCTATTTGTGTTCTATTTTTTTTACACGTTCGGGTCTTTGTCTTCTTCCTTGTTTTGAAGCTTGCCGCTGATTGTGAGTTTATCTTCTCCTTGTTGTCTCCTTGTCTGCACTGTTCTGAACAGATATCCCATTCCGAGTGTGTGGAATGGTATTCATTTGAATAAAGTCCTTTGTTTAAATAGTTTGAAGAAGTAAATGGTGGGATGGGAGGAAAATATTTTGGGAAAGGTATTCCAAATATTTGTATTTGAGTAATTTAAGTAGTGGAGGAATCTTTTGAAAGGAAAATTAAGGTTAAAATGTCCCGGACTTGAGGAGTGTGTCTGTCATTTAGGGAGAAAAATGTTAAAACAATAAAAGGAAACTACAATTTGCTTCAGAATGAAATGCACTTAAAACATCCTGTACGAATTGAATTGTAATACCAGGATCTACTATTCTTGTGAGTGTTTGTGTGTTTGTGTATGTGTGTGTGTGTATGTGTGTGGGGCTGTCGAAGGGAACAGAATGGGAAGAATGTGGGGATGTTCGAAGTATCCTGTAGATATTTTTATAGACTGAAACTATAACTTGAGTGTAGGTCCCATGGACTTGGCTCTGTGCTATGTTAGTTGCAAATAACCAACAAGACAGAAAGTAGATAAGTGTTTCTAGGTGGTGGTGGAACAACAGTTGGGAAAGATTCGAAAACATTGTTATATCCTGGTACTTACATTTTATTCACACTTTAAACCACATGCATGTCTCTGTGCAATGCATTTGTCTCGCTTCTCGGGCTACATGGGTGATGCATATGTTACACATGCATTGTCAATTCCCACATTCCTTTCCGCTCTTGACTCTCGTCCTGTCCCATAGACCCGTGTCGGCAGAAATACGGGCATCTAAATGAGTCTGTATATCGTGAAATTTAATAAAAATGTTCCCTAATATTCAAGACGTATTATTTTGTGTGGACACGCGGAGGCTTGTATGTATGTATCTATGTAATTATTATATATAATTGTTATATTACTCTCCGTAGATCCGTGACACATTTATTCATCTACTTGGTTGGTGGACTCATACATTTCAAGTATTCAAGTCCTGGTAGATATGGACACGCACTACTGTATTCTGTACTGTCCCTCAACTATGTATAACTTCCTAGGATTCTTTCCCTTGAATCCGCAATGACAATAATTATTATTACAATCCTGAAAATATTCTAACTCTGGATATTTTTTTATATACAAATAGATAATTATACCTACATATAAAAGTATCACAGGTGATCAATCTCAGTTCCTAGTTTGCAGTACTACCAGAAACAAAAAACCATTTGTTCCGGTACCATCGACTCATTGTATTGTCAGAGGAGAGAAACTGAAATTCTTACCAACTGTCTGCTTTGTAGTTTGTAGCATGTACTAGTATTGCATTGGGAGCAGAGACTTGTGAACCAACTTTACTTAACTGATTATAATCTGGACTTTCAAATAAGTACTTGCGAAATTCCGAAGACACTTGCAAAATTCTACATTGTGCTATCTTATGTATCTAGAATTGAGCCTGTGTCCGTGCATGGTGTGAACATGCGCATTTTTATGTGACATATGAATATATGTATACATAATTATGTGTTGGTTGGAGGGGGGAAGGGTTTTTGTCTCGGTGCTGTGATGACAATATTTCATTTATTTATTCGTGGTATCATCTTTGCCTTCATCTCCTGTCCTCGATATACATGCATTTACTCTTCGGGATTTTTTTTTATTTGCTGTATTATGTTCCCAGTCTTCTCACAATTGTATAGATATACTTACATGTAGTCCTGTTACCAGGAAGATGGTCGGGATTGGAGGAAGAGCTCGACTCTGTATGGTAAACGTGGGGATCGTTTTGTTTCTCGTCCGAAGTTGGATAAGGGTGGGACCTTTTGTGAAACCAACTGTGTGCCTAGTCCATATTGTGCAGATACATATCTATGTATGTATGTATGTAGGTAGTGAGCCTCTGTCTTCAGATCCTACATACTACAGAATATGACATGGAGTTTTTTTTTTCGCAACACCTCAATATTATATGAGAATTTGCATTGATTAGATTGCTGTAGCTACAACTAGTACTACTAGATATGTAGACTCCGTCCATATGTTTGTCTCGGAAAGTTTTGACAGTGTATAAAGTTATGGTTAATCCGTCCGTAAACGTGTGGGTTTACTTTGCATTCATCTGCTCATCTTGGATGTTAATAAATTCATAGAAAGTTGACGCTTGTCGGAACTATAATATTTTGATGGGCCCTTTCTTCGTCATCGTCTTCGTCAGCTCCTCTCTCCTACTATCACCAGTACGAAACACCACTCACGACTACTCTTCCCTTCATATTGGATTTGACATGTTCCTCAGTGGATGTAGTATGTATGTATGTACATAAGGCTTGATTTTAGTATCCATACGTTCTGGGAATTTGGGATATGCACGTGTGTATGGTCCCTCCTTTATTCTGAGCTGGCTGGTTGGAAATGGTTAGAGTTGGAGGTATCTATGGACCTATGTATGTACATATGTACTTATACCTATAGGTATGTGTGTGGATATAAGTATGTTGTGTGAAGAGAAAAGGCTTGTTTGTAACTGCTGACGAGATATTGACTTTTGTTTGTGTTATTAAAAGCACATTCGGTTCCCGTGGATGGTCTCTCTCAAGGGGATTTTTATGGGAAGGGATTTATTGCTATTCTGAGTCACTCTCTTCTTCCCTTCTCATCTACTTCAACTTTAACCCTGATATTGGGAGCTAGGCTTTGTCAGAAGAGTCAGAGACTCAGGAAGGAGATCCTCTGTTTGCAACTATTGTTTCTAGCTTTGTGTAATTATTACTTATTTGTCTCTGAGTCTGTGTTTGGGGAGTCTTTTGATGTATGTACTGTATGTAATTACATTTGTCTATGTATCTAACTAACTGTGACTTCAGTACTCTATAGACACGCACTACGCAGGGATAATTACGTGAGGAGAGCCTCACCTTCAAAGGTATTGGATTCCTGTGAATATCCATAAGATTACAATTTTACCGTTATGTAAATATAATAATAGATACAAGAGAGTCCCTACAGTGATGTTATTCTATTAAGGTCTCTTGAACTATTCTCATTGTTTTTAATGCTACAGATATTTGGATGCATGGGGTGAGTGGGATTGACAATGATTATTGAATAAAATTATTATTGGTGTGGCATTATTGATCGGGTAAATGTAGGTTTATCAGGGTACTTCAGGCTTTGCATACTAATTCTTTAAATAATAAAAGGGCAGGTAAATGTACTGGGTGTGGTGCTTTGAGTAGGGCCAACTCACTATTATTTCTCCGTCTTACGTCTACTACTTACATTCTGTAAAAATAGATCTGACGGAGATCAAAGACTTATTAGGTCAGGTTGTCTATATCTATATATTCAGTTTTCCTTATTCTGTTCAAGTTCTGATTGATTGGTGACAGTGACAGATTTGGGGTAAATCAAACCATATCAAAAGGTGAAGACTTCAAGGGGGGAGAAGATAACTTCCTGATATAACAATTTTTGTTGTTGTTGTTGTTGCTGCTGCTGCTGCGAATCTTTCATTGATGGTTTGATTTGTAGATAGGATTATTTAAATAGATGGTCTTTTTCCCATCCTATGTCGGCCGAATCAAAATCACTTTCCATTTGGTTCCCCACACAGCACAGCTACCGTAACCGCAAATAATGTTTCCTGTTCAAGCTCTGTGAGTAATCATATAATGTATGTACTTCACTGCCACTGACACGGACTATATACATACATACATTTCCCTGTAAATCCTGCACTGTTTTTGCATACTTGAGGATACATACTATAAATAACGTCTGGATTGATTTGTGTTTTCTTTGCACAAAGAGCATCATTTTTGTGTGTGTGTGTGGTGTTTACCGTCCTTTATTCTTCAAAATATAAGAATCAGGACGGGATTCTATTTAGATGTAGGTATGTAGCTCAAGCTTAAGTTCGTGTGTATAAGTTCCGTACTCCGTGTTTTGTAAAATATGTATCTACTATGTCGGTACACGTAGTGGGAAGTTCGGCTGTCTTAGTAAATAAATAGTGAGCCCTCTCACATTCACACATCATCAAACTTGAGAAATATTGTAGTTTTTCTTGTATATATTTATGGTAATATTTAAAGTGTGTAAACTATAATTTGTTAGACCGGCTTGTTATGGAATCCTTGAAATGAGATTGCATGTCTCAGACCCAAAAGTTGGATGAGCATATAACATTTATGAGAATTTTACGGCGTGTTGAGGAGGTGTTTAGAGAAAGGGTTTTTTATTATATAGGTAATATGTGTGCATATGGTGGTTCTTGGTTCTTCTATATATTCTTGGTTTATATATGTGTATATATGTATATATATATATAGCTTCCTGAGGAATTTATACTTGTAGGAGGAAGGAACGTAGTCTAGCATTGAGAGCCTCCTAATCTGTTAAATGTTACCCAGTAATATCATATTTTGATGTGTACTTTCCGAAGATGCTTAAGATTAGTATACGGATTATGCATATAATAGATACTTTTACTTGTGCACAGTACAGACTCATACATTACTAGCACATACTTTAGCAATAAAAGTTTTGCTAAATATGTTGACTATACTTACCCCCATCCTTACTCTTGTCTTCTTACTCATGTGATGTTTAGGTCTCTGGCTCTCTTCACTTATTCTTTTCCCCTCGGACTTCCCACTCTTCTCTATAGTCTTGTGGGTAATTATGTACATATGTATGTATGTGGGCTCGTAACGGAGGTAGATAATACTAAAGATGAGAACAGGAGGAGATGAAGGGAAGGGAAGGAAAGGCAGGAAGGAAGGTGTAAATGGTGATGACCGAAAATTACGTGTTTACATTTGCACTTGACTCGAGAGTGAATAATATATATTAAGTGTGTATAAATAATTATAAGGTGTGTGGAAGACAAGTCCGACGACATACATAGTTACATTACTTACGTACACTTAAATAAGTATTCGTGTATAGTACAAGAATAATCGAGCACATATTATATATGAAGCATGAACCATAATCAATTTTACATGACTTATGGAGGACTTCTTGAATATTCAGTATTTTGATGTATTGCCTCATTTTGAGGAGCAGGAGATTATAAATTCTGAAGAGGCTCCTTCTCTTGCACTATTCAGAGTACACGGTTAGATTGGAACTTTTCCTTCCTGGCGTTGCAAGTAATATTTAGTAAAATATCTATATGTTCATACATGCATATATACGTATCCACATACATACATACATACATACATACATAGGATTTCCTGATTAATATCTCCAAAGAGTGCAGAAAAATGGACTCAACTTTGTGGACCTGCTATTAATTTTTGTTTTGAAATAAATAAAAACAATGACAAGCTAGGAATTTTAAAGTAGGGAGCTATGATTGATTTTTTTGTAAAGTAGTATATTTCAAGTATGGAATTGGATTTTTTGGGTAGTTTTACTACAGTAAATATATGTGCCGAGGATGTTGGTAAATCATGACTCGTTGTCTTTTAAAAGGTGCGCGGATCTTCCATCAAGAATTATGTGTATGTAAAAAGTGTAATGTCAAAACTACGTGGAAGTTTTGCATGGAAGGAATAATTATTGCGGTTTGTGCTGGTGTTGATTGTAACTAACGATGATGGGGAAGATGATGATGATGACAGGAAATAATGTACGACGTGAATAACAAGAAAGCTATTATTGTCAGTTAGGAGTGAGTTGCGTATGGCAGGAGCAAACCCAAGGCAGATAAGGTATAGAGATCCTTACATATTATGTACTTGCATTGGTTTCATCCGGTCGTGCTGAGACGTGTTTTTTTCTGACTTACTTGTCGGGCTGTATGTACATTGTACATACGTTTGAGTTTTTTCTTAAGCGGAATAACTAAATAAATGAGCATAAATACATAGCCATCAGTTGGGTTAGTCTTTTGTGGAAAACCATTTTGGTCTACAAAATGAAATAACAACAGATGGTTTTATATACTTGCTATTAAATATTTCGCATGTCTCTTTTTTTTTTATTCCCCTTATGTCTCCCTTTGTTTCTTACCCTCTCTCTCTCTCTCTCTCTCTCTCTCTCTCTTTGAGCATCACTCATCTCTTCTATATAATATTCATATGTAAAAAAACATTTCTATATCCTCTCAACTGCTCACTCAGTCAACTTGTTGTTTTGTTCAAGTCTTTTCAAGAGGACATTAGTGGCGTGTGATTTTTTTTTACGGGAAACTTATGTTCTTCATGGATGAGACCTAATATATATGTAGATACGTATATTATAGAATTTTGAAACCCTACCGCAGCTCGCACATCCGTCCGACAATAAATCTTACGTTTAGGTATTTATCTTTTAAAATGGTTATTATTGAAGGAGCTTATGTGACGTCCTCCCTCCATTATTGTTTACTTGATAGTGCATCGCATGGGTTCAAAACAGTCGAACCTGAACCTGAACCTGGACCCAAACTTTGGGTACCTCAAAAGTGTGAACCTGTACCTGAAAATGTACCCATTTAACAGGTTAAAATATTTTGATCCTGAACCTGACACAATTGCATTTTTGTAGTACCCGCACCTGATTAGTACCTGAACCCGAAAAAGTACCCAAAAGACGACCTGAACCCGGGTATTTTTGAACCGGACCTGAACATGTTTGGGTACTTGAGAATCCGAACTTTTTTAAAATTTTATCTTGTATTAAAAGTAGAAATATTACAAAATATATTTAAAATGAATAAGAATGCAAGTTCTCTGGTTCCTGGGACACCCTGCCATTGCTTTTGCGATGGAAATCATCTTGGAAGCTTGAAATTCTCCGGCCTTCAACTTTCAATTAATGAACCCAAACATTTCAGGTCTTTTGTGATCAGGTTCAGGTCTTTCATGTGTTACACCTGGTCCTTACAGGTAAAATCAAAACGGGTTTTTCTCTGTACCTGGTCCTGAACCTGAACCTGTACCCAATTTCACGGGTAAAAATCATTGTACCCAGAAAGGACCCAAAATTATTGGGTCCAAAATACTTGCACCCATACTGAACCTGAACCTGAACCTGAACCCAAATACCCGGGTGCGACCTGAACCCATGCGATGCACTATTACTTGACTTGGTGTCAGGATTAGAAACCCAGGAAGGCTAGAGACACCTAATACAGAGACAAACAGAAGGAATAGAAACTAAATCCATCCCCTTCTATATCTAGATATATATAAAATAATATTTCTAATAATAAATCACGAAAGTATATTTGCACATTCCTGTTGTTTGTTGGGCGACGGAAATTAGGAATTATATCAGGAGGGAGAACAACTTTGAGAAATATCCCCGCACTCCGTCTGCTGTCTTCAAACTCGTCCTTTGCACATTTGTGGGTATCTACATACGTATGTATAGTAGTATGTATGTAATTACATGCATGGTCATACATAAACATAGCCAGGTGTCTTGTTGTTATTGCTCACAGCTCAGTGACTCACAATAGCACATTTGGAATGGAGCAGAAATTATAGGAGCTCAAGAGGATTTGTACACACAAGCTCCCTACTATCTTGTGATTAATGTATGGACGTTATTTTTTTTCGGTAGATATTTTAAAAAATATTTTATATATATATTTTTTTTTATTTGTTTATTTCCCTACCTTTTACGTGTTCAAGCCTCTGAATTTGGTAGTCAGGTAAGGACTTGAGCACCCCTAGCACGTCTGCTCTCTTAAATGAATGGATTTATAAATTCATGGGAAGATCTCACCCATACTAAACCTCTGTGAGAAAAACAAAGGGAAAGACTCTACACTTGCTCACCTTATAATTACTTAAAATTTCCTACGTATATTTTTTTCACTCACTCCCTATCCGGAGAGCCTGTTTCCTCTTGACTAGTTAGTTATATTAGTAATTATATATTCTAGGTAAGTATGTATGTAGATACGTCTATTATAGATATATATACCTGTGCTCAGTTCTCTCCGAACCCTTGTTCTTCCTTGACTTAGCCGTGCAGAATGCTCTCCGGCAATTCTGAGGAACCTTGACAGGAGTAATTGTGAGGAATGGTTTTACTGCACTTTTGAATCCATTATGTATGTGCATATTTACGGAAAAAAAGTCACCTATCTTTAGTGCACTCTAGTCCACTTTTACTTGAGCAAATATTACACTGGGAACATACATAGCTAGTCCTACCTGAGATGGTGTTGGTCCAAGATGGGATAGGGGAGGGGAGGGGGGGGGGGGCTGAAGAATCTGCTGAAAAGGCGCCGGGGATAAAGTTGATACTTTTTTTCCACATCTCAAGGGATTTTCGTAGTCTGTGGACGACATTGTTATTTGGGTGTTATGTTGACATTGAAGGCGGTCATGGGAGCAGGCATTCTGTAATATGTACAATAAATGTGAGCTACCTATGTATATCTACCTACTTTATATTTTTGGTACTTGGGACACACATTATATTACGTCTCTGGATATTCTGTAGTATGTACATTAAAAAGAACAGCCTGAGAGGAGCTGGAGTTCCTAACTAAATCTTTCAAGTTGGAAGCACGTACTTTGTATATTTACATGTCTGTTGAGGGGAAGGAGGAGGTCAAAGGAGCTATATGAGGGAAGGGCGTTGAGATTCATACACATACAGAGAGAGAGAGAGAGAGAGAGAGAGAGATGGTGAGAGACGTGGCAAGGAACGAAATAATAATAATAACAATAATCATAGGAGCTGCTAGTGTAATTATAATAAGGCTAAGGCTAAAGACAGTATGGGTTTTATTCATAACTGTCGGTTCAATACTCCTTCAAGAGCGGTAGAACCTACACATGTACGTATATTTTGTGGCTGAGATAAAACCTTGTTTTTTTTTAAAAGGTATTTCATCTCCATCGCACTGAACTCTTGAGAATCTGAGAGCCTTTGAGGAAGAGTAGGTAAATATGTGCAGAGGTAACTAATTGTAAATGTTAAAAAATAAATCGTGATAATGTATTATTTTTTTTATAAAGTTAGACGCAACTTTTAGCTAGTGGGGTACTCGTGGAGGATAAACGTCCAGTTTCTCTCACACTTACATTATTCCCAACCCGGCTTTACATAGGGAATGCATATGGGGATTACCTACATGATTATCTCTGTGTGTGGGACATTACGTACATAGATATACATTTCGATGAGACGGGTTTTAAAAGGAAGCCAAATTTTTTTTTATACGCATGGCTATTGAATTAATGGTAGATAAATCCTATACCTGTTTGTACCTACCCTTAAATTGTATACAATAGAATAATCCTAGCAGAGCATAGCACTTACTTATATCTGTAATATTTTGCATTTTAGAGTAACAAAAGTGAGGATAATTTTGAAAGTATAGTGGGAATATCCTGTAAAACTAATCCTTCCTCACTATCAGTGACTGACACATGACTACAGCATTGAAATGTTCAGAGTGTACAGAGAGACTATTATTTTTAATTAATTATTAGTACTGATAGATTCAGACAGATTCTCCAAGACAGCGGGAATGGTTTTGGCAAAATAATGACGACGTATTGAGTTACAAGGATGGAAGAAAATTCTAACTTTTGTCATTGTATTCCAATTTGGCACTCGGCCCAGGGATCGTGAGTGGAGAGAGCAAGTGTATAGGTATATCTGTACTTACTTATATTTCGGGACACAGATTTGGATTTCATTGATATTTTATTATTACTTATTATAGGGGGGATTTTACAGACTCCTAATGGTTTTTAAAGATGGGGACGACGGGAGTTGTAATGAGAACAATGGAGAGTAGGAGTCTGTCTCCTACACTTATTACGCCTTATTCATGTGAGCATGTACATATGATGATGGACTGGGATCATGGGATTTTGATAGTTTTCAATATGAATTAGTAAATTAATTTAATGTAGTAGTAGCCCTACCAGCTTTGTGTAAGGTTCTCTTGTGGGGAGCTCGAAAGTCAGTAGAATATTATCCCTACAAAAGGAGAATATTTCATTTGAGGGGGTTTTGGGGGGAGGGGGGGGGGGTGAAATGTATCTTAAAGGAGAAAAGCGGGATGAAGGAAACTTACAGGAAATGTAATTTATACTTTGGAAATGGGACAAGTTCTCTTATCTCTGGTTGCATGTAAGTTTGCATTAAAATTTATGTATGTGGTGTCATTTAGGGCTAATGTTCTCCTTTGGGTAGTCGTCCTCTTTGAGGCAGACGAGATGTCTACGGAATGTTATGAACTCTTTACGGGGCCTGACTTCATGTCCTCTCTCATCTCTCTATCTGTACTTGGAGAAGCTTGGATTTTAATTGACGTAAATCTCAGTTTAACTGATGCTTTATGCAGGAGTCTAATGTGACTTTAGGGAAAGGAGTTACTGGGATCGGGAAGTCCTGCTCTCCCGTTCTCTCTGCTCTTCGAGAGGGTCGTCTCTGTGAGAAATTGAAATAATTAGAATTAATACGATTTGGAGTTGTTTCTATGCAAACGTGACTGGTGGAAGGAGTGTTGTCGGGATTGACTCCTTACTTTTAACTTATTTGATGAAATGACACTACTCGTACCATATACATATGTATGTATGTAATTACTACGTAACAGGCTACTCATAACATTCATTGTACTAAGGCTTGACTTGACATCAATTACTGGGGCTCATGATCCAACTGATTGAAGGAATGATTTGTTAGCAAGGAATTTAGTACATTGCATTAAATTGTATTGACAGTCTGACAAAAAACTAGACTCCTACGCCTTCGCCTCTTCTCTCGGCCCTACCACAATGCAAGGATGAATATGAGTCCTGTATTAAAATTATGTGGAGTAATAGTTCCTGAGATATGACCTGAGTGGTGGTGGGGGGGGGGTCAAACGTGACAGTTTGCGGGGTGGATATATGTCCGGATATTTTTTTGTTTGCTGTCTTTATATCTGAAAAAAACAGAAGGATAAAAAGGATGAGCGAATAGAGGCGAGACAAATAGAAGTTTTACATTGTATATCTTTTTGTGTAGAATTGAAGAATTTGATTCGGAAGTGTGCGGATGTTACAAGTTGTTGTTGCATGATGGGTGTGCTGCATTTATTTATGCCTAAACTTTTTCGATATGGTTAGGTTTAAGTATATTTGAAAAAAGTACTAAGGGTATCTTTTCCTTATATATTTGTTTTGTTCTCTCAAACTAACTCTCGCTGTGTATGTGTGTGTGTCTCTCTCTCTCACCCTCTCCCTCTTTTACTCTTCCCCTGCATCTCTGTAATGCTATTTTGAATTTGATGTTTGCTGTAAGTGTTGATTTGGGAAGGAAGAAATCTCTTTTGGCATTGTTTTTAAGGTTTTTCTCTTGTACTTGTGCTCTTTTACTCGCTGGCTTGTTCACTTCACGCTCAGAGTCACTCTCCGGAGTGCCACATCCAAAAGTTATAAGGCTTTTACTGGTTAAATATGGCGTAACAATGTATGTGTGTAAAAAGTGGAAGTGGAAACCATAAGATTTTTTTAAAGGAAGGCTCTTGCATGGACCAAGTTGAGATTTTTTCCACGCTCTCTCTCTCTCTCTCTCTCTCTCTCTCTCTTTCCTTGTATCTCTTCTATCTGTAACACTTGCAGTTGCTGTTTCTCTCGCCGGAATTGAATAAATTTTTAGGGAAGTTCTTCTGGTTGTATATTGAAAGGGTGAGGAACAACGTCAACCTATAAAAGTTGCTCTTTTCTTTCGTTGAAAGGTCTGGGCTGTTTTCCACACATGTCTGTATGAGCGTACATATTATGTTAGAGTCTATTGTAGCTTCTGTTCTGGGTGAATGTGACTGTGTGTGTGTATGTATGTGTTAGTACCTGATAGATACAGACACTATTGAGAGTCCTATATGTGGTGCTGTATGTGTAAAAATGGATGGAACAGCAGCAGGTGGAGACAAACCGTGTTTTCTTGTCATTTTTATTGTTTCGGCATTTTTTTCCTACAATTTCCTTCCACAGTGTGTACAGTATACTTGGTATGCATGACAAGGAGGAAGGCACGCACTCCCTATCCAACATCACGATTCCTTCAACGACAAACCATCTCTGCCTTATAAGTAGTAGAGTTAGTGAGGGCTCGCTCATTTTCCATCGCATGGTTCGAAAACTATATTTGTTCTTGCGACATTCTGCATTTCAAATGAGATGAAACCAAAAGTTGAGGATTTTCCCCTCCTCTGTACGCGTGTAGACTACTCTCTCATTGAGGCTGGAGTTCTCTCCCTATTTCTCTTTCATTTTTTTCCCATCCTCCTCCTCCTCCTCCTTCTTCTTCTTTTTCTTCGTCATGAAACTCCTTCTCCATGAAAAAAAAAACTCAACGGAAATTTCCTGTTGTTGGAGGCAAGAGTCGGAGGAGAGGGAGGAGGGGGTGGTAGTTGTGGTGATGGTGGGACTGGAATGGATTTACATGTTTCACTTAATGGAGAAGATGATTTTTTGAGATTTTCTCTCTCTCTCTCTCTCTCTCTCTCTCTTGTGGATATGTACCTATAACTTTCCCGTGTGGTATAATCGTCTCGGGAAGTGTGGGTCTTATCTGTTCCTGATTATATAGTGGAGCTTTGTTACTCAGCATATGTATATTCTGGACACTGTATAGGATGACGAGAGTATAAGGAGATTTTTTCTTTTTTTTTAATTTTTGTAGCCGTTGATGCCGTTTTTTTTTGCCTTCTCTCGTCTGAGTGAGCTGCTTTACTTTTCTTTGTGGGAAGAAATTTTTTCCCGGAGGCTGTCCTCCCCACATGTATTCTTCTTGCACATGTACATATATTCTATGTTCGACTTTTGAAAGAAAAAAGGTGATGCCGTGAGGAAAAACCTGCATTGCATAATAAGGAGACAGAAATGTAGCGAGATATATATTTTTGTGTGTGTGTGGATGGGCTCATGTGGTGATGGTGAGATAGTACTTGAGAGGCAGAGTATAAGTTGTTTGGACGGATTTAGACATAAAGACCCCAGCCCGAGCATTTTATTCATGTATGAACTGACTCTTATTATGTCTGTATGTAAGGATTAGTCAGTGAGTATCTTATACTTATATATAGATATACATATGGAGATGAGATAGGTGTCGTCTGTTCATTTTGTGGAAGGGAGGATAAGGAGGCTGGAACTATATTATATACATATCTACTATAAAGAATCGTGAATCTGTAGACAAATAAGTTACAAGGGATAACTGGAAGAGGAAAAAAATGTGCGTACTCAACTATAATTAAGTCTTGTATTTTTTCCCCTCTCTTCCTATATATGTGTATTTCCTTTGCAGGCATGGATTGAGTGTGGTTCAAAGCACGTTCTCCGAATTGGTTTTTATTGAAACTCTGGATGCTTGGGCTTGTTGGTGTTCGCCGTTTATCAACGAACGCTGACTTTTTGATGGAGCTTTTGTCTTGTAACTAGGCAGTTAGTTAGTAAAAGTTGAAACAATTTAAATAGCTTGCACACGAGACGATGTTGTTGTTGCTGTTGATGATGATGATGATGATGAGATGATGGTAAGGAGGAGGGCATGTGTTCTTCTTCTTCTTCTTCTTCATCTTCTTCTTCTTCTTTGCTTTTCATCTCAGCTTGTATAGGGAGCCTCACTGTCCGGGCTTTCCTCGTGATCATGGATGCTGTAAATAAGTATACATGGAGTTTCTCTTCCATATATTTACCATGGATCCATTGAGGTCTCTGTCTGTGCATGTGCATTGATTACGCAAGTATATTTATAGGGGATCTGTACTATACCGTATGTACTAGATACATGCAAGCACTCCTGTCGGTATACGTACAGTAATGTTATCTGATAAATGAAATGTACATGACTGGAACTTACTTCGTGTGGTGGTAATGGGTGATTTACTTGGCTGGCATCAATTCTCCTCCTCACTCACAGCACAGCCCAGCATTTCCCCGTTGACTTTATGAGTGTATGTATGAGCTGTGGTGAGGTTTACTACCATCTTCGGTATTTCGTCCTATATAATTGAGAGCTACGCACATACTGGTGATATATCTATGTACATACATATTATGTACCATTACCCCTCCAACTCACTGGAGGAAGACAAACTACGGAATAGAATAAGTGAGTTTAACCACACGAGGATGTGTTTGAGTTCACAAGTAAATATCTGTCTTACTTTCCTGTCGTAACAGTATATCTTCCTTCCGTTCCTCACATGTAACTCTCAACTTGATCGGACATTTTACAATTTTATGGATGTACTTGTAATTATTGTAGGTGTAATGACTTGTGTGGGACTAGTAGATATCTATACACGATATGCACGCATATGAATTTATAGGCCTTTTTCACCTACACCACAACACTTAGTAATGTTTTTCAATATATTCTATTTCCTTAAACAATTCACAATTCATTTACTCTAATTAAAACTATTCGATTTTTTGTAATTAATGCGATAATAAGCGGGTTGTAAGGGCTAAGGCCAAATCGACCTTTAATAAATCTATCTATCTATATGAATTTATAGGAGCTACCCTACTAGTAATTACTGTAATGTCACACTTGACATATCATACATATATTCTCAGTGATGCAAATATATATGTAGATACACACGTAGATGTGTAATACGTTTATGTGTACGATAACTTTGTAAGAGTTGACATTTTTATGTATAATTATGTATGTACATCTTCTCCCCTTCTTCTTTCTGGTTGGGAAAGAAATTCTGCACGCTTCAAAAATTTCTAATAGAAATCTGAATTTGTGTAGAATTGAAAATATATTGAAAGGATCCTGTCATGAATAACTCAGTGTCAATTTAAATCACTTTAGTAATAATTAAATTTTTTTTTGGTGGGAGGAGGGGGGGTTGTAAATTGAAGTGGTGGTCAGGATTGGTTTGTGATGTAAATTTCGTCTCTTGGACCCTTTGATTTATAACTCTGTTTATAGTGTGAAAGCTGGTTTGTGGTTTGTGGTCTTGTTTGGAAAAATATCGGGATTTTTTTTTGTATGTGTGTGTGTGTGTGTTTGAGAGAGAGAGAGAGAGAGAGAGAGTGAAATGTTTTTAAAGGTGTAGTAGTAATTCAATATGATCATAAATTTAGGCTCTTACAAGTGTTCCTGGTTGACTTCAACGAGCACTCCTAAACCCAAAGAGTCTGTTTATGTGGCCACAACTGGATTCATTCTACTTAAATTGTATACATACACAAACATCTCCGTCCTTAGTTAATATACAGGAAGTACTTTTGTAAATCTTTTGACGGCTTCTGGATGAAAATAGTTGAGGGAAGTGAGGGGAGAGAGAGAGAGAGAGAGAGAGAGAGAGAGAGATGTGGAAAAATGTGAGGATGAAAACAGAAGAGAGGAAGGAGCTCCTGTCGCTATTTTGGATTCTATTATTTTTTTTCTTTTTATTTTTGGGATGGAGTTCTCCGAATTTCTTGGACCTGTCAGAAGCATGCGGGGGTCGGGGACGGAGCATTTGAATTTTTCAAATCATGCTTGTGTTATCCAAGCTTTTGACTGTTTCTAGTCAGACTTTTCCCCTTCCCTTTCCGCTTTTTTAGTGGTTAGAGTATTACTTTAGATTTGTTCAGATTTATGCAAATATATTAAGTTATTCTTTCCAGGACTACTACTTTGATTGTTTATTTTTTTTCTCCTGTGAGTGTGTGGACAGGAGAGAGTTTTGACTTTGTTCTTATAAGAGAATTCCTACTGTTTTAAACGTCCAACAATCTAGTTTAGGTTTGAATTGAGGAGAAAAGTATCGCTTCGAATGTTCGAATATTACTTAAGTATGATGGGAGGCAGAGATTTTGCTTGTTTTTTTTTTTAAATAATTGTGCGCATATGAACCTATGTACATATTCCAAGTTGAGTCGGGTTAAAGTGACTGAGTTTGAGAAGTAGGGAATAGTGTCTCGATATTAAATGTAGTGGTTGATGGTGGTGAAAAGCTTTTCCTTGACTCTCTAGTTTTCCTTTTTTTTTTCTCTCTCTCTCTCTCTCTCTCTCTTCCTCTTCCTCTCTCTCTCTCTCTCTCTCTCTCTCTCTCTCTCTCTCTCTCGTTTGCTCTCTATATTATTCATGATGATATCGATCGAGTTTCTTTCTATAGAGAAATAAGTGTGGATATGTACTTACACCCACTTGATTCAACACTCTGGAAAAGTTTCAGAGGGTAAACAGTGGTGACTACTGGCTCATTCCGGTTCTGGTCCTGGTTACATACTATTATGGAGAGCACTTGATCTCAAACCTAGTTTTTCAAGCTAGGTATACTTCCCCCCTCCCCTCCTCCTCAACCCCACCTCCGTACCGGAGCTATAGTACTAGGAATAATGTCAATTATTCCACTATAACATATATGGTCCTCCATGTTATTAAATATTATATGATTTCCTGTGAGTTCCTCCCAACGTAATGTATGTACATAATCGAAACAGTAATAATAATTATTATGGCGAAATGGAAAGAAAGTCCTGAGCAGTCCCAGGGAATGGACCCAAAGTCCATGTCAACCCTTGAACTTCCTCCTAAGGATAAGACTTAATTGTCTTTCTCTCTTGTTGATTCCCTCTCATCCTATGGATGATATGTCTCATGTATGAATGATGCATTTGGGATATTACGACGACAATGATGACAGAGGTTGCTCTCTGGAGGGGAAGCGTGAGGAAATGAGTTTATGACAGGTTTGAGCATTAACCGCTCTTAATATTGTATGCTTCAGCTCACTGGGAAAGGTATCATTTTACTTTTTGGTACTTTCATGTAACTTGAGCTGAGCTGTTAGTTCTATGGTATATGTACATAATAATAATAATTATTATTATTATTATTATCCATATGTAGGGGACCATGGTGACTGGGAGTAAATATTATATCTATATGTCTACATATAGTACATATAGTATCTACATGTTTAGATACTTACTTATGTCCATGAGCATGGTGACTCTGATGGTGTTTCGATAATAATCCCGTAATGACTCTTTATATTTGAGAGGATAATGGGGAGGATTATGACGATGACGACTACTTTATGTTCGTCGGAGGATTGACACAATCCCTGTACTCTTGCACACACACACACACACACACACACCATGTACAGACCTCTATTTACATATGTATCCATATGAAGGAGCGTGAAGCCTCTAATGGCAATTAAGATTGTCAGTGTCAAAGAATAAAGACTTGAGACTCCGTTATGATAATCTAGTGTATATGTCTGTGTACTCAGTGTTCCTCTGATAATTATGAGGCTGTAGATACTTGAATGAACGGTATTATGCGGTCGTTAAATAAATACTCAAGGAGTGACTGGCTGGAGACGAAGTGGAGAGGAGTCTTTTCTCTCTCTCTCTCTCTCTCTCTCTCTCTCTCTCTCTCTCTCTCTCTCTCTCTCTCTCTCTCATGTTTTGTATGTATATGTGTGTGTGTGTACGCATTATCTCAAACCATTGTATCTGTCTTTCGTACTCTTGTACTTTTTCATCCTATTGTTTGTAGGACTCCTCTATGTATCTATTTATCCCTGTAATTATTACATATTCTTACTGTATATAGTGCATACAAGGAAATTATACTATTGTTACTTGTTCCCATATTGTAGGAATGAATGAAATTGTATGGAGATTATAATGGGATGGATTAGTCTTAAATTCATTGAAGACAAAAAAAAATATGGAGATTAAGTAGAATAATTATATGAGACATCTATTACATGCACAGCTTCTTTGTAGCTTGGAAGGTGTGAGAGAGGCAGAGTTTTTTTTTCTTCTTCTTCTTCTTCTTCTTCTTCTTCTTCTTCTTTTGTTGATTAAGTTGAAAGGGGAGTTAGTGCATGTAAGTATGTATTATTTGGGAGAGCAAGGAGCCTTGTTTCTGAGGAGGATGAATGACTATCGTGGCTCAAGTACGGATCAGTGCTGCATGTGTTTTTGTCGGAATTGCTAACTCTGTGTAGTAATTAGTATGAAGATGACCTCTCATGTAGCTCTATGCTCTACCTTTTGTAACCTACCCACTGTGAAAGAATTCCTTGGGTTTTGTGTAGTTACATGATTCTTTATTGTTTTCGTGCCTGTGTAGGTACAGATGTGCGTACATATGTACATGTGCACTTGTAATAATAATTATATTGGGGGAGAGAAACTTATTAGAAATTATCTCTCCTTGTATTTTGATTACTTGGGCTAGTTAAAGATATTGTTATGGCCCCGGTTGATGATGATGATGATGATGTTGTTGTTGCTGTTGCTGTTGCTGCTGCTGCTGCTACTTCTCCTGTTGTGTCTAAGAAGGAGAGTGGATGTATGTAGCTTAAGGAGCACATGAAATTTGGGAGGTGGAGATGGAAATTCAGCATTGACATTTTTGGCCATTTCCATTTAAGTACTACTATTTGAAGAGCTTGAAGAATCTCACGGGTTGAGCACGTTAATAATCTATTTTTGTGAGAAGTTACACACACTGTTCATGAACTACCGTGACGGATGATCTTAACTGGGAAGAAATGTGTTAGCATGGTTGTATGAGGCGGATTCACAGGGTTGTGCCATAACGCTCAGATTTTTTTCCCCTCCTTTCTGTTATATACCTATACACTCTCTGTGTATTTATTATGATTGACCTTTATACATTTCCCAAGAGGACATATGTATATAATTACTTATATATATATATATATATATATATATATGTCAGAGCCCCTATAATTATTTTATCTATCTATTATCTACAAGTATGTAGATTTGGACAAGGAGTATTTTCCTTTTGCAGACCATCCTATTTTGTGTTACTTTGTCGTTGGAGAAATAGCACACGGATAGTTGGCGTAGACTTGTAGTAGCTCTGGGGCCTGCCTTTGGTTATTTAAATTATTTAAAGTTATCCCATCCCATTCGGGATAGGGTACAGTTAGGATGTACACATTGTAGGTACATAGATATACATATCTATAGATACTTGGCTGATGGAGATGTGTCTGAGCCTTTATATAGATGATCCTGTATCTTTTTCAACAGTGAAAGAATTTAGGGATGGACCCAGACCCAGAATATGCTCCCCTGCTCTTCTTTTCTCTTGTCACAGGTGTAATGAAGTATCTATGTATCTATAGATATACCGATGATGTAAAAATATATTTTTGTTCTCCTTTGCTGTATAAGAATGTATGAACATTTAGGAGCTGGTAGATAGGAAATTTACATGTGTCTCTTATCACTAGACCATGATTTATTTTGGATGTGTTAAAAATATGATATTCCTTTGGTCAGTTCAGCTTACAATAAATTAATGATTATTATGACTTCCAGCGTTGTTTTTTTCCCCCTCTTCATTACAGGGAGAGGCTCACAAGTGAGTAATGAGTTTATTCAAAAATCTTTAATGGTTTCAAAGCCTTTGGGTCAGGAGGCTATAATATGTACATGTAGATATCTTCGTGGCCTTCTACCTTGGTATAAGACCACTATAAATTCTGTACTAGTCCTTAATTAATAGATCAGTAATAATTATGTACATAAAGTAGTAGTAACCTTTGAGGTATATTCCTTTATAATGTGTTTCAATGCTCTTGAAAAGATGACAGGGCTCATACTAAGCATCCCCGAGTATGTAGTCATTAACTGCTGTAATAATAAAAATAATAATAATTGGTTAATAGTAGGAACTTACCCTGTTTTACCTCGTTTTTTTTTATAGTTAATCTGAAGATTAAATTAGCATGCCCAATAACTTAGGAGTGTACTTTGCAGATTGGCATGATGATCATGAAGCGAGATGAGCAAATCTGTTTCTTATTAGTCCATGATTGCATACTTTTTTTTAAAGGTCCATAGAATAACATGGGAAGTCTGGTTACGTCTATATACATAGACGTCGTCCCGTCCTATGCTTACTAATTGTCTATCTGGGACTTTTATCTGTTGACGGTGTCGTCGTCGTCGTCTTCTTCTTCTTCTTCTTCTTCTTCGGAAATCCAAATATGTGTACCTGCCTGATATTTGCATATATTATTTATACCCTTTTATGGAGCATCACGAATTGTTTGTAAAGAATGAACCCATTTGTAGCAAGTTTGCGAAAGCTTTCGGCTGTCAAGCATCTCAACCCACCGTAACAACCAACCATTGTCATTTGGGCTGAAGTGGTTCGTTAGATATTAATCCATTATGAGCTATTATTCCGCTGATTAAACATGCTATTGGTTTTATATACCTAGTTATATATAGAAATATATGGAAGCTCGTCCTTTGTTACAATCATTGTTAATTACTTAGAAACCTGACGTGAGGGGAATTTTTGAAAGGGGAACAAATCATGGATCAATGAGTGTATGTGTGTGTGTGTGTATAAAGTGTACAAAGCTTACTGTACGTTCCGGTCCATGTTCAAATGAAATTGATTGATTAGGAAGATTTTGATAGGAAACAATGCTTAAAATTTTTATTTATAAGTGTGAGTGGTCAGATGAAATTTGACAATGAGCCTCGTTGTAACATGAGTAGGGGAAAATATGGAAGTTCTCATTATGCCTGTATTTATAGATATGTAGATACTGGAAATACCACATTGCTACTGTAGCCGTAGAGTTGGGGTTTTTGATTTTGAAAAGATACAGTAAAGTAAACCGTAAGTAATTGCATTGGTCATTGATGCTCAAATATATGTAGATATGCACTGCTGCTCACTTTTAGGTTTGCCAATTTCTTTCAATCTGTCTCCGTCTTTAGGTTGTTGTTGTTGTTGTTGCTATTGTTAGGTCCAAGTTCTAATCAAAAATTAAGTAAAAATGAATGTTGAGCTGAAACTATGTAATTATTTGTATTAATTTGCATTACGTAAACTTTAATTGAAAATTGAACTTTCTTGTTCCTGTCTGTCAAAATACATATCATCGAATGAATTTTCAATTACGATGGCCGCTGGAGGCACTGTCGAGTATTAGTTGAACGTCCGGGAGATTCTGAATCTTTAATTTCTATTTAATTTCATATATGCAAGGACTAGTCAGTGTTAATTACAAAAATACCCCTTGATTATATTTATTTATTTTTAAACGATTCAAATATTCCTTGTATTTTTGTAAAAAAAAAACAAAAACAGAATTTTTGATTTAATTAATTAATTTTTCAATCAAATTCCTCAAATCTTGACTCTGAAACTATTTGGAATAATATGGGAACTAATTTAACTATTTTTTGCCTTTTGCTTGAGGATGTCAAACTGGAAATGTTCATGTGTATAATTTATATGTGGGGAGGAAGCTCATGAACTTTGGAACTATTGGTAGATATGTATATTCGGTGATTAGGACTTTGAATAAATTTAGGGGCGTATATTGATATCGGGATCAAATATTTAGAAGCATGGTTTCTATTAGTTTACAAAATTGGTAATATTGACTTGGTGAAAGGTGTAGTAATATAGGTTGGATTTACAAATATCATATATGCATTACTAGAATATTTGCATAAGTATGTAGGAATTTCTTTCTAAATTGTGATATCTGTTCTGGACGGATGGAGATTTTTTGAGATGGAGGCTCAGGTTACTCTCATCGTATCATGGAATCATTACCGCCCTATCCTCTACCTCAACTGTGTGAGCATTTGAGGAGAGAGGATTTTGATGTGATCTGCTTTGGACATATGAACATTCAGATGTGTCATTTCCAGAGTCTCACATGGAACGGGGACTGTAATTGTTTGTCGATTCTCAAACAAACATACGACGTCGACTGGCAGGTTAACCTGGAAAATCAGAAATACAAATATGATGGGGCTTGGGGAGTGTATCTTCGACATGTAATTTTATGCAGGAGCATTTCACTTGCAGTGAGAATTTTTCGAGAAGAAAAGCAGAACGAAAAGTGCTTTCGGGGCATTTGAAATCTGGATCTGACGATTTACTACCCTGTAGGTTTTTTTTTCCTCTCATGTGGACACGGCATTTTGGAAGGTTTTTTTAATACCTATGTGTATACATACATTCGTGTATAGCCGTAAATGGAAGGAATTTGTTTGGAGGCTATAAATGGAAAAAGTTCCTATTGTTGTTTTTGATTCCAAACCAGCAGTCTCTGTTTTTCCTTCTCTTTTTTTTTCGTTTGTTGTGTTGTGTTTTGTTTTGTTTTTTTTTTTGAAATCATGAATTAAAGGAAATTGAGTTTTAATGTAATAGGTAATAAAAAAAAATGAAGCTAGCGATAAATTACTTGGTCTTTTCTCCCTTCTGTATCCTGTAACTCCGTCCTCTTGTCGTTGTTTTCCTGAGCTTAATGATCTGTAATGTCTCAACTGCTATGAAAAAATGATTCTGGCCCTGTCCATGTAATGTTATGAAATATGTTTTTATATTATGAGTGTTGAGGGAGTCTGAGTAGCTACATGTGGAGATCCATTTTTTATTTAGAAGGAATAAATGCTTCAGGTTTTTGTTGTCGAGAGAATTGTACGTCTACTTCCTTTCTCTGCCTCTATAGATACATCATGGGGATTGTTGTACTCACATACATACGTAGATATAGGTACATATATCTATTCTCTACTGAAAGGAATAAATGAGAAGAGTTTTCCTTACGTTGGTCCGGGGTTTAGCGGAAGATTAACTGGATATAGGAACATTTGGCTGGGAGCACGTATATTAGTCTTGTCTCGGAGTTCACGACCATTTGATGCTGTATTTGGTTACTTTAATGGAAACGGAAATAAGAGGTCATCAGACATGATGTTTAGGCTGGAGATTGATGGAAGGCAGGTGGATGTGAAAGGGAAAATCAATCTGAGAATTGAACTAGGGGCTCTGTAATGGTTTCTCCATAGAACGCTTATGAGGGTTTTCTTTGTACAAAAAAAAAGTCTTAGAATTTAGACTCTAATATTTAAGGGCTTTCTATCCTACTCGTTCGACCGTCCGTACATACATACATACATACAAGCACAATGCTTGAGCCTCTCTTTTTGGCTCATGTATTATGAACGTTTTTAGATACGTATAATGTTCTATTATGTTTGCATTCCATCTAACTCACAACATGGTTGAGTATTGGGTCCAAATAGAAATGCGGAAGATTCAAGTCTTCTTCAAGTATTCACAGTTAATTTTCTTCTCTCTCTCTCTCTCTCTCTCTCTCTCATTCTCCGAAGATACTCACATGGGGAATCATTGGCGGATGTTCGGAAAATCCAATGTGCATCTGTAGTACTTCTGCATACTTGCACTTACTGAGATATTGGATTTATTTATTTATTCCTCCTTGAATTCCTATAAAACTACAATATTACAATATTATTATTACAAATGCTCACTCCTTTCCCCTATACAAACTGACATTCCTGCATACGTGTGTGTATGCATGCATGGAACAACCCCTGTGCAATAGCATAAACAAACAGAATTTCAAATTCTTCCTTAGTTTCTTCCATGGTTAGACATATGTGGATATAATTATATGTAATGGAAATTTTGGAAATAAAGCCATTGGGGTGATAAACGCCGGGGGCGAATAAGGCCGGGGGGGGGGCGAATAAAGCCGGGGGTGAAAAAAGCCACCACGTTATATTTTAATACTTCGTATTCTACTATGTACAGGGTGTAACTTATACAATTTCTCCACCCCTAGCCCATGCAAGGGGCAACGGTAAAAAATATTCAATTCCCCCATCTTGTAGTAAATTCTCTTCCATAGTTTATAAAATTTGTGTAGTATTTGATCCACGGGAAGGGGAAAAATTTCATAAACTATGGAAGAGAATTTACTACAAGATGGGGGATTTGAATATTTTTTACCGTTGCCCCTTGCATAGGCTAGGGGTGGAGAAAATGTATAAGTTACATCCTGTACATAGTAGAATACGAAGTATTAAAATATAACGTGGTGGCTTTTTTCACCCCCGGCTTTATTCGCCCCCCCCCGGCCTTATTCGCCCCGGCGTTTATCACCCCAATGGCTTTATTCCCAAAATTTCCATTACGGTTGTAAAATCCCTGATCTGGAGCATATACTTACTACTTGGGAGTAACTACATCAAAGTATGTGTTATGTATGTATGTAAGTACATAATATGGGGATCTATATAAAGCTGATGGTGTGTGGGATGAATGATGAGTCCAGCAGGGTATGGAGAGAATATTGGCAGTTTTTCGAACCTCATGTAGGAGCACTGATTTTGTTGTTAAAAGGTGTTTTTTTTTACAATTGAGAGACGGGAGGAGAGAAGGGAGCTGGTAGACAAAGTGAATAAAATAGGCGAGTAAATGGAAAATGCATTGGTTGTATCCCAGTGGGAAATAAAAAAAAAAGTTTAGCCCCGTGAAGTCTCATCTCATTATAAGCTGCGTACAGTTTATGTGCAGTGATAAATGTAAAGTTGATAGTCATCTCCTATCTATGCCTGCTTGTGCATGCTTGATGCTTTGCTAATTCGAATAAAGGCTGTACATAAGATGAGTATCATGCGTTCAGTAGAGTGTACCGTAGTAAATACAGATAGTTGTAGTTACAGAGAGGTGTGGTGTCTCTCTCGCTCTCTCTCTCTCTCTCTCTCTCACTCTGTGTATCCTCATGTACTCGAAGTATCTTCAGAATATGTTTCTCCCAAGTAGCTTGTTATATCATGTTTGATGGCTGGTACTTTACACTAATGCGGGATCCTTGACGAGGCTGTAAGTGTATTCCGGCAAGTTAGTTTCCCCTTAACAGTATCTAACATGAATAGGAATAGTTTAAACTTCTCTCTTTCAAACACGCACTCGCCTCTCCTCTTTCTCTTCATCCTCTTCCTCCCTTCTCTGTATTGCTAATCGGTGAATTGTTTGTTTGATTCAGTCTCCATCATGAATCTGTCTGTGACTCAATACCAGCACAGAGTGAAACACACACACACACTCTCCCTCCCGTCTCTCTCTCTCTCTCTCTCTCTCTCGCTCTCTTTCGCATCTCAATCACCATCTTTTCCATTACTATTTGTATGCTACATTGGTTGGGATGGGGCGGGATATTTTATTTGCACTCTCTGTAACTCCTACAAGCTGCAGTGATTACGTCGAGTATCTCATATTCCTGTTAATAGTGTTTGACTACAACTGTCTTCAGTTTGAAGGTATGGGCTCTTCTTCCCTCTTCCTTCTACTTTTGTCGAAGTTGAAGCTCGGCCTTTCCAAAGGTGTGTAGTAGGCTCCGCGTAATGATGTATATCTGTCTGTGAGGGATGAGATGTTTGGAGAGCATACTACTATATAGGAATCTTGTGTAAGTTTACATGGGTATACATATGAGATTCTGCCCTATATATTTATATATAACAGATGAGTAATGAGAGGGAATAAATGTGTTCCTAGTTGCAATATCTATCAAAGTACTACATTATGTACGTACATGTCCAAGGGTTTTTTTTTGGTCCTACATGGTATTTAACTAGCTGTCATAGTATCTGTATATAAGACTCCAGTGAGTTTGTGCCTCTCATCTGTGGGAGTGTAATTTGGAATGAATGCTCTCGTGTGTGAGGATGAGTTCATGTGTAGTATCTAGTATCTATATGAGTGTACGTCCATGTGTTGTTTCATGGCTTGATGTGTATAATTTAAAGGAATGGTCACATAATATGCATTTGAGGGAAAGAAATATATAGATAGATAGATATATATATATCTATATATAGATATATGGAGGGCCTGTCATTTGCAAGTGTCTGAAATCTGCTTCTGCCCATTCAATCCACTATTACAATTTCTTTGGGAGTATATTTATATTTGAGTAGATACATATGGGGTGTATGTATAGATAGATACTTATATGTGTGAAGTAGTTTTAGCATGAATGATTATTATTGTCCCGATGTGTTTTTTTTTCTCTTGCCTCTCTTCTACTCCTCTATTGTGAGAGGACTCAATGGATGAACCAGGTGTGGTCTTGGTTATAATATATTCAATCCAATTCACGTGTGCTCATAAGTATGCATTCATCATAAACGATGAGGATGATCGTTGGTTTGCTCGCTCCTGCTCCTTCCATTTCACGTACGTGCAATGACGATACGATGAGGGAAAAATCGCCATTTTCTTTGCAATGTGCTCAGCCGTACAAATCCTATGTATAAATATATAGGAGGTGGGTCTCTCGTCAGTCAGAGGCAGACGAACGAAAGAGTAGTTTCCCTTTAACTATGTATTTTTATGCGATGTACCGCCAGGGGAAAAAATTATCCGGACACCCCCACCTACCATTTTTGATCGGGAACTTTTATTTTAGCACCGGAAACGTAAGTATGTATGTATCTAATTACATACAATGTATGGCGCTTTTACAACTTTAGTGTGTTTTTTTTTTAAACAAAAAATTATGTGACCTTTCAAGACAGTGCTAGAACGCGACACAATTTTTTGACGGTATTTGTTTTACCAATATCATCGATATGAATTTTGTCTGCATGGCAGAGGGTAACTCCAAGCCTTTTTGACCTTACCCGCTACTTTCAAATCTCCCAGTATTTTTCATAGTGTTCTCATACACGGTTTGTATTCATGGTATTAAAGTCTGTCTGGACAATCCGAGGATTTAGTAGGATTCCGTATTCATTATTGCTGTACATAGTAGGGCTATGGCAAGGCAATGTTCCGGAGATATGTATTTATAATCGCGAAATGGTAGGTGATGAAGGTATTTGGATAGCTTATGGCTGGAAGTATGTGAAAGTATTTTTTAGTATTTTAACCACAACTCAACGTGAATGTGCATTAGTTACACAGAGTTACTTATAACGTCTATATGTAAGTACTAGCGTAGGAGTGGGACACTCGTATATGCATAATTATATAGATATAGGTATTTATATCTACGTATATAAGTAGAGAACTCCCGAAGTATCACATCAGCTCTTCTGGTCTGGAGCCTGCATGGAAGCATGCCTGCCTGGTTGGGAGATAAGAAATGTGTGCGGTAATTCCCAATCTTATTTTAATCCCCCGACTTATTCATGCATTATGAGGATTGCATTCTGGAATACTGATTCGTGTTTAATGGTATTGGGATTCTGTAGATTATATTTAGTGTAGCCTTCAGTGCTCCGGCCCTTGTTGAAGATTACATTTGTGAAATTATGCAGGTCTAAGAATGTGTATAACTTATGCAACATGAAACGAAAACACAGAGGAGATCATGTTTGCTCATGTTAGTATTATGAGTTTAGTTACTCACTCTCCTCATGTCCCGGACTCACTCACGTATAGAGAGTGAACGATTGGAATTGCTTTGTGCAATGTATTGAGAGGAGACGTATTTGTGGTATACTTTGATGTATGGACTATGGATCTATGTAGAATGTAATTATATAATTTATATCTTATTTGTAAGTATGGAAGTTTGTATGTACGTATGAATTACGAGGGCGTAATATAGTACAGGACGGAGGAAATTGTTCGGTTCTCAAAGGCATATTCATGTAGGAAACATTAAATCCATTTGTATTGTTAAAATAATAAATTCTAATAATAAAATAATAATAAAGGAACATTTGTTTTCCTCCCTTTATGACACTTTCCTCTCTCTCTCTATCTCTCTCTCTGTCTCTTTTCTGCCTCAATAATATTATTTGGCAGTATTATTGGCAGCCTGCGCTCTGCTTTTGGTCCACTGAGCAAAGAATGATAATATTCCTTTCAGAGTATTTATGCGTAAAGTTTTAACTGCCCAGAATGGGAATCTCTAGGTATTGGGAAGAGTACTTACTACAACATGTACATTTGTATTTATATGCTATAATATATATCTACATTGGGACAATTCCCCCAAACAGTCGGTACAGTATATATACATGACCTTGTATATGCATATAATTATATTATTATAGATACTTGTACATGCCTGTAGTAATTTTTGACGTAGTTTCGCAGAGCGAGTCGAGACATTTTAAGTGTAAATATATTATTTATTAGATGATTATGGATTTTAAAAGATCACATTGACATGGTAATGATTTTGGCGGCTTGTCTTCATCTACTAGAACGTACACTAGCATTTTGAGTATACTATTACACTCACATATAGATAGATACATATAAGGGTGTACTGTACATACATAAATACTTACTGTTGGTATTATGAAGGGGATTCGTCCTTACTATTAAGCTGCTACAATACATGTCTCGACACAACATCGGAAAGAGCAGTTCATTTTCTTCTTTTTTTACGGCAC
This sequence comes from Allacma fusca, assembly GCA_947179485.1. Lineage (NCBI taxonomy): Eukaryota > Metazoa > Arthropoda > Collembola > Symphypleona > Sminthuridae > Allacma > Allacma fusca. The sequence goes on from OX359250.1 coordinate 11,347,952, forward strand.
TGGCTAATGTCCCTCATTTTGGGAATGCATGATGTGACGCTGTTGTTATTGTCACAGATATGCAATGTGTGAGTTGGAAATGGCCTGATGTGGAGCGCACTTTTATATAAGTTTGTCATAATTATTATGTGGATGGAGATATGTAGAATCTATAGGTAGATATAAGTATCTGTATGTTAGTATTAGAGGGAAATATGGGAATACTGTAGAGTATCTCATCCCAAGAGCGGAGTGTCTTGGTTATGTCTATTTGCAGAAGGTGGGTTTCCGATGGTAAGTGTCCATGTGTGCCTATAGTAGTAGTAATGCTCTTACATTTTATTTGTATTTATGAATGGAGGCGTTGAGCAAATATATTGTGCAAATTTGGAGTGCAATAACAGTATTGAGTACTATGGACTTGTGACTTGTACACCATTTGCATGTGTGTCTTGTTACTTTCTGACAATATAGATACATACATACCTACATATCTAACATACATAGATACATACATGTTGTCAAAAGTCTCCTCCTAGGAATTGATGCAGGGAAGTTATTGGGTGTTGAGTCTATGTACGTACTTTTGTAGGCCCTGGCTTCCTTGAAAGCTGATAGCGAGAGGGAAATTATTGTTAATACAAGAAGTTTGTATTGTCTAGAGAGTCTCCTCTCCTTTCTCCTACAGTCAGTTCCTATTTCCTACAGAGGGTACCTACACATATATTTACTTACCTAATATGTATACATACATACATACATACATACATACATCCTAGTCGGCCCGACCTGGAGCAATTCAAAAATACATGGGTACATCTATGTGTCATTGATGGCGGGGGGTGGGGGCTGGGGGAGGGGAGAGCTGTCGTCGCTATGAAAATAAACACAAGTTTCATATTTTTCTCAGCTCCTTCCCCCATATATATATATGTACCTGTGTATTATTATGTATAGGGAGTGTTCAAAGGATGATTGGAAAATACGTATGAGAGAACACGTACTGGAGTAGCTATGTCTGTAGGAAATTAAAAAGATCAATCGATAGTAAAATTCTACTGTTAAATGTCACTATGCGACCCTATTAGATCTATGTTATGTACATATGTATGTATATACAATGGTTGCAGGGCTGAAATCGATGACTGTAAAAAAATCCCATGGTTTTTATTTTTTACTGGTGCATTGTAGAACGATGTCGTGACTATAAGAAATCTCGAAATTTTTATCTATAGGGATCCCGTATTTTTTTAATACTTTCAGTCATTTGACTCACTCTACCCTGTGTGGTGTGTGTACTTAATATACCAATTTTGATGATATACAAAATCTTTGACGATGATAGGAGGAAATGGTAGGGAAGTCGTATAGTGGCTTTCGGGTGTGATTAATGGAAAAGTGTTCTGTAAGTCGTGCTGTAGGTTGATCTTCGTCACCTTGAATTCTGCTCTGTAAAGATATATGTAGATATCTACTATGTAAGTGTGCATAGCTAGGAATAAGACACAAACCTCTAGGATCATTTTTGACTTGATCGTATTTCCCCCTGTTGAAGGGAGGGATGAGGGGAACTTGTCAACTTGAAACTTGATGGGGTTTTGGGAGCTTGAGGATGCTTTGAAATATTTTGTATATAATTATCTACGTGACAAGTTGCGGAATTTGTCGTCCTCTTAGTTTATTGAAGGGAATTGTAATCAGGGGAGAGTAC
>OX359250.1:12549841-12911473 GCA_947179485.1 Allacma fusca
TCCATGTGTTTGTAATTAACTACTGTAAATGCAAAAATGATACTTTCATAAAGATTCAGGAAGGGTGTTAAATTATGAATGCGTAACCCCCAAAGAATCAATTATTGACTGCCTTGGTTATAAATTGAACTTGTCACAATTTACTGATTGGTAGATATTAAGCTATGGCTATTGAACGATTATATGATTGGGATGCAAAGGACAATGACAGTTTTAAAAAATATGTAGTAAATTTTTATTATAAACCATGTATATGTAAAATACACATACTTTGTGAATGCATTGTACAGAAAGGTGGTACTGAAGAGAAACTGGATTTAGGAATATTACATACCTTGTCTTTTTTTTTGGTACCTGTAAAAAAGGACGTACTACCAAAATCTTATCAACTTGTAAGAAATAACGACGCTAACCTACACACGGGGTATATATTCTAGCATAAAAATAATAAATTCTCTTAAATGTTTAAAAAATGGATCACAGCAATGTTTTGATAATCTGTCAATCTAACTGGTTTTACAGATACCGATTGAGGAAGAGCGCGTTGAAAATGACGAGAGATAGAGTCTGGGGAAGTAATGTGAAGGCACTAGAAGAAACATCAACAACAATATCATCGTTCTGGTTAATACGACTTCTCTCCAGGAATCTCTCTAACTCATCCCCATGGTTCTGATTATTGTAGTTTGTGTAGTACCAGTCCGAGGGCTCCTCCCGCTTCCCCACCAACACCGGTGGGATCAATTGTTGGGGCTGGGAAGGCTCGCCTTTCGGAGTTGCAGTAGTTGGAGGCTTCCGGGTTTGAGCTTCCGTCTCTATTATGTCTTGGTAGGGGTTTGGTGCTGGGTTTTTTGGGAATGGAGGTACTACCACCTCATCCATGGTTATCTTCGTAATTGTAGGTTTCCCTCGTCTGGGATGGGCATCGGAAGGAGGATGATGTCCCAGCCCGTGCTTGTTTTCTGCTGTCACTGCTTCCTCCGCAACCGGTGGTAAAACCGGGATGGTTGTTGTGGAGGAGAATCTGTGAGGATTCGGTGTGGATGTAGACGTTGTTGAGGAGAGAGTGTCAACGGGATTTGAGAAATTAAGGGGAATGTCTATTTGAGGTTCGGGACTTTCCTGTGGCTGGCCTGTTTCCATCGTAGCATTTTCTTTCCCAGAAATAATTCCCCAGAAATCTGAGAGGGAAAAATCATCCTCCATCCGCTCATCTTCCCCAGGATTTTGGACATTCACTGGGGTGTAGTTGGGCTCATCCTCATAATCTATGGGGACGTGGGAAGATGGGCTGGGTGATGGGTTAAGTGTGTCCGGTCGATTTGATGTTACTTCGGAAATATAATCCTGACCGTAGTTTGGTAAAGGTGTGCCTTTGGGCTTGATATTGAATCCATTAGGTTTTGGGGTCGTACTTGCGTAAGTTACTGATGGGACTTTCTCAATTGTTTCATTCTTACTGCCCATTTTTTTATTTGCTACGGAGACGGAATGAAAAAATGGTTCGATAGGGATGAAGCCCGTCTCAGCTGTGGGGTATGCGGGATGCCAAGATGGATGGCTAGGAGGAGGAGGCTTGGACTGACCCGGGGTAAATTTCAAGGGTCGAATTGGACCGGAGTTTGAACCAGAGAGGGGTGAAACTGTTTTCTGAACATCTCTGCTCCCGCTTGGAACGACATTAGTGTCTGAATAAGGATTCAGTGGAATGTAAGGTTGAATGGGTTTACGTGGGATATATTCTGGAGGTTCGTAGCCCGCGGGGTTTTTCCCAAAGTCTTTCGAGGGTCTGTCAAGCCAAGATGGAGGGAGGGGGTCTGGACCTTTGATCCCGGAATTAAATCCGCGGTCTGTGTCTTCATTTTTAGTACCTTTGTTCTGATTTTTGTCAGCAAGAGTCACGCTCGGAGTAATGCCTAAGTTCAATCCGAAATCCAAACTTGGTAAGGGGAATCCAAATAGAGTTCCTAGAGCACCGAACCCAGTGGATTTTACATGGTCAGATGGTGCGACCTGTAATGTAATACAATGACAATAGACATCCTTCCTACCAAGTATGTACTAGGGATGTAATGCTATGTAATTAATTACATGAGAAGCTCACTTTTATATGTTTACAAGCAAATATTTACAGAATTTCACAAAAAACCCTTACTACAGTAAATTCTAAAATTTTCTAAAGAATTCATAGAAAAATGACAGTACCTTGGTGGAAGTACCACTTCCAGCATAAATTGTAGGAGTGTCACCAGGAGTGTAATCCGATTCGCTCAGTTTTTCATCTAGAATAATTAAATTTAAGGTAAAATTATTAGCAGCTCAATTATCTTTATCTCATTTGAAGCTTTCATAAAATAATTTCAGAGCTTACTCTAAATTGACTCCAAAAATAAACCTACCTTTTTTCTTCCGAATATCATTATTGCTATTAGCATCAGTTCCGGAGTAGTCGTTGTTGTCGTTTGGGGTGGTGCCGAAAAATGGACGTTCATTATTATTCAAAATCACAGGTCGGGGTTTCCGCTTTGATTTGGGCAACTCCGGGCATTGTTCGTCCTCAAATTTTGGGGGGATCCCTCTGCTAATTGCATTATTCATACAAATCATTCGGCTGGGCCGCACATCTTTGATAGGTTTTCCTTTCAGGTCGTTCGGACTATCACATGTGGCCTCCACTAACTCTTGGACAGCTTCCCTTGTGACCAGGTTTCTCAGCCATGCCAACTCACAATCACATGATATGGGGTTTCCTGAAGGAGCAAAAATTACCATCAAATATTGTATAAAAAGATTTCTAAAATAGATAGTAGGCAAATTGAAGTGCAACAAAGTAGAAACCTGATATATCCAAAAATGCTATATTATTTTTCAGTTTGTAAAACACAGACTCGTATATATGCGACAGGAGGTTATTCCTCAAGACGAGCATCTTTAAGCGACTCATTCCATCAAAGATCCCAACAGGGAGGCGACAAATTCCATTGTCATTCATCTGTAATTTTTATAATTATTATTATTGCAGAATATGTATTGTGACAATTTACATTTGTACATTTAAGCCAACTTGTAGACACAATGAAATTTATTTTTGACTGTACCCGTAGTTCAACAAGCCATTGGAGATGCTTCAAAGATTTAGAATCAACGTCTCTAATACGGTTGTAACTGGTGTCTAAAACTTCCAAGGAGCTGAGAGGGAAAAGACCCATTCGAGACATGGAGTCAAAATTATTGTGACTTAAATTGAGATATTTTAGAGCCCCTGTTCTCTCAAAGGCCGAGTCTCCGATGGTCTCTAAATCATTCTCCTGCAAATCCAACCCATCAAGTGTGCTTAGATCAGTAAAGGCAGCGTTCCGAATAGCCCGAATTTTATTCCGGCTCAAGCGCAAGTAAATCAATCGGGGCAAGTTCTTGAAAGTATCCGGTTGAATTTCCTCCACGTCGTTCCCATCCACGTCCAATATCGTTAATGTTTCCATATCCTACAAAATGTGATACATAATTTATGTTGGTAATATTTTAACAGGGAAACCTTCAACAGTTGAAATAATCCTCCACGCTATGAATAGTAAACTGTATACTTGGGCATATTAACTACCTCAAAAGTTTTGGAAGGTATAGCCTTGATTTTATTATCATTCAAGTACAGCTCCACCAAGTTACTTGACCTTTTGAAAACATCCGCATCAATTTTATTGATTTGATTGTGACTTAGATCCAGAACCTTCAGAGTGGGATTGGATTTAATCAAGTCGGGAATGGTAGCCAAAGCATTGTGAGCCAAGTCCAAAACTTGTAGTTTCTCAGAACTGGACAAAGCCCCACTGTCCACAGATGTGATGCGGTTCTCTCGTCCCTCAAATTTTTCCAAACCTGCTAAATTCCGGAAAGATCGCCCAGGAATTCGCATGATTCTGTTCGAGCTCAAATCAATGGATTTTAATTTAAATAAATCATCAAAAGCAGTGTCATCGAAACGACTGATCTGATTTGAAGATATCTTCAAGGACTCCAAACTCTTCAATCCAGTGAACATCCTCCCAGGAATTTCAGAAATGGAATTATGTCTCAAATTAAGTTCTTTAAGATTCTCCAATGCTGAAAAAAATCCTTGGGGAAGGTGCTTCAAGGAATTGCTTTTTAAACTCAAGTCCTCCAGAGACTTCAATTCACTGAATAGATTTGCGGGGACGTTACCAATACGATTATTAGCCAAATTCAAGGACTGGAGACTGCTCAAATCCCGGAAGGTCCCCACAAGAAGGCCCTCTAAATGATTCCGACTTAAATCTAATTTGTTCAATTTCGTGAGTCCAATGAGGGCATCAGGCGCAAAGGTCTTGACACCATTCCCTGCCAAGTCCAGCAACTCCAAGTCCTTACTCTGGCTAAAGACCCCTTTGCCAATCATCTTGATGGAGTTGTAGCTCATGTCCATGCGGGCTATTCGGGGCAGCCCTTTCAGTGCCACGTTGCTCAGAGTTTGTATATTGTTACTGGAGATGTCCAATTCTTTCAGGGAAGGGATGTCCCAAGCATCTCCATCCACGGCAATCTCCCGAATGGAGTTATTTCGAAGGCTCATCTCTATCAAGGACGGGACATTCCCAAAGGCGTTCCTTTGTATTCTTGTGATCTTGTTGTCACTCAAGTCCAAACGCTGGAGTTGTGTATGATCCTGAATGGCCCCGGTCGGTAACACTGTCAAGCCGTTCTCCCCCAAATCCAAGAAACGGAGGGACTTCAGCGTTCCCAGTACCTCCCCGATCTCATTTGCAGTTCCCATCAAGTTTTTCCTCAATCTTTAACCCACAAAATTTTTATTCCCTTACATTCGGTTAACAATAAGGGGTTTAGTAGCTACAAGAATACAATCATCTGTTGATTCTAATTTCAATGAAGATCAAATAATCAATTTACCTCAGCTCCTCCAGAAGGGGTGCAGCATCAAAGAAATTTGCTGGGAGATTTCTTATGAGGTTGTCACTCATATCAACCTTCCTCAAGGCTGGGAGGTGGGTGAAGGATCGAGCATTAACTTGCATGATTTTATTCGACGCTAAATTCAGCATTTGAAGGGTCCTCAAATTTACAAAGGATCCCTCAGGGAGGATTTTAAATTTATTTTTTGAAATGTCCAGGGATTTGAGGGACGTGAGCTCCTCACAAGCTCTCCCGACTGCAACGGAGTCATCCAAATTGTTACTTGCTATTGAAAGGACCTGTGGAGTTAATTGAACTCGTTATTCCTTTCCGTACATGAGTAAGTTTACATTACATTTCTCCGTACATCCTATAATGATAAAGTGACTTGGGGCATATACAGTTACTTTTTCCCAATAATACCGCAATTTTGGTTGTTACTCATTAAAATCCAATGAAAAATAAAACGGAAAGCCCAACCCTAAGTTTTTTTTCCTTCCCCTTCCCCCTCCCCCCCTCCTCTGTGCACAAGTTGCACTGTTTAGTGCAATGATTGCTCTGAAGCTAACGTCTCGATTGAGTCATGGGCTCCGAGCAAACGTAAACATTTTTTCGTAGGGGATTGGCAGTACAAGCTGTAACCTATTATTATCTATTATTTATTGTCAAATTAATCTACACCCAGACATTACTGTGTTTGTAGAACATATTTTTGTGGAGTAAATCTCTAAGAGTGAACAACACCAGAAGGCATTGCAGACATAATTGTGTTTGTTCTGAGACCTGAGGCTAGGGTAATGGTCAAGTAGTGTTCATTACGCTACTGTTATTATTACGTGTGACCATACTATGAAACCATGTAAGTGTATGTACATCCACCTGTATCTATATGAACGTTATTAAAAATGATGCTCAATATAGAGCTGAGGTGAGAGGGTGAGACTGACCTCTAATTTGGGAAGTAGAGCGAAGCTACGGCGCTGAATTAAATCTATGCGATTTCCGCTAAAATTTGCCAGCAGAAGAGTCTCAAGCGGACCAAAAATACCCTCAGCCAAAGAACCAAGATTGGAATTGACCACATGGATTTGTTTGACAGATGCCATTGATGCAAAGGCTCCAACGGGGAAACTTGAAATCAATGATCCATCAATCCGTACATGCTTGAGCCTATTCAGACCATTGAATCTGGGCAATAAACGAATCCGACTCTTCTCTATAGTAAAAGCTTCAAGATTTTTTAGATTCTCAATTGAATCGAAAGGAAAATCGACTAGTTTGTCCTCAACAATATACAGCTCTTCAATGGACTGCTCCAACCCCGCAAATGCATTTCGTGAAATGGACTCAAGCCCATTGTTTCTTAAGAGTAAGCGTCCAATCTGAAAAAAAAAATACAAAATCACTTTCGATATTTCCCACAACAAAATAAATAACAATACATATTGTAATCCCAGAGCTCAACAGAGAGACTTTGTTTGTTTACACAGTAAACACATACCCTGAGAGCTCCAAAAGCCCGAGCTGGTAGCGTCGGCATTCGATTGTTTTCAACAATGAGCTCGTCAATGGCAGGCATGCTCCTTAATTTCATTAAATTCTCTAATGCCCCGTTTACTCTCTCCAAGTCACTGTGACTGCACCTGTAATAATAGTAAGCATTTTGACAAGTCTCAGATTTTAAATCCTTTCTTGAAGCCTCCCTCGCTGTCTCCCTTGAAGAGATCTTAAAGCTTCAGTTATGACTCTCGGGTGTGATCTGTGAGAGATAGAATCTTTGGCAACTCCTGTCGAAAGGCTCTTTTTTTATGATACTCTTCCTGTCTGTCAAGTCGTTGGTCTCCTATCTCTTACATGGGGAGAGTGCAACGAGCCATGCTCCACACACACAAAAGTTAATGGTCAATGAATCTGCATATTTAATTAGCAACGCGTCCTTACCAAACTTGGATCTGCTCATTTCGGCCCCGACACCTGCACGGCATGATGTCTTCCGGTGGTGGGCATTTATTTCCATGAACAAGCAATGGAAGCCAGCAACAAAGTAATCCCAATACCCACAAGGTTTTCATGGTCCCTCTGTTTACATTAAAATACATACATAATTACACTCACATAGGTATACATAGATACATATATATCCAAGTGTCTCAAACAGAAAATCCCTGTCCAAATTCCCCCAAAAGTACTACAAAATAATTACTACAATGTTACAATGTTTCTGCACAGTTTCTATTTTTAACGGATACAGCAAGTCCTCTACAAAATCATAGATGTTCAACGTATTTTTGATCTGAGCGCATTCATTACATATTACGCATATTTGTTTGTTGATTTAACGGATTTGAACTTTTGCACAAAACTCCGTATGTATAATTACATATTTTGGTTTCGAGTAATTTCATCCGTAGAAGTACCACAGAAAATACATATTTTCATTAAATTAATCCCTCAATTGAGGAAGTGCTCAAATTGAACAATCACATGCATCCAAAGGAAATGAGGATTAAGCAGAAATGTGTGAGGACGTTTTGTCCTCACACATTCCACTTTGGGATAATATTGGCATCAAGAATCATTTACTAAAAATTATTCCGAACATCCGTTTGGTATAAATCGTCCGTCCCAGCTTTACATAAGAGGACGCTTGTGTAAAGCAGTGCGTTACTATTTTGTCATAAAAATAAATCACCAGAGATGAGTATCTATACATACACCCACAAAAAATTTATGTAGCTTGAAAAATATGGGGTTATATTCCCTTTTGAAATTTTCCTGAGACTGAAGGAATTGCAGTGGAAGATTTGGGTTGTTTTTTTTTAAGATCTGACTCCTGATGAAATAATGTTACCCTCTTTTACAATAAGATTAACAAAAATGTGAACCTGATACCCTCATCTTATAAAACAGGGCAGGATGATCTGAAGACTTTTTTTAAGATGCGTATAAAAGAATGCACTTTGAGCGTGCTGCATTGTCATCAAATTACCGGGGCTCTGTGTGTTTGATTGTGTGTGCAAAGTGAGCCCTGCTGAGGAAAGCTATTTATGCACCATACGATGATTGTTGTTGCAACTATACAGAAAATATTTCAGAGAAACAAGAGCACGTTGAAGATACATCCCCATTGTCACAGTTTTAACTCATGTTTGGGAGCGTTGCTGAGCAGAACTCTTGGCCTTAATGATCTACCTACTGTAGACAGGTGGTCCTTGTCTTGTCAAATGATACTAGGATTTTAATGTGATGAAAATTACATGATGAAATGATCCTTCGACATGGCTTTTAGAAAGTCATTTATGCAGAGGATTCCATTATAGTACTACATTCCCAAAACACCCCGGACCCGGATTTAGTCCCTTACTACTAATTCCTCATTCATTCATTCTAAAAATAACCTTTTGTTAATTTTTCCTCCTCAATACGGAAACCAATTGCACCAAACAGAATTAGCCTTGCTTCATTCTTTGCAATAGATTCTGGGAAGAAATAATGCTTTTTTGCAAATTATCTAAATGAGAAAACATAATATATCAGAACAAGTCAGGAACTGCATCAAGCGAGGTAACAGTTGTTGTTTTCTATAAACAAGAGAGAAACTTCTCAAGACAATGCTTAAGACCCCAAGCAATCAAATTGGTACCATCACCACAGAAGTTACCGTAAGGATTGCCACACGAGCAAGGCCTAAACACATACCTTTGAACTGCTCCTGTAAGTTAAATGTTAATTACTTTTTGGATTTTTTTCCACAATAAAAACCCATGTTCATTTGTAAAGTAGATAGGAAATTAGTGAAACATATTTGAGGAAAAAAGAAAACAGAGGTAATGAAGCCCTTTCCTGTGTATTGCTTTATTACTTTTGTGCCCCAACAAAACTTTATATATATATATGCAGACAGACCCGTACAGACTCATACTACGTACATATCTACCTGAGAATAAAGAAAATTAAGAACAACAATAGAGTCAGTAGTAATGCGTGCATAAGAATACCTACTCAAACATCAAGACTCCTTACGATCCGCTCCGCTTCGTCTATTTTGTTTGACCCAAATCATTACTAGATATGCACTGACTGATAGAGAAAAACACAGTGTAGTCATTGCGTCTCCCGAGCTGATATGTTACGGCTATAATACTGTAGTGCAAAAATTCATTCACCTCTGTGACTTCCCTCGGAATTATGCAAAAAAAAAATATTTAATTTTAATACATTCAAATTCTGACTGGGCTCTGCCTCACTGAGCAACCAACAACAACAACTACAACAGCGAAACAAATATAACATTAGTGCTCTTATTTGTCCGCATGGCTTAGTGCCTTTTCCCAGAAAATCTTTCAATGGAGCTAGGAATGAAGGATCACACAATAAGGTCGAAATCCAACTTTCTCGTTTAAGAAAGCTGCGGAACATTCAGATTTTTATGTATAAAAAATCACTGGAGGGGGACCTAGAGTCGGGCATATTGAACCCCCAAATATTCCTCTTTAGCTCAAGTGTCAAGTCATTAGCTTGTAAATAATTACCATTGACATAATTTATACAATTGACATACATTTTTGGGGTAATTAGGGAGTGATGATGTCAAGCCTTTGTAGTATACTTTAAAAGCCATTTTAATAACTTGACCTTACGAGACCCGAAGGATTCCAAATAAAACAACTTGAGCAAATTAAAATTGACTAGAACTTCGGATATGTACATATGAGAAAAATAATTGCAAAAGCCTCTCCATTTCACAGATAGTGCTTTTGACAACCTTGCGGTTCTTCTTAAGCACTTGGGGTAATTATTCAAAGTGCTGAAAGCAAAAGATACAATATACGATTGTTGCAATTGTCAAGTAGTCCGCTGAAAAGTTTCTTGATTTCCGGCTTAATGCTCCTCTGCCCTGTCAAATGGAATCCGTTTCATTGTGAGTCTTGTGGGAGATAGCTGTATACTGTAGGTTTGAGGTTCTAATCCTAATAACGCACTTATTATTTCATTGTTACACAAGTCTGACAGGTCAAACCTTTCCCCTATTGAGCTCCTACACAGATACATAATTAATTGTACAGAGCCAGTCCCTTCCCTTCAAATAGTTTCCATTGGTTTGCTATCTTAATCTTGAGGTTTAACTCTTGTCCCTAATGTGAGTTAACACTTGTTGAGAGTCAATGAATGGCTTGTGTAAAGTAATCTGTAATCTCCACTCCTACCTTTTAACTTGTATCATTTAAACCAGTCAGGTGCATGACTAATATCTGTACAAGAAAGTGTGGTTATGTAATGATGGAATAAATTGTAGTTTGTCTGTAGCTGGGAGCTAAGAGTGTGAGATGTATTTACTCTCATGTAATGTGAACATTATAGCGTTTACCTACCCTGAGGCCTCCCTGATTACACTATATGCAGCAATCCTGAAAGGAGTTTTAATTGATTATAGATGGATACGTTTTTTTTTTGGTCGTAGACTCTTCCGCATTTAAACGAACTGTCATACATGCACAATGATGCTACAAAGATCCACTGAACTAAGGAAAGATGACCGGCAGAATTAAGAGGCAAAACTCAGGGGAATCCGAGTAAATCAACATGTTTTATTTCCTTGAAAGATTTAACTCAGGCTGTATAGTGTTACCCCCCGGTAAACAAAAAAATCCCAACGGAAATGACAAAGTGCAGCGAATTCCCTGAGCTTGAGTGTAAAAAGTGCATTTTCTGGAGAAATTTCCCAATGACAAGAAAATTCTTGGCAATGATCCTATAATTACTTACCAAATGTTTTCAAAATAACTGAGTGGGGCTATATCTAACAATGTACTTATGCTTAATTACCTTGAATATTCCTATGTACTGTATGTGTAATATGCATACCTGGAGGAAATTCCTACAACGGAACAAGCGGAAGTTTAAATTTTCAATGGAGTTTTTAACATTAAATTTTTTTATAACAAAGCATATTTGAGTATCTATATGTAATTATTCGTAATGGGGGAAAAAGGAAGTAATGTTTTTTTACTAAGTGCAGTAAGGTTTCTAATTATGGAAAAGTTATATCATATTGCTTGGTGAGAGAGAGAGAGAGAGTAGTTTGGAAGGAAAGGTACAATATCCCTGTAGTTAAACACTATTTTTAATGATAACATGGAAATTAATATGAAGATAAGGTCGGATATCCCTACATTGATTTTAATCGATTTATAACTTTACGTCTTAGGACTTGAGATTTCAGTAGGTCCTAGACAAGGTACTCCCTCACGGCAGGAAGGAAGTATAGTGCTGGGAGCTTGTAGTAGATGAGAAACATGAACATCTACTGCTCCCCCCATTCTACAAATATGACTTAAGGAGGAGACACAAAAGTTCCGAGGAGAAACAAAGAGATATGCAACCGTCATCTTCATTTCTACACTGACTGACTTCCTCTCCAGAGACCAGAACATATACCATATGTGTCAGGTGTAGGTACATATGTACTTATGTGAGTGAGAAAGAAATGTCAACGTCCTCCTCCGGCTCTTGGAGTGTAAGCAAAATTAAACAAAATTCTACGTATGTACGTGCATTGGATCATATGGGTTTGATCCGAGTCTCATGTGTACTCTGGCTCTTGCCTTGGCATTGCTCGCAATAATTCACTTCCTCAAGATTAAAATTGTTATGATTGTTTTCATTTTGAGCACTCGTTTTAATTTACAGCTTCTTTGGTGTGACTAAAAAAATTTGAGGACTCCTACCCTCCTCAGGATATAACTTTGTTTTTTTTTTAATCTTGAGCTTTACATCTCTTCAATGACTATTGTATATCTGAGAGTGTGATTAAAATGTGCATGCTCTCTCAAGCTCTTTAAAATCTCATCTTGACTGCACTTTACTCGGAATTTTTCCTCCTATTTTTCAGTCACCGGACGGATGACAATTGCGTGCTGACAATTTCCCAGCCCCTGAGGTACACACATACAAGCTAGAGCAGTGTACAAGTGAATGTGTGTTTAATCCATTTATTGTGCATGTATGAGATGCATATCCTTTAATGTCATGTGACATAAAAGGCATAGTAATGTTATGTGCATCTGAGATTTTAAATTTGTCCGTTGTTATTGCTCCCAGTGCCGTAGTCAACCTGATGCCCGAAAACGTAACCTTTCATTGCAAAATAATTACTAATGATGACAGTGGCAAATATTTTGAAATGGCATAAATATTGTCGTAAATAATTCTGTTTTTGTATCTACCTGATATTACCAACTCCGGTGTGCGTTACTATTCAAATTGTCTTCTTCACATGAGTATAGCTCCTCAATAGTAATCCTTCCTACTCCAAGGTGTGATTCCAACGATACATGGCACTGGTTCCAATCAAACATTGAGCAATGACTCCAACATCCAATGGAAAAGTGAAGCTTGGATTTGTATAACGTTTCCGGTGAAATTGGCTGGGAGACTTGAAATTGATAAGAGACTGATAACTCAATATCTGGTTCTTTACAAATTGAGCAAACTCTCGCTGATCGTATCAGTAATATTATTCCCAAGCCTGAAGCACCAGGTATGCGAGGAGGTGATAATCCCAATTTTTACGACCACGGATAATCTTGATATGCAAATGGATGAATATTTTTTTTTGGACAGGAGACCCATGCAATAGCAATTTTTGGGTATGGAAGGGAGAGCTGAGAAAATCAATTTAATTTCACTTTTTCAAAGGAAAACGCTGTCCATTTCACAGTAGACTAAATATTTCTCGTCCTCTTTCCTTATCCTCAAGCGCTCCTTATTTGCATGCAGAGAGTAAACTATAAATCACTGTTTAAACTCATTTATCCGTTAATCAAAGTGTAACGTTTTTCTTCACACACAGACTCTTTCCACCCCAATGTGCCGCTTCTTACCCAAATACACTCCTTTTTGTGAGTGGAGCAATAGTCGTAGTCCCAGAAAAAATCCACACACAAGGCCTTTGTATATGCTGAGGCAAATATCTCGATCAGATTGATCACTTGATTGTTTAATCACTAGTAAATATAATAATTATTCCAACAGGGAAAACAAAATTCAAGACAAACTTATTGGAAGCGGACATACCTCCCCAGTCTTCCCTGAAAAAATAAATGTCCACACTTGTAGTGACAGAGAATCCGAAACCCAACTTTTTATTTTACCACCAAAAAACTCCCCACTCCGCCAAAAAGGACTATGACCAAGTGTAGGAATGTGGATACTGAATGATGAACTGAACAGATTATGTTTTTATACAGTAATGTTGCACGTAATGAAATTATTTGAGACTCAAATATAAGCATGGGTATTCATGTTCGTTTTAAGATGGACTTGGAGGAGCTCTGCACAGGTGAACGTAGGTGACTCAATTGTCAAGCTTGACGAGCACCGTAACTCTTTTCATTTGAACTTTTTTTCCTCCTTTACGGGGGAGTGAGTATTATCTCTTGTTTAAATCCCACTTTTAATTCATACACAAAAATTACTCCTGCCTAGCTCAAAATACTACTACGAGGGGCCAAAAATTCACCAAAGAAACCTCCACACACACACACACACAATCCTCAATCCCAAGACTAAACGTACAGTATGTGCATACAGCCCTTTAAAAATATAATAATTACTGTGCAAAGGAACAAGGATACAGACTAACTCACACAAGAAATTAATTACAATTCTCAATATAAGTCTCACACTATACAAGACACAAGCTACCCCAGAGGTCCTCTGTACCACACTGAAAAAGTAGGCTCGAATCTGAACTTTCAGAGCACCCCCCAAATAAGCTCCTCTGTATGTACTTACTGGCACACGCTAGCTTTCCAATGTTATACTTACTGAACATTTTATTGAATAACAGATCCCAAATATCCCAAGTCAAAAGTATGAAGATGCATAGGGCCTGAATAGTTTCATATAATTATCTATACTCTGGGAGTTATTTTTAAGGAGATGTGTACCTATGTATGTACATATGTACATAATTACACATCCCTACCCTGTAGTGCACACAGGGCCTGTACATACATACCTAGTTGCACATTGTAACATCAAACTTAATGTAATGCAGGGGCAATTAGAAAACACCGCGTGAAGGTTTTACATTTAATAGGGATTATATATGGACTGTATATTGCTACATCTGATCACTGCAAAAATAACTATACCCAGGAATATCCTCATATGGCTCCCTATAACGAAGCTGTGACTGACTTTTCTTATTTTCATCTAGAAACGACTCGCCGACGCCCTATTCCGCCCCAGTTTCTCAACCGAAAACACTCAGCTGTTCCACGGAGGAAACATATACTTGAGAGTATTGTAGATACAGTATTAGGGCTCTGTTGTTGTTTTTTTGAGCACGTATGTATCTAAACTTAAGTCTCAAAAAGTACAGGGGAGACAAGGAACCCGTACCACAACAACGATGAGTTGAAAGAGCATGATGAAGATACTCCACTGTATAGAGGGTAGTCAACCATGCAAAAGGCCGAGACGCTCGGCGTCAATCTTCTTAATAGTTTTTCCACTTATTAATACTTTTCTTACCAGAGGATTTTAGCACACTCCAATGATCCCCCCTGAATTCCCCTATAAACATGTAATAAATGTATAATTGCATTACAGAGGCAATCAATATGATCAGAGAGCAAATTCGATTATGACTGCGGAGCTCCCGGAATTAATTCACCTTGCATGAAGGAACAAGTGTGAATGTTTTCTTATTGTGTGAAATCAATTAAATTTATTTACGAATTTTTCACATTATTCCAACGCTATAATATTAAAGCTACAAGATAAATATTCCTATACCCCTGAAGTACTCCCAAATTCTGTTTACGTGTAATGTGTGCGGAAAGGAGAATTTAAAAGGGAATAAAATAGAAATAGGAATTGACAGGGAAAGGCTTTGGAGGAAATGATATTTTTAATTAGTAAGATTCTTGATCTAAAAAATCTTGGAGTTACTTTGACATAAATAGTAATCGGAGATTCCCTTTTACTTGGATACTCTAAAGTAAGGCGGAGGTTTTATCGACGCAATCAACCCACAAGGATATTTTGAGAGTTACTTTTAATTTAACAATTTCCCTTATTGTGACAAGCGTGCCTACACCTGTTGGGAGCATTACAATCCTCGGATTGACATATAAGTGATGGTGCATAGCTATAGAGTGGAGGGACTAGGCGGTGTTGGAGGCATGGGCTTTAATCCTCATTAGATAACATTTTTGTGGGCTGTGACTTAATCGATTTACGTAGGATTTCTCAAGGTAAGAAGGGAACAACGGGAAGTGACACCCTTCCAGAGTAAATGTGGGCTGTTTCCATTTTAATTACATTTTGGTAATACTTCGGCTATAACGACCAACCATTAAGAAAAAAAAGGTGTGAGGGGCAATTAAAAATTGATGTTTTTACCTATATATCCAAGTATAGCTGTACTTTTTGATACACTGTGCAAACAGAACGTTATTGCTCCTCAGGATTATTATCAATTGCCATCCTATGTAGTATAAATGGTACTACTACACATCCTATGTACTAATTCCTGTCTCGCTTACTATATTGCCCCATCACGTCATAGAAAAATTCCGTTTTATTATGGTAGATCAATCATTATGGATTTTGGCAGGGAATTTCGTACGTATTTACATTTTAATGCTGGGTCTGTTGTGTGTATGTGTTGTTGTGTGTTTGTGTGTACACAAGAGTACATTATACATTACAGGGGGGGGGCATTTATGATCATGGAATTCGTTCAACTAGGAACAGTAGGTTACTAAAGCGAACAGTCAGTTACATGATGCATTATTACAGGTTCTCATGGTTGCTTTTATCAGATAACGCCATGAATTCAGTAAGACACTGTACCGTTCAGAGTCTGTAATCTCAAATCATTCCATCCTTCAGCTCACATAATGCTCTTTCACGAATCAGCAATTTGTTTATTATGTCTAATAATATTTGGGTGTTTTAAAGTGTAACACTAAGGCTCAAGGTGAAAACTACCAAGTCATTTTTTTTATTATCAACAAAATACTATTACGTGAAAGAAATTCTTGCTCAAATTCTTCGTACTACTGTAACACAGGTTCAGCTTCAATCCACCGTGAATTTCAGTGATAGTGATCAGTAGTCATAAGAACATTCCTATGTGTGATTCTTGGGAAGAGGGGTAACTGTTATGCCCAAGAACAGCTACTTATTAGCAAACCCACGCTGTTGGTATGTAATTGCGTAAAAAATAGCCCCGTCATATGTATCTACTCAAGGGAGCCCTCAAAAATTATACTATTAATGGATGCGGCAGTCATGGCATTTTTGAACCGCAATCTTAAAAGTTGTGTGCCAATTCTGTAGTCAGGGAACAAATAGAGTCAATTTAATTTACCGTTGTTTACTTCAATTTAAATTTACTATTGTTTTTAGGAATGAGGATCCATTTGGGAATGGAGATGCATTTTTGGTAATGGAGATTTATTTGTCAGGGTAGATTATTTATTTGGTAGGAAATTACAGGAGATTCAGTAGTCATTTAGAACTACTGGGAAATTACAGTCTGAATGCTCATTGTGAATTGAAGAGGATCTTCCTAAATTGTCCATTCAATGTCGGGACTTTAAAGTCAAATGTAGGATTTAATAATGCTTGCAATTTCGAATCTTCTGAAATTACAGATACAGGGCATGCTAATTACATACATACATACAATTTAATCGCAGACGTATGTACATATAGAGATTGAAGATACAAACTGCATTCTACACTTCGGAATGTCTCACGTTCAAACAATACACAAAGCACATAGAAAATAACATGAGGATTTTTTCATTCATGCAATAAAATAAAAATCGGGGATTTGTATCCATATGTATCTATGCTTGAAGGAATAATTATAATAAAAAGTAAAGCACGAAATGAAAGTACAACAAGGAGGAGATGCACGAACTTTATCATGTTTCCATTTTTATGCCCCTGTCGTCTGGCCACCGTCTGATTCCATTTTCCACCAGTGTTCTAATTGTTCGTAAATGTCCAAATTAGAGGAGTGCTTGTAGCATAAAATCTCAACATTATTTATACTTTCCGAGATTTACAGAGCTGAAAATTTAAAAATCCTTCAAACGGAATTCAATATAAATGTTCAAGAGTTGTACTCAAACTAAATAGAGGAATCGTGGGGATTGCTCTTGTGGTCAGAAATCCATTGACCAACCCTGAACCTTGGCTTACTTAATTTAGCTCTGTGACTAAATTGATAAATTTAATAATAATTATTTAATTGGTGAATAATCTCCTCACTCCCATGGGAAAGTCACTGTCAAAATGGGAAAGCATAGTTGACCCCTAGGAGCATAATTAAATGTTGTAGAGAGTGACAATGTGGACATTCAAATAAAAAATGAATGAATACTTAAAAGCGAGTTTTTTTCCCAGCCGCAGTTAAACATTCATAAATACGAATATTACAATTAAATGAGGATGATGTCTCTAATTTCATGTCCCCTGTCTTTAATTTGAAGGTGTGTCCGGCAAAATTGCTAGGTGACATGGAAAAATAAGAGATAATTTCAAAAGTCAAGTTTAAAACCCTACGGACTCAACAATGGGGGGAAATCCCTCAGAAAAGTGTATTATTTTGTATTTATTTTTCATAATTAGTCAAATAATTCTCATTCTCACGCACTCTCCAAACTCTGTTTCAGCTAAATAAAAGCTACATTCAATTCCCACCTGTGTGAGGCTCATTGTCAGGTTTGACTCTTCACTTCTTCTGTAGGAGTTTCTACAGTGTATCAGAAATTATCCGAAGACAAATTTGCCATTGAGATTTTCAGGTTCAGCGGCTAAATAGACTTGAAGTTTCTAATGCTGTACATTTCGACTGTAACAATTTAGCAATTAAAGACGACATACCGCCAAAGAAAGGGTTGCATATGGCAAATGCAACTACCAGACGGGGAAAAAAACATACTTGGGAATGATCACTGGTATTAAGTAGTATATCTGTATCTATAGCTTCATGTACACAAGTACACTTTCATTGTCAAATAACCTTCAGGTAACGAAAGGAGTAAAAGCGTGCTCTTTCTATATGTGACAGTCCTCCCTGCAAATATTTACACTAATTTAAAACTTTTACAGACTATTACTTGCGAGGCTCTGAGTTAGACTGTAAATTCGGAATGACAGGGCTACAAGCATAGGTTGAGCTATCTATGACACTGTTATGTGTTCTTCTCCTCATACCCACTATTAGTTCAGGAATGAGAGTGCGAAGACTTACTAATTACCATCTACACAAGTGCAACTCCACTTTGTGACGAAATCCGACATGGAGCTCTCTTGAACACTCACATATAAGATAATGGCTTGACAGGAGAAATCAAAACATTTTCAATTATTTTAAAATCTTTTGAATTTTTACCCCTATACCTTCTACCACTAGTAGATACTCCTTTGAGCCCGACACTATAAGCAGCTCCTTTGAGTACTCTATAATTGCTTTCATGGGCTTTTAAAGTCAGCATTGGGCTCTTCCGTAGGATTTTTTTTTAATGCTGCAATTATTAAAACCAATGTTGAATCAATGCTCCGCTAAAAAAAAATCCCTTCTATACCTTTTCATTAGTAAGTTATGAATCCTACACCTGGCTCTTTTGATGTGAGTTTTTACAAGAGCCTATATTAGAGTATGTGTCTCAATGCACTCTCAGATTTGTAAGAGGTATTGATGTGGTGATGATTTTAGTATCTAAACTTTATTGTGACATATGGAGTTACAATGTGGGAAAAGGTCCATGATTAACAAGGGATGTGTGTGTGTGTGTGTGTGTGTGTGTGAGTGTGTGTGGCTAGCAATTAAATGATTACAAATTGGACTGCACAGCTCGGAAGAAAAACGATGTGCAGGATGCATACAAAGTGGTAGTCACATGTGAAAGTTTTCTCATTACGGAATTATTTTGAGAGCACAATGGGACTGCGGAGCCAGAAACTTGTTACGCTCAGTGTGTAAATGCACAAAAGAAGCGAGTGCCTTCACTTCCATCATTATTTGCTTCGTGAAATAATTATAATGAATCAACTCTTATTTTTACTTGGAGCTTTTGTTAATTCAACTAATAATTTGTTTGATCTTTGCTCTTTTAATTCATTGCAGTCATTTACAGGGAGCACTTGGAGTATATGGTGGTAAGGAAAGGCAGGGACAGTATATAGTCTAGTAGTATAGTATTAAATAAGTATACATATAATTATGTATAGGCAGGAGCCGGTGAAATCTTGAGATACAAGATTGATCTCTATTCTTCTCCACGTGCCGGGCCTATGAGCGTCTCTGACGAGGGAATAAAGACTGTTGTGACAGAATCACAACTGTCACAACTGCTGTCACAGCCACTCATGGAACACAAATCTTTATAAGTGCATTCATTGAAACTTTCATCAGTGGTTGGATATGTATGTATTTTTCTGTAAATGTCATGAAAGATGTCTGGTAAGAATTGCATCATAGCACTTTTCAGTTTGGGACTCTGAGCGTGAACAGAGCTCCCTCAGAGTTTTGTACAGCAGGTGGATTTTAACTCATTGACAGAGCTAAGAGTCAGTTTGACCGAGTCGGAGTCATTTATGAACTCAAACTTTTCCATGTATAAAGTATTATAGAGCATATGTGTTTATTTAAATCCATTAAACTGACAAATAATTTGATTGAACAAGCTTGCTAATTCCAGTTACACTGTCATTTAAATTCCTGCATTCATTGTCAGTTTTTTTCCCCTATGACTCCATTCAAAGTAAAATATTTAATGATTTAATTGAAACCCAGAGGTTTAAAATTCTATTTTTGTCTAAAATTGACTTTTCCTGGTTTTATACCTTTTAATTGAATGAGCACTGAATGGGCATTCATATCTCAGAATTGACTGTATTTTTTCTCAAGGTTCTGGAAGGCACGTGTTGTTTGAACAGATCTATTGTTCCTCTTTACAGCCCTTCCAGTAGCGTCCCATTTTTATTGTGTACAGTAATCCTCTATTATGACAATAATGCTGGGATAGTATTGTGAAGCTCTGTGTTTGAATTAGGTCGTTTTATTTTCAGCATGTATTCCTCTTAACCTATTTCAGAGTTCATTGGCAGACAGGGTCGGAGGGAGAGAGAGAGAGAGCATGGGCTCTGTCGGAATCTGATTTAGAGATAAATGACAAAATTAACTAATTCAAATAATGTCACACTGGTTCAGTTAGAAAAATATAAGGTAGTTTTAAAAGGACTCCGGAGTAATATTTATTCCTAGTGATTTTTTAAAATAACCCCAGTAATTCCACATCTCATATTTTTCAACTTTCATTTAAATGCATATTGAAACTCCCATCGACTTATGCTCATAAGTCTCATAACTTGGCTCATTACGTACATATATGTAGGTACAGTTTGGTACAGGATGTGCATTTCAAGTAAACTTATTGCTTGCATAGCTCATTAACTCTTTCTTATACTTTTACCAGTATATGTGCACAGACTTAGGTGCATAATTATTGCTTGGGCTTACAATTTTTTACGTTTAGTAAATAAACAGCATTTTGCGATGATGACTTTGACCTTAAATAATAACCCTCACAGATTAATAGTTCGTGTTCAATAATAATTATAATGCATTGTTGAATGAATGAGTTCAATGAATTTCATTTGGGCTGCGTGCAGACTACAGATATCTGTAGATTGTGTTACAAATATCGGGATATGAGAGTAATAATTATTGGGCTTGCCACATAGCCACCACTTCGACCGTACTTTTTGACTCTTGTCCAAGTTAATAAAATTGGAAATTTTAATGAAGGATTTGGTAATTCGGTCACCGTCGTCTATAAATGGAGACATTTATAGCTTAGTGGATATCATTGATACTAAAAGCAGTGAGTGAGCTGCCCATTACTTTAATTCAACTCTGTAATAATAATAATTATTATTATTGTACAAACCATGTGGCAATTTCCTAGTTGGAAATATTCCGGTGCTCTAGTTCTTTCAAGTGATATTTGGCTTGAGGATCGATTGTTCATTGTTTTTTTTTAAATACGGGATGTAAACAACTTGTGAAAGCACTATTCTTGGCAGGCATCGTAATAAGTCCGACCCTTCCAATAATCGATACAGCAAACGCTGTGGACAATTTTATTGAAGCTGTAGGCAAAAATCAAGATGTGAATAAATTATATTTGCTACACTTTTGTTATTTATTTTTACTGTGCCTAGTTACCCCATGGAAATGTGAATCGCTGGATATTGAAATGTGCGTAGGATTAGTGTATAGTATGTACATATGTAATTAATGCTACTAAAGAATTCCTGTCGATAGATCCTTATTCCGCCGTAATTGTTTCTCAACTGTCAATAATTTGGAGTTAAATATGCAAACTGAACAACTCAAGTGTATGAAGCTTGACCTTAGAGCTTTACTACTCATTAGACTTGAGAGTAGCCTCTATTTGTGGTTAACTCTGATGACAATATATATTTCCAATCCCTAGTACTGTATATGTGCTCCACGTGTGTCAGTTTTCTCTCTAGCTGATGAAATAATATCCATGGGTTTCAAAGACTCGTCCTTGACATTTTACCAAGTAGTGGAGGTAAAATAGTAGAAAAAGAGTGGCTTGTTTTGTATAAGCGTTTTATTGAGCGTATTGAGTAAAACCTAAAGGAAAATAAAAGTAGAAATTAAAACACATCAATATTGACTCACAAAACCTCTCACTGCAAGTGCATTAGAGTTTATTGATTCGAGAAGGATTTTTTATGAACAAGTTTAGCATCCCTACCAAAAAAATTCCTATTTTTTGCAGAGACTGCTCCCAGCAAAGCTACGCCACAAAAGCACTAGAAAAACAACCACCAGCATGAATTTGTAGGAAAAATCTGTACAAATTAAAAATATCCTGTTCACCATGAAAATTGTTACTTACCCCTGAAAAATTCTTAAGTAAACCCCAGCATTTTTTTTACCAATATCCCACACAGCTTAATATTTCATGCTACTTTTAAAAAGCTCCTAATTTCCGCACGTAGCTCTTCAACAAGACTTGACTAAAAAATCCTGGAGTAGTGTTTTTTACTATCATCCTACACCCTTATGCATATAATATGAAACCTACACAATTTCTAAAGACTGCAATTTTTAAAGCCAACTTAAGCTCAAGACAAAAGACAAATTAAAGTCTCTCTAAATGTGAGCAGTATAGATTTAGCACTACAGGCTTCGGTCATTGAATGAATTATTTTCTATGTAGTACTAAACAGCACATGTATCTCCGCCAGGTCGGAATTTATTCTCATGGGGGGGATGTTCCTCAATAATTGAGATCACCTCATGAGAGGTGCCCCAAAAAGAACGAAAATATAACCTTGTTAATGAGCTTACTGCGTCGGAAAAAACGCAAATTGAAAAATGACATCTTTTTACTACGCCGTCATGTCAATTTAGGACTCCGCTCGTCATTGAGGTACATTGGCAAAGGGGTGATTGATATCTTCGACGTACACTCCACCTGATCCCAGGGATGCATAATTCTATATTTGCATATGTACGGCTCAAGAGTAGAGGCTCCTCGTAAAAATCTGTCTACACATTACGTAAAGGTAGGAGCCCAAACAAGTCTGCAACTGTCCTGACCGAAATTGATTAGTCTTGCACGAGGAAATGGGCCTAAGCAAAGGTCTGTACATAGGTAATTATTATAGAAATACCCCTGTTTCGTCTCTGCGTATACCACAGCTCGAATCTATGAGTAAGAAGTGACTAGAGATAAAAATATGTAGATGCAGACAAGAGCGTTTGTGGTGAAGATGTCAAGAGACCAATGAAGGAACAGTCCCTCGACAATAACAAACTACAAATAACCCAGTCATGCGAAGAACCTTGCACGCGTCTGTATCGTCACACTGGAATTCGTCTTAATAAATTAATTCCTCTGATATATATGATCAACATTTTCAATGCTCCATAACTTGAAAGGCTTTTGGCAAATGTTTCAATCTCATAGGATTGATTCCATTCATTCCCCAAAGCGTAGATAGTAATTATTTATATATAGCAGCTGCCAATATCTACCATAAATACTTTTGAAGACATTTCAATCCCCTATGTGTACATTACATACATACATATTTGGAGTCAATATAGGCTCTCAATAGGAAAACACACAATTGATCCTCAGTCTCATGTAGCTGTTCCGTTGTTGCTTCCTTCATAATAGTACTAAAAATACGTTGTCTCTCTGTGACAAGCCTTGGAGTAACCAGGAGCTGTTTATGGCTAACCCACAACGCCACAGTAGAAACTTGTTTCATGGTAGGACTATTTAATAAACGTAAAGGATAATTTACTATTGTGACACGCAAATAAAAGGTGTTTTCAGCCACACCACCTGCCAAAGGCACCTGATTGGCTCGGAACACTGGCGTCATTCATGAGAGTAGGATCGTTTTTTCTCTGACTTTCAAACTAGAACAACACAATCGATCAATCGATACATATCTAAATTACGGAGTAATTTTATTGATCCACACAGTCCCTCGGAAATAATGGGGAAAAAATCCATTCACCTTTTTCCTCCGCAATTAAATGCAAAACATCACACATGTCCACTATATTTGGATGATCTTCAAGGAAAACTGACTCCTTCATCTGCGCTGTGAAGTCACATTCCCCAGAGCAGGTTACAAGTCTTTGCATTGATTGCTTTTGATAGTCTTCAGGTCCTTTCTTCGGCATACTGTCATTAAAAAAGTTCCGAGTCTTTGAACCCCTTAATTACTTCCATGTTAAATCTCCATTAAAAAAAAACACGGATGATTTCCCTAGACTGTACACACTCCTGCTCTCATACGCAGACAAGGAAAAAGTGGTAGGGCACTTGAAGATACTATCGTAAAAATAACTAGGATTGTATAATCAAAAATGCTCAAAACATATGTATCAATACACATAGACCCCTTGATTTGGCATGCTTAAGTTTTTAAAAAAAGCTCAATTTCATATAACTGGTTACTCTAAGATTTAAAAAAAAAATTGAAAAGATACGATTGGAGATACTCCGTCAAAACTGACCCTACATGTTTCTCATACAACTTTTTTTTTATCCCTTCAATCACTTTTACTTATGGGAGGAAGACCCAATTCATTTTTTGTGCTTCTTTTTGCTCCCACAAATGACTACACGTGGCAGTCCGGAATGTATTATTGACTTGATTATACGAAAATTATTATAATGAGTTTAGTTTTTTTTAACTTTAAAATAGATCTGGGATTTCCGTCCATGAAAGGCAGAGAAGGCTGAAATCCAGCCGATAATAAGTACGAAATTCTTCCAAGGAATCCAACATGCTTCTGACGTTACAAAAACTTTTTTGCGTATGTGCTCATTTCCCAAGACCTGTATCAAATTAAATGTTCGGTTAATAAGTCTAGTACTAGTAATAATTAGTTTTGATCTTTTGATTGATCCTAGATCGATTATGACTGACTACCCTAGTTGAAGTAATTCATATTCCCACATTCCCCACTCTTGTACATACAGAGCTCACATAAAATTTTAGAGAACATTTTAGAACTCCTGAGGACATTTAAAATAATGCAATTAAAATCAAATTTTAAAAAACTTTAAATAAAAATTTTGTACAAAATTTGTATTTAGTAATTTCTCCGGCAGTAGTAGTTGCAAAGTTACTGTAGCTCGTAAATTAAGTACATGAAATTTCAGGATGGATGAATTGCCTAAAAATCGACTCCCATGAAATGCACAGCCAGTCATAAAATCAATTTATATGCAGGATTGAGTACGCCAAAACGTACCGGTAGAGACAAAAATGTATATGTACCTATGAGTTATTATATGCACGAGGTACTCCTCGTCCACGCCAGTATATCCAAACATACATGAATTTGCGTAGAGAGGAAGGATTTAATTGCATCATTGTTACATGGTTGTTATCAGAAAGTTTTTAGAGAACTAGTAAAATTACAAGTTATAACCAGAAATTTCCAGCTAGCCTTCTATTAATGAGCTTGTGTACACGAGTAACCAGCTCTCAACAAGATCTCTCGCCTTACGTTTCCACTGTACTGTAGATATATGAATTGACAATGAGAGTCACTGAGGACAATAATACACAAGACAGTGTATGTAGTCTGAAGGCAGATTCGAGCCAAGGGATTCAGAGTAAATGCATTTTCCAATAAATAAATACTTTTAGTTAAGCATACATATATTCTATGTGTATGTATGTATGTACACAGAAACACGTCCGCCAGAAAGTAGTTGAAGCGATCAATGCAGTTCAATAAAAATTGATTCCGCATTGTACTGCTGCAGTGTGTGCTCACTATCCGTACCTCCACAGGACTGTATGACTGAGAGGGAGTATGTCATAATGTTTATAAGGGGGAAATAATCCCTTGAAATAAAACGGAATAAATGATTGAAAAATAGGAGTCCCCTGTCTCTTTGAAATAACTCATAATTACCTCATTTTGTACATTTTCATGGGATATGGTCTGGAACAGGTACTTCCCTGTGAGAGACAGGAGCTCCGGCAATTGAAGCCTGAAGGAAATTCCATGGAGGTGAGTTGATATACATATTCGTATCTACGTATGTCAAAACCATTAGTGAGCACAATCAGGAATCACTTCTGCCTTGTGTACCACTTCTTGATTTTTCCCCAGGTACCCCTCTACCCTATATATCGACTTAACTCTCCTCATACGATTGTCAGTTTGCAAAACTTTCAGAAGTTAGCATCACCCATTTGCCAATATTTTCAGAGAGGCTTCCAGTGTGTGCCCAATAGTTGATATAAACCAAGAGCCCCGTACGATCTTGTCACACTTTTTCACTTCAGTCACAACTTAACACTTTTCTCCCATTAGAAGAGAACCCAACTGACATCCACACAGTCGTCGGGCTCATCCAAGACGTCAGATTCGGGGTTTCCAACTTAGCATTCCCGATGTTTCGGTCCACGTTCATTGCTCTCAGCAAAGGAGACAGAAATGTTCTTTTGCGAAAGACGGCCGTCCTGAGTGGCTCCAACAAGAATTTTCACTCCTCAACTCCTTCCCTCCAGGCTCTCCAACGGCATTTTGACAATTATGATGAAGGACGGCCCCGGATTTTGATAACAGGTCAGAGGAATTTTAAAGACATTTTTAAGCTTCTGGTACATTTTTTCTATAATTACTTTTTCTTACAGTTAAAACATGTCTTGAAAATTGTTCATCCGAATCATGGGTGATGCATATGTAGTATCAAGCATTGAGAGATTGTACTTGTAATGTATCACATATTGTGTAATTACATATTATGTGCATACTATAATACATTCATTATACAATTACATGTTAAAAGTTCGAATGTTTTTTTAAAATTAGCATAATGGATTTATGAACTGAATTTATTTGTATTGTAATTTCCAGGTAGCTTAGGTCAACTGGGTTCTGGACTAGCCCGAGTTTTTAGGCAGAAATACGGACAGGAGAATGTGTTCATGTCGGATATTCGGAAGCCGAGCCGGGATATCACATCCCGGGGTCCATACATTTTCGCTGACGTGCTGGACTACAAATGCTTGCAAAAAATCATTGTTACCCATCGCATCGATTGGCTGGTCCATTTCTCGGCTCTCCTGAGTGCCGTAGCGGAACAGAATGTGGGTCTCAGTATGAAAGTTAATATTGAAGGTAATTTCTCCTTAAATTATTCAGCGCTCTTGATTGGGCTGACGTACACACTCGAAAGCAGTCAGAGGAAGTAGATGCTTCACAAAAACACACTGGAGATACCACACAGTGGACTCTCACTATAGAAGAACCTCGGGTTGGAGCGCACTTTCTCTCTGAGGGCAAAAATACCGTCCACAGTATTACATTGCCCCCTTGTGCGACCCTATGATTATAGAAGTCAAATTCTGCTCCTCAGAGGGATGCTCTTATAGTGAGGGCGTACATACTATTACTAGCAGTAGTCATTATGCAGTTAGAACTGCGACCTTGGTTCAATTCCCCTTTCCCCGCATGTTTTCCTATAGCACCGATCAGTCACTATTGACATAGCAAGAACAATTAGGATTTTTTTTATTAATGTTAATTCCTGTACATACAAACATACATGGGCTTGTATACGTGTACGCAATCTTGTGTACGTAAGGAGGGCATTCAAAAATATAAATATGAAATAATAATCCTTGCAGAGTCAATAGCAGAGTACGACGGTACAAGTCATGGCACAAGCTCCCACTCATGTACTTATATACGCACAGGGATTTTGTACGGTGCCTTTTAGTGGTGGGATGATGTGCAAAGCACGTTGATCTAGAAACTTTTCAACCAATTTAATTGTCTTGTGAGAAGCAAGACTGCATGATATGATGGAGCCTGGTTACCTGACTCAGGGGGCATTACAAATACAGATGCCTGAAACAAGTTTGCATGATGTGTAATAGGCAATGGCTAGATATAGGCTATCATTCTTGCAATTATGTACATATCCACTTCAGTTTTAAAACAAGGGCTTCAACTTTTTTTTTTTACAGGAACTCATAATGTGATGGAACTGGCCAATCAATACGGGCTAAGACTTTTCATTCCTTCGACAATTGCTGCTTTTGGGCCCGAATCGCCACGCAACCCAACGCCTAATCTTTGTATACAGGTATGTAATTACATATATGTACATTCACAATTTATTACATATCTTAGTACTACACAATGTACTGTCTCTATTAAAAGTACCCCTAAAAGAAGCAAAACAGAACTTACATTTTTGTGGCTAGAAGGAGGGAATTTCCCCCAAATTTTTTTATATATGATTGTGTCCAATTATTTTTGCCCTGGAACGAAAATCCTCTTACGAGATGTCTCAATGTCTCTTGTAGTAAGAGTACACTCTAGTGCTAGAATTTAACAAGTAAAAATTACATATTTTCATGTAATATAACATTCCAATGGCTCAGTTTTGCTTCTTAATACTTGTCACTGTATTAAATTCCGCAATAATTATTAAAAAGGAGCGTGTGCATCAGCAGTGAAGAGGGGAAACAATTAGATGCATTTTCGATTAAAAGCAAACATGCATGAAAGTTTCACTAAAAGCAATAAGGGAGCTTCTACATTAAAAGATACGGTGGATGGGATGTAGATTGTTTTGCTTTTAGCAAAAATGCACCTATATTTAAACTTTAACCTCTATATTGTATACATTTATTTACACATACTTTTACATTTTCAGTATTGCTTTTTGTAAGGACAATACTACATAAATACTGATAAAGTATGCACTTGCTTTCAGAATTCCGAACATACTTACTTATTGCTAATAATGCATCAATTTCTTTACTTTCATTTTATAGAGACCAAAGACTATCTATGGTGTGGCGAAGGTAAGCTTTGGAAATTCCATTAAATTTTATTATAATTTCTGGATTAAAAAAAGTCACGCAGGCTGATTTCCCATATTTGGTTGTTCACAGGTCCACACGGAGCTTCTCGGGGAGTACTACCATCATAAGTATGGTTTGGATTTCCGCTGTCTCAGATTCCCCGGTGTACTGTCTAGTGATACTCATCCTGGGGGTGGGACGACAGGTACGACACAGATATAGAATGTTTACATCCGAATTTTGTATTAGTAAATAAACAGCTGTAGATAAACATGTAGTATCTCTCTCTGGCTGTGGCCGACTGGGCTGGGATGATTATGAGCTTTATTTAATTAGTCCTGAGAAGGTAGAGATAACTCTCGGGCTCAATTGGGCATGAGAGTTGAAGGTTGTTAGAATTCAATGTACCCTTGCTTTGATTGGGAGTGTGTGTATGTATGCACATATGTACATATGTAATTACTACTCACAAAATGATTATGCAATGGGAGTGAGCAATGATAATGAATGGTTACAGATTACGCTATCCAAATATTCCACGATGCTCTCAAGAACGGTCACTACACCAACTACTTGAGGCCGGATACAAGATTGCCCATGATGCACATCGATGACTGCTTAAGGTCAGTGGCGGAGATCATGGAGATGCCGTCCGAGGCCCTTCCACAACGGACGTACAACGTGACAGGTGTCTCATTCACCCCGGTGGAGCTCGGGGAGGAGATCCGGAAGTCCATCCCTCACTTCATGCAAGACTACAGGCCGGACCATCGTCAGGCCATTGCGGAGACCTGGCCCGAGGTCTTTGATGACACGGAAGCCCAGCAGGACTGGAACTGGAGACCGGAATTTGACCTGGAACGAATGTGTCAGGTCATGCTTGATGACCTCCGTCCTTTGTACCAGGAACCTGGTATGGACGATCAACAAGTTGCCTCTGCGCTTGCTTAGTATTGTAAAAGTATTTCGAGAACGGACAGAACTTTCCATTTTATTTCATAGCCATTTTTATTTTTTCACCACGTATTCGAGTTTTATTTTTCTCCTCTGGTTCCTTTAGCTATGAAGTACCTACGTGTACTTACAGCCAGTTGTTACGAATAGACGTTTTGAAATATTCAGAGCAGGGGGATAATTTGGGAAGTACTTACAAAAGTACGTGCAACCATGTCGCTGGTTCGAAGTCATCAAAGTACCTTATATTTTTTTGATGTAACTAAGTTATTGATTGTGTATCATTTCTATAGGCTTACAAAATGATATTAGTTAAGGACACGTATAAGTAATTATTTAAATAAAAAATATTATTATAATATTATTATTTCTACTCTAATATCTATAGCTAGCCTACATGTTTTTAGAGAATAACACAACTAATAATAATTATAACATTCCAAGGGATTTTATTTGTCCTCAAGAGCCTCCTGTATTTAAATGTCTATCTCATACTAATAATTATACTAATTACCTACACGTACCATATATTATTTCACAGAATCCCAGAATTTCGATGCAATTATTTGTATAATAATTATACAACGCACGGACATTATTCTATAGCAATAAATATTTCAGATGTCACAAGTCTCAATTTTCCCTTCTTTCTTCGCAAGTGACATATGGTCTTAAAGGCAAGCGTCTAAATTTTAATCCAACTTATGGGTGACACTAAAAAGATAACAAATAATGCAGAATCCGTCTGTGCTTATTTATAATAATTACATAACAGCCCAATGTACTCTCGCTATATAAGAGAACCCTTTGCCCCCGCATTGTCTCTATAGGGGCAAACATATTTAAACCTACTCCCATAATGACTACAATGTATTAACATTTCCCCTTATAAGAGAGACATTTAGTAAAATTTTGTACCTCATATATAGGGATACACTCCGAGTGGTTTCGAGTGATCTGTATTATTCATAATATGCGTGGACTTGACATTCTAAATTGTCTTGATTGAGTCAAAAGTCTCTTCTTGGGAATTTCCAACTTCAATAATAATTTCTCTTGCAGTAGGATGCACTGATAGCTTTAGAATAAATGATCTTTGAACTAGGAGAGTCTAAGTACGATAATTATTTATTTTTAAACGGAATACTTCTAACCAAGCACAAGTGACATAATTAGAAATGAGACGTATAAAATAGGCTTTATTCACTTGTCATTCTCTCACTCTTGCGAACACTATTGCTATACAGGCTTTTGGATGAACGTTCAATTAATTTTCTATGGGGTGGGGGGGGGGGGGTTTCTTCAGCGTACAAAAAATATTTTAACAGCATAATATTGCATAAATTTCATAATAAATAATACATTCTTGGGGTTCTATATCAATATGAACGTTATCACAATTTGCTGCCAACCCTTACAGTATTATATATAGTTGGAGGAAGAAACTATGAAAGACGTTCTTGTTCGATTTATGGGGCTGCTAAAAGCCATATTTCATTCCGGCGATTCCAGAACTTTGTTGGGGCATCATAGCCATTGATATAGTGCATGGCCCTGGGTCCTTGGTCTTCCTCCAAGTATTTGAGACCGTTAGTGGCCAGTGCATCCTTCAGGATTTTCATCTGCTCTGTCATCACCTCCTCAGATGTGTAACCACCGAAACGTCTGAAATTCCAAGAATTATTGTCAGTTCCTCTCTATAACCTGAGTCACCCCTTCCTTCCCCTGTCCAATCTCTGCCTTTAAGCTCTCTTGAGCCGCGTGTAGTAGTCATACTATCTATCTCTCGTTATATTTTTAGCCTTAATACCAAGAACACTTGAGGCGTCATGGTTCTTTTTAATTTATTCAAGTTCCCACTCATACCATTCTTGACTTAAATTATTATAAATTATGACGTTCTTCCCATTCACATGCTTTGAGTAAAAACAGTTGACTCAATGTGAAATTATAAAGTTAGGAAAATAATCAAGTTGCATAACTTCTGGGGGGAATGCAGCAAGTGTATCTTGCACGTCTGCATATCGTGCAGTATAATCCCACAGTTTTAGCATCTCTGTACACATGTAATTATGTCCCCTAACTGAAGTTAATACTCCAGATAAACAAAGCAAGTTGAAACTGGATTTTGAACATATTACAGGGAGATTTTTTATTATCGTAGAAATTTTGCAGAGATCAAAGGAGGCCCGAACCTGGGATCAGTTTAAGACTGTCCGTACTATGTACATATGTAGTAATAGGATCGTATAGGTTTTGAAGTGCCTTGGGATTACATAATGTAATTACTTGTAATTTGATAGTTTCGAGTTTAAGTACCTTGAGTATACTTGGAGTTCTGGTCGGCTCACAATTTTGAGCTTATGGTTTGTTGGTATGGGGGGATTGTCTTGGAAATCTTTCGGTAAGTAGAAGCACATTCGGTACAAGTTCAAGTCTCCATTCCGATGGTCAACAAGAGTACTTACGGGGACTGTCATGGATATCCTTCGAGCTGTAATAATAGAATTGTACAATTGAATGAAATCTCCCCTGCTATTATGGTACAATAATAACTACTATTGTTCATGTAAATATGGGATCATTAAGTAAATAGTATCAAGAACAATTGCATATAGAGAGAGACTGTACGAATGCAATTACAGTTAAGTGAGTCTGACTAATAGGCCTATTGTCGTTTTACTTTATATATGTATTATACAGTTTAGAATATTTTATTATATTATGTACACACATGCATTATTTTTTGTATTGTACTACATTATATTTTATATGCAATGCGCTTGACCCATTAATATAAATAATTACACTCACACTGCTTATTCTTTCCCTGAATATAGCTGAAGAGAGCCATAAACATCTCCGGTGTTTTCTCATCCCGTTTCCTTGAAGTGAGAAATTCTTCTATGCAAGTCCAGTTCTGCGGTGAGTACACTCGGTATTCAACATCCTACACCGGAAATCCGGGTTAAATGGGGGAAAATAAGAAAGTTCATTAATTCAAACAAAACTCAATTTAATTTAAATATAGTTTTAATATTGGTAAATGCATATATATGCATTTAACATTATTATACGCAAGATCATATTTAGGCTTGTATAGTCGCTGAAGCGACGTGTAATTGCAATTTTGAGCAATATTTACTGACAGCAAAAAAATATGCTTGGGCCTGTAGCAAAAATAAGGATTGTTGTAGCAAAATAATTTTTCTATGTAGAAAATAAGTGAAAGGAAAAAATTACCGTTGCAATAGTCCGGTTGACAACGTAAGGTGGTTCCTCAAAACTGCCGAAAAAAGATTGGACCCATTCCAGGAAAGGAAGGAACTGTGCTTGAGAATTGTTGACGCCAAGGAGGAGAAAAATCCCCGAAACCCACAACACTTTCCACATGCTTGCACTTCCAAGGCTACAACGTGCTGTACTCTCAGGATAGGGAAAAAATGTAGGGAAAAATATTTCTTGTCAAAGTATCTGCCAGTTTCCAGTCACCCCAAAAGAATAAACGTTTTGTGGCGAACCTTTTCTCACGCAGCCGACAGTGAGTATAGCGGAATGAGGGATCGTAAAAAATAGTGGAGGAGATGCTTTATACCTGTGAATTAAATTATATTCTAAAGAGCAGTTGCCGTTAGTAGCTCTCCATTTAGAATTAAGATGGACACTGACAGAAGTAAAGCCAGTGAATCATATCTTTATACTCGAACTGGCTTTCGCCTCAACTCTCTCTCTCTCTCATTCACTGTCTCTCTCTCTCTCTCTCTCACAAGCTTTGTCCAACATTTCTACCATTAATATTATTTACATAACTAACAACTTATAAGCAGCTCTAGCTTATTCAAGGGCAAATTAGTATGTTGCCATGAAAAATATTTTTATAAGGTTATTCCATATGTGAGCTTCCCATATCCATTGCTCAGATGAAAGACGCAGGGAGGCAAATCAGTATGTTCATGGGAAAGTATTAGCACGAGTTTACTTCTTACTAGGAATAGCACTCATACATATGAGTACTAACTACGGGTGTACCATGACATTCATTTATTACTAACATTTTCTATTAGCGGCCTAAATATCCCCGCCATTGAGGGGATCATCCACCTACGAAGGAAATCCAATGCAAAGTGCACTTTGAGTTTAATCATCCACCCTGAAAAAGTGCATGTGAGAAGTAATTTTGATTTTATTTTGGGGCACTCTGAGAATAAAATATGAAACTTAAAATTTCTGGGAATTTTCTAGCTCAGGACACATTCACTGGCATTAGCAGATTTGGAAATGGGGTTGCAAGGATGAGGAAAGTGACTACACTGTCCGTATGTTTTCATTCGTATATAAGTGAATTCAATGAACTTGAGAGAGCGTGTCTCTATTTAAAGTGACCGACAAACACACATTGCTCTCCATTATTTACTAAAGCTTCCTGTCATCCTATCCCCATTATCTGACTGCATACAGAGTTGTAGTCATGTCAGACTTGCGGCGGATTTTTCTCAAGACTCCGCCAGCGGACTGTAACAATAATATAATTTATTTTATTCATATTATCTAAGGATATATGTATCTATGCCTGGGCGTGGGCCGTTTCATTATTTTAACATTCGAAATTTTCCAATCTACAAATCCCAGTGGACATTATCTTGACGAGCAGACCAAGAGCACATGTAAGAGTAAAAACTCACGTTGGTCCAAACAAACTGGTTCATCTTTACTTTCTTGGAATATTACAAATGTTAGGACCTCAAAATATGAGCCACAAAAAATAGCATGTTTACTAAATATAAAGTCCAGTTCAAAAGCCTCGTCTGATTTATGGAGCTGACACATATATTATGTGTCTATTTTGGTGAAACGTCATATATAGTCCTATGGATGTTTGGACGGAGTTGAGGATACCGCTGCTGGGAAATGTTTTTCGTAAATACATGAATAAGGATATGTTTTTCATCATACAGAGGCTCTGTCATCCCATCTTTTTACATGACAATTCGTTCTGGTCAAATTACAATGTACACACGTATCATTACAATTCATTCATTCAGATTCACACCATAGCACGAATAAAGCTATAGGCATGAAGGTGGTCTCTTTGGGTGTTTTGTTCCAAATTTCCGTCTAAAGACTTATTCATATAGATACACACTGTACTAAATTGAGGGGAAGAGAAATGCAGGAGAAAATGCGGATGCGGTATTTTAGTTAAAAAGATTTTGTGAGATGAGAATTGGAGAGTTTCTCAAAATATACGCAAAATGATTCATGTCAACTGACTTTAGGTACATGAAGAACTATATAGGGTTATATATGTACTTGAGTAATTATTTTTCACATTCACAGGGGAGTGTAATTGGTATGCCCAAGAGTTCATGGCATGCTGCATTCCAGTGTTTTGTACGCGTATGGAGTCATTAATTTAATTGCCTTTTGTTGTAGGCAGTTCTGGAGGTTTAGGTGTGTAAGAATTGTACTGTGCTAAATTGCCCTTTCAGTCAGTGGGCAGAAAAAGAGGTTAGTAATAATAACCGCTGGTCATAAAATCCTGTAATTTTAGTTATGCAGGGTGATTAAGAATTCTGAGAAATATCGTTGCGTTCTTGCTCTAAAAAAAGAATAGAGATGTTTATTTATATGCATTGAGAGAAGAATGGTAGTATATTCCAGCATTGCGATCTGACGCTTTACTGCACGTGTTAATTATTGAATCACAGAATGGAAACAGTATAATTATTTTTGAATCTACGGCTATTGTTGTGATATGACACAATTGTATCCATCGATGATGGTGGCTATAATGTCTTCGTCCGGAATATCTTTCATTTGTTTCCAGTTTGCAACGTTAATTTCCTGATCCAATTTCAATGGATCATTTTTCCTCTTCCTAGATTTCCCGAAGGTCTGGTCCAACTCCCGGTACATGGCATCTAGAACCACATCCACTTCTTTCTCTACACTCGTACTCACTCCTTTCAGTAATATCTCAAATTCTTCCATAACACCTTTTGGAGCATGCTTATGAGCTGTGTCGTCTTTGCTATTGTGGTCATTGCCGATCCCTAACAACTTTACTACTGTTGTACGATTTCGTGACTCTGACCCAGGGATCTCACAAAGGAGAAGGCATATTGACCCCAAGATTATAGAAATTACAGCTAGGCGTCTTCTCACCATTATTAAAATGTAAAACAACACTGGGATAACTGTTATGCTATTATGGATTCTGCCAGCACTGCAGAACTTATGCAACAAAATGTGTGGGCTGCTTGGTGATTAGGTTACGAAACTGTAAATGCTGAATTGCGATAAGGAAATTAGCAGGGACTGAATTGGAATATAAACATCTTACTGGGTTATTTATTTGAATAAAATGTTGATGCACAGGACTCTGGCAATCGCATCGGTAAAAACATTAAATTTTTTTCAGTATTATTCCAAAACTTTGGCCCACTTCACTCAGAACTGACAGTATAATAAATTCGTTTTGCTTCCGAGGTAACAAAACTATTTAATGAAGATTACTACTGACAAATTATTAAAATAAGCTTCCATTGACATTGTAAATTGTAATTGAGAGAGTTTGTTCATCACTTGTAGTTTATAAGGTGTTTATGCACAGTAAAGTAAAGAATATTTTAAATGCCAAAAACTGAACTATTATTACCGTTGTCAAAGGCGAGCACAGTGAGAACCAATCGTAAGCATATTGATTTTAATAAACGTATCTAGTGCGCATCAAAAAACACTGACGTTTGATCAAGGTACGTAATTTACAAAATCGAGAATCGTGCTTTCAAAATGGATAATTTAATAAGCTAAAAAAATAACTGATAAGAAGACTTAGTGTTCTGGGACCATATCTGTAATGTCGACTGAGTCATCCAACGCTGCATAGATCTCATCGTTATCGTCGCATTTATCTAATTCCATTGTCACGTCCTCCTCCTTAAGTTCTTTCTTCAGGTAAACATTAACTCTCTGGGTTGGAACCTTTGTAACTAATGTAACATCCAAAGTAAAAAAATATATAATCACAAATGCCCGTTAAATAAATAACTCATCGAAGTACCAGAGCTAACATACCTTCGGTTTTAATTTTGAAACTTCCACTGATAGCTTTCAGACTATCTCCATAGTACTGGTTCGGATGATTTACACCACCTTCAACAGTTGCTTTATTATGAGTCCATTCAAAATACCTTTGACACGCAATTTGATAGTGGTGTTTCTCAACTAGTTCCATAATTTCTTTGACACCTACATGGATTTTTCAGTATTAACTTTGCTGAATGTAACAATGGATGAATAACAGTTGAGGTTATGCAATCTAAGTTAACTGCATACGTGAAGGTAAAAAAGTACCTGTAGCTGGAATATTTGCTTCTGCTAGTTTCACTCTTAAAGACACTCCATCCGAATGTCTGAATGGGCAGCCATGCGATTCACCAGGTGATACACTTGTCATGATAATTTTCATGCAACTATACGGTGTGTAATTAGCTCTCTTCCCTTCTTGTCCATACATATGCCGAATGTTGTACAAGTATTGTTTATCAAACTGTACCCACAAATATTTTCATAAGCAACATGTCACTAAAAGACCAGTTAAGTCATAAAACATTATACAGGGACACCCCAAAAGGTATGTAACATAACCTACCCGATTATCATCAACCCCTTGCTTCTTCGTGAAATGTGTCCTCCAGAATCTCGTTGCCTCTTCTAGTGGAACCCCTACACCTTTGAAAAACAATCCAAGCTGGAGGCGACCGTGGTGTCTCAAATGGTGTTCTTTCTTCACGTGATCATATAATGATTTCACGCACAATGGAAAAGAGCCTTGTGTCTGCAAGTCAAAAATTATTACAGCAGACCATACTAACCAGCAAACTGCTAAAAGTTGTAATATTATTAACAGTTTGCCGTGGTCAGTAATATAGATTCAACAAAAATCAATGATATGGGTTACGATACAGGTAAAACGTAGAAGGATATACTTTAGAATTAATAATACGAACAGTAACTTATCTAAATGGTAAAAAAAATGCAACGCACGTGTTCTAGTTTTTCCACAGTTACAACATCTGTGACTGTTCCTCCCTTGGGTGCGTAACTACTTCCAGTATGTCTCTTATCAAAATCGTTTATAATTTGGGCCAGTCTTTCATCTTCGTCAACAATGGGCATCATTTTACTTGTAGCCTGAAAACCGATAAGGACGTGACCGGATTCAAAAAGAAATACATTTTTTTAAAAGTGACCAAGTGTGAGTCGAACTACCGTAAGATCTTTAGACAACAAACGACGAAATTCAGAACAAACAATCGTCAGTAGCTGGGTGTGGAAAATGTACGCTTTTCCGTTCTTCAACAGTACTCTACGGGTTCTCACAAGATCTAAACATTGTGTGAAAGGAACTTCATAGACATCTCCGTCCGTTGTATCAGATTTATTTAAGTAGAAATAAGTATCCGCGAGGTCTTGAGCAAGCATGGACTTATCTTTTTCTCCGACCTAAACATGTTTTAATTCACTAATTCAATATCAGAGGATGATTTCCATACTTTGGCAAGTTGTGTAAATCTGCGAGTCTATGGTTACAACAGCCACGTGATGCTACAAATTTCAATTGGCCGTGTACTTGATTTCTTAATTAAAGAACCATTACCAATGTGACAGTGTCCTGAAAGTGAGCATCCAGAATTTTCTTTGCAAGTTTTCCATCACCCGAACTCATGAACTTATAACGGAGAAATTCAATTTCTTGATTTACAAACCATCGCCGCAATTCTTCGGTTCTAAAAATGAATTTAAGATAACAAAGCAATGAAAACCTACTACTACCCTTCATAATTTTTTCAAAAAGACTTACCGGCAAAATGCCAACCGAAGAATATAATGCGAAATATGATCAAAATTCTGCGATTGACGGTACATGTCGTGATCAGTACATGTCTTCACCTATTGAAAAAATCAGTTGATACATCTTAACATTTATATCAAATTCAGACGCTACTTGAACCAAATCCATTCTCACCAAGTATTGAAATTCAGTCAGTCCGGCTTGGGAGATTTCCTGATCAATTTTCTCTTTCCAATCTTTTGTGTCTTTAGCAGTTGTTGTGAGGCTTATCCTTTCTAGTATCCGTAGCACTACGTAAATAACAGTTCAATCCTTCATAATCCCATGGAGACAACGCATTATTAAGTAATGTTTTCATGAAAACCCCCGCCTCACATCGATATTCCACAAGTAGAACATCACCTGCTTCGAAACTCATTTCTACTTACACTTAAGTCGACTGACTGCAAACTCCTCAAATTGCTGCAAAGATACGGAACAATCAGGTGGCTGCAGGAAAAAATTAAAGTCAGAAGTTGAAAATTCCTGCTCAATTTCCATCTTCCTTCTGGTAGTAGGGAATTCCATGGTAGTCTCTTTATATAACAGTTATTGTAATTCCAAACACATGTGCAAACAACTCAGGAGGACCAGACACAGAAGGAACACTCTGCAAATCATAAGGTTCACCCTGTTCACATTCATTGAATACAATACCTACATTAATGCGTAACATCCCACTGTGAAGTCAACAACTAACAATAAGAGAAATTTAACTAATAATACAAGCGTCAATAACAACATATCAAATCATTAACAGCTTCGAAGCTAATTCCATTTCATCAACAAATAACTACCCTACGAACAACGACATACCACTACTTCCCACTAGTCACAAACACGTCTCGCAAAATGCAAGTGCAACTTCAAATCCCTTCAACTCAACTAACTCCAGCTCAAAAATTCACACAGATACTTAAACGGTAAGTACTCCCAAAGTCCCATCAATTTAACCGCAGAGTATCCATGTCCCCCCCCCTCCCATCCAAATAAAACCCATCAAAACTACTAATAATCACCCAAAAATCAAAATCTCTCCCACCATTATAAATCCCCCACTACCTCTTTCAAAATCCATCATCAACCCTCCAACCCCCCAATTACTTACTTCCCCAATTCCCGATCGCTTCCGCTCCCACCACCACAATTTACGTCAAAAGCTCACTCTCTTCCTCCCAATTTCCAAGAATCCCACCTGCAGGGTAACAATCAACATTTTAATATCCCTCCAATTCCTTATCCAACAACGAATAATTTACCTCAAATTGTCCCTTAACTTCCAACTTACAAACTTTAAACTGTTCCAGAATCGACCCCAGAAACTAACTTCCACTTATAACAGCACTGTCCCCAAAGATCTCCTTACAGTCTTTCCTTCCCTTAAACTACTCCTTATCAACTAAGAATCAAATTTTTACAAAATCATAATACTATTATTCAATTACTACAATCACTATAATATAATTCATCACTTACTTCAACTTCAAATCTCCAATTAAGAATTCTCGCAAGAATAATCTGAAGGCACGTCTGACGACTCCCACACAAAGGCACTCTCCCAACCCCAAATGAATAACTTGAAAAAAATAAGATTAATTAAATTCTAACAATAAAATTGTAAGAATGACTTCCAGAATTCACCTCCCCACACAATAAAGAAAGAACACTTTAAAAGAGTGTGTCTTTATGTGATTTTGTATATACGATGACTATATTCTTACCGCCTCTGACCCGCGCTCAAAGGCTGCACATGCGTCCTGGGTCAAGTTACGGAAGAGGCCACCAAAGTTTGAAAGCTACACGGCTGCTATGGGACACACTGCACGACTGCACGACTACACTACACACAGTACACACTCGCATCTTGGGCCACTTTTTGGCTGTGTGTGTGGATTTTTTGGCGAAAGAGATATGATATCGTCTCTGCCTATTTAATATCGTGATGTGGTGTGTGTGTGTGTGTGTGTGTGTGTGTGTCCCTGCTACTACTGTCTGCTGTGTCTAAAGTCTAAGCTATAGTAGTGCATGTTCCTCGAGAGTCGGATTTGATCACTTGTTTGTACTTATACTTCGAATATAGAATGTGAGGCAATCCTCATTGAAAAAATGTAAGGTAACGCTTGTTAAAGGAAGGTGTTTCCTACACATGGAGTAAACATTGACGACTATTAGTTTATTGTCATTAAAGTTAGAGTACAGTACAAAAAATAGATGTGTGGTTGGTACAATGGGTCGAGTTGTGATGGGATAGTGAGTCAGAGGCTATAATCCTATTGTATAGTGGACTGGACCTTGTATTAAAAAAAAAAGTAAATTATTGTAGTTGTAGGGATTGAAAGTGTCTGTGCACAGTGTATATGGTCAGCGGTCATTCAGAAGTGAGGATGTGGTATTTCTTGGTGTTTTAGTTTAATATTGTGTTAAAATTTATTATTATTACTCATATTGGGTGAATATAAGGTTTAGAGGTAAATGAGTTTAAATGGTACTTGCAGTTAGTTGGAGTTTTGACCATATACACTTCTGCCATTGGAGGTTTCATTGAAACGTGAAAGTATTGTGTTAAAGATAAGTCAAGGTATATTAAGACATTTAATTTTGTTCTCATCATATAAATGTTGATAATTTTGAAGGTTGATGGGATTAAATGAGAGGGGATACTCATTTCATGTGATTGTTGTCAATTTTGTAGTACTTATACATTTGTGGGTTGGGAAAAGGGAGTATAGAGTGGAGGTGAATTGAGGAAGAGTGTCCGGAAGTGACTCTCTTTGTTGACTTTTGTTGAGAGTGGTGTAGGTGATAAGGAGACTGTGGGGTGTCATAATTGTTAAGTTAAGGGTTTAAAAATTTATTGTCGGACGGAAATTGGAAAGTTGATGGTGGGTTGAAGGGCTGGGGTGGTGCGTGTTGACGTACGGGAAATGTTATGTGAGTTGAAGGGGTATCTCCAGGGATTGTGTGTGATACGAGGGATATTGGGCTGATTTTAATTAATACTTGCTCTGTGGTGTGGACTTTTGAGAGAAAGACCAGATTTATGAGATACTGTGACTGTTTTCGCTGCAGTTGTTCAGGCGCTTATTATTTTGGGGTAGTGATCCGCAAGTGGAGGAAGACTGTGAGTAGAGTTAATTGTTGCGTTCGAGGATCTCGAAGGATGGGTCCAGGTCGAGAGAAGTCTGGAGGCATCTCCGAAGGGAGTTGCAGGCATTGTATTAATATTACGAAATGGATGCCTGTCCTTTTTATCGTAACTGTGATTGCTTGGTCGTACTATGCGTTCGTGATTCAGGTAAGGGGTGGAATTTAATTGGGGAATTTGGGGTATTGAGATGGGTTGGGATATGGGAGCTGATTGAGAATTAATTTGATTTTTTGCAGGTTTGCTTGATTACAATGCAAGAGACTTGGTTGAAAATTTTGGCTCTGATCGTTTACCATATAGTGACGACTTTATTTCTTTGGTCGTACTGGCAAACCATTTTTACTTGTTCATCCAGAGTCCCGAGGAAGTTCAAGATTCCTCAAGGTATGTGTTTTGTTTTGGTTTGTGGGAGTGGGAATGGGATGATGTTGGTTATGTGCTACTACAGTTTGATGTGGGATTACTTAGCTTAGCTAATATTTTTCAGCTGAACTAGAGCTTATGGAAGGAGCAACCCAGGATTCTGAGATATTCGAAGTTCTGAATAGGATCGTACGATCAAATGAACTTCCAGTACAGACGAGGACCAACTTAACGCAGTTACGGTACTGTGAGAAATGTCAAATAATTAAACCGGACCGCACTCACCATTGCAGCGTTTGTGGCTACTGCATACTGAAAATGGACCATCACTGCCCGTGGGTCAACAATTGTGTCTGCTTCAACAATTATAAATTTTTCATCCTTTTCCTGGGTTACGCCTTTCTTTACTGCCTCACGATATTTCTGTTCTCACTGCGATATTTTATTGAGTTCTGGAGGCGAGAC
Organism: Allacma fusca; assembly: GCA_947179485.1. Taxonomy (NCBI): domain Eukaryota; kingdom Metazoa; phylum Arthropoda; class Collembola; order Symphypleona; family Sminthuridae; genus Allacma; species Allacma fusca. The sequence continues at coordinate 12,592,033 of OX359250.1, forward strand.
TGGACAGGAAGCTTTGGAGGAGCGAAATTCCACGTCCTTTTTGTTTTCTTTGTCGCGGCAATGTTTGCCATTAGTTTGGTGTCCCTCTTCGGATATCATTGCTTCCTCGTCACAAAGAATCGATCGACCTTAGAATCCTTCCGATCTCCAGTGTTCAGCCATGGTCCTGACAAAAAGGGCTTTAACCTAGGCTGTTATAATAATTTTGTGGAAGTTTTCGGCGATGACAAGAAGAAATGGTTTCTTCCTGTATTTACGAGTCTAGGAGATGGAATATCTTTTCCTACTAGACATATTGTCAACACTTCTAATAACGGCAACTATAACTCCCTGGATACGACAGATTCGTCAGCTGCTTCAGGGTATGGAGTCGTTATCAATATTCATTTTTCAAAATATTGGTAGTATACATTTTGACGTGCGAATTTGAGATTTCAGATCGTCTAATCATGCACGTTTTTTTTGCAGCAATTCTCCCGATCATTGTGTAGAAGTCAAAGTTGAAGCAAGAACGGAGTTGCGAGATTCAAATGCAAACCCCCATGGGCCATCTGTACATGACACCCGACCTCATAAAGAATCAACATTGGTATATTTTTGAATATAAATTGTAGCCAGACTACATAGTAAAAACCTCCATACATAGTGTATATCTAATTTTCTCCAGCGCTAGTTGCCGATTTCGAGTGGAGAAGCGTTGTTCCACATTCTTTCAATTGGAGATTCATCCTGTTAAATTCCCTTTAATCAGGATTTAACAATGTGATTCGTGACTTACCAAACCAACAAAACAAGCTACATTTTACCACCAGGATACACACCCACACAATGTAGATATAATAAACGAAAATATTTCGAGAAAATTTTGGTTTCAATCATCCCCAAACATCAGTTTATTTGTTTTACAACATAAATATTTAGTGGAATGTGCAATCATTGCAATCATAATTTACCTTACCATATGCATTTAGATGCAAAACACAATGTGCAATTGAGTACCACCACTAACCAACTAGATTTCTCGTCTTGTTAATCTTGTTAATTACATTTTTTATAGCTGGGTAGCCACTGCAACCTATTTCATTCAATCGTCATTTTGTTTTATAATTTCGTTGGAGATTGAGTGTATACGTTTGCCTAGGTACTTATAAACCAATCAGGAAATTGATTTATACCCAGAGTGGTGTTCTTTAGACGTCCTCTCTGATAGGTTACAAAGGTGTTTTCAATGTTGTAAACCCTGCTACATATCTGTTTGGACGTACAAAAACATTGAAATAATTGATTCAATTTAGCGACAAAATATTGATACTGTTGTTAGAAGGGTGAAGACTGCAAGTGCAATAGCGTTTGGCTCGCCCTTCTTTCTAATATAACAATGTTTTACTAATTAATCGTTATCGCAAGATGTATAGTGCTAGACCTTTTCCATTTCCCTTGTAATTTCCGTGCGCTCACGCGTGTAGGGAATTCAATTATTAGTAGTTTGTAACTCATTCCAATTGAATCATGCGATATTTTTCAGACTGAATTCCAGACTTGTCATTGATAATGGTTTTCGGTGACTTAACGCTTTGCTACAGGAAATTCTCAATAAAATTAAATCGTTAATATTGTTTTTCACAATTAATAACAGCTATTTTTGATTTCTTCTGTAATATTTTGCTGTAGATTTTTACCGTATGTATTTACTGTTAACTTCTAGAAAGAAGCACGTTACTGTAAAGACTAATGCTTTAAGCGTACGAAAGTAATTTGAACGAGTATGTTATCTTAAACGAATTACTATCTTTTAATAGGTAGTTTGCGGAGGAACTTACAGTAAATTGTAATTATTACAATTAAGATAATCAGTGGACCTCGAAGTTTGACATGATTATTAATATCTATATTAATGTTCTATATCTGTAGTAATTACACTCTAAGCCAGAACCGTATGAAGTACAATTCTAACAAACAGCCATCAAATGAAATACGGAAAAATGCATTTTTCTTGCAATGTTAAAGTGATTTATATCGTATACTTAGGTTGTCTCATTATGTTGTAGTAATATTATATAAGGCTTGTCGGTTTGCACTTACAGTGGAGTATAAGGAATGGGTAGGAATGATCATTTGCCATGTTTCGCGTAATCTATGTGACTCCTATGTCCTATACACACAAAACTGCTATCCTGAAGCGAGAGTTGTTTACTACAACTTGAGTGAATGAATGCATTGATGTGTTGTAATTTCGACTTATTGATGTTTCTGTACTTTGATATTGCTAACGTCATTACATCTGTTTCTGGTTGTATCAGTTTCAAAATATATCTGTAATAATAGCTACAATTTTTTGAATGGCGTGTAATTTTCAATGTATTCATTCAGTACTTGCTAAAATCAAAGGAATCCCACTTTGGATACGCTGTATTTCCAATCTGAAATCATTGCTCCTATGGGGATCGAACAGGTTATGATGAGATTTCTCCAATCTATCTAATTGTACTTTTAGCTCATAATTAACCTTTGCTATTATAGAATGCGGTGGGTGATAATGGGAAGTGAATTTTTTAGCCTTTTCGGACCCCCTTGCATAATATAAGATGCGATACGTAATAATTACATTTATGACTGTAATAATGGATTATTTAATACCGATTGAAAATTTTGTTTCAAGTATTATTGTGTAACTGGAAAATCAATATTGGAGGTAGTAAAAGATTACACTATAAAGTAACATTTATCCTTCACCTTATCAACGTTTTTTGCAATTCGAATAACTTATTATTTCGCTGCTACGGACTTATCCTCTGCAGCCTTATCTTCCTTCACGGGCTCTTTCTTCTCATTTTTAGAAAGCTCTTTCTTTTCAGCATCCCTATTTGCCAGCTTATTGTTGATCAAATTGTGGAGGGCAATGATGGACCTGCATAATGCTGTGGCATACACCACCAACATTTGATCATTAGTTTTGACAAACATGGCTTTCACAAAGTCTGGGTGTGTCACATCTGGAAGAAGATTGAAAATATCTTGAAGCTGATAAATGATTTGATGATTCACCGGTAATTCGCCTTTGGCAACCTGTAACAGAAATTGTTGAATGTTTGATTTAATTTATTTTGTTATTAATTGCACCTTCATCAAGTACACTTACATACACCTGCCTGCGTACAAGAGCGATACAGAACATAAACTAAGCGCTACAGTGAATTTCATTTACCTGCTCCAAGTAGTTTCGAATATCTCCCAATTGTGAAGACAGGCCTCGGAGTCCAAGTAGCTGATTTGTTACCCTTTGAGATAAGGTTCCAACAGTAGTATCTTTAATATCCCTCAACAAATGTTCTACACCAACTTCCTCCGCTTCTTCTGCTCCAATTTCACTAGGCACGTGTTCAAAAGATTTTGTTGTTGGAGTACCATCCTAATCAAATTCCAATAAAATTGTATAAGATGTAACATATAAATTACCTACGAGTTAACTATATCCAGATACAAAAAATATACTCTAAAACGCGAAAGTCAAGCATGTGTCATACCGCAACGAGTGTGCTGCTTTCATTTTAATAATATAAGTATCTATGTGTTATTTATGTGTGCGTCATTAAACACACACATCAGACTCAAAAAAAAACTGAGGTCAACATTAGATAATTGATTTCCTTAAATTACACGAAACAAAACAATTACATTACCTCATGAACTTCCTCAACCGCACGGTAGGCTTCGGTAGGGAGTCCAAGTTCTCTTGGCTTAGCATCAATGATCACCAAGACTGAAGATGGGCAATAATTGCGGATCAGTTCATTAATTTTGACGTCATTTTGATGCAATTTTGGGCCAGTATGATACCATCCAACGACCTTCTCACGAGCTGGAATTAACATGTACAACATCCAGATTTCATTCCAACCCCAAATTCAAAACTAAACTACCCACTTATTCTCACAGCTTCAATTATTACAGATATAACCCATACCATTGACTTTCTTGAACATGCCAGCCATATTTTCTAGGTAGTCGTGATCCAAAAACCACACCGACTTGTCCTTGTCATCTTCATCGAAAGGAACTACAAAAACAGTCAAATACACCCCCATAAAATCCATACGATCCACACAAATACAAAAATATACTCCGTTTCCTCCATTACCTGCAAAACTATTGGAAACATCCAACACTCCCTTCGAACTCCATGAGCCCAAAAGCACTCCCACAACTCTCTTCTGACTCCCGATTTTCCCCATCCGATTGAAATGGTCCACTACGCTCAAGAGCACCAACGGGTGAATGACCACCTTTTCAACTTCCTGACCCGTCATTGTCAATCAATTTCCCGACTCAAATCTACAACCACAAAAAATCCAGTCATGTACACACTATATTAAAAATTAATTACAACCCCCTACAATTCCCCAAATCCGTAAGCTAATCCATTCCCAAAAATTATATATTTTTCTTCCAACAAAAACAAAACTGACCAACAAACTAATATCACTCAAACATGAATATCACAACCCTTCTGACATGATCTTCACCCAACCAGTAAACAATAACAAAATTAGGAACAACCTCAAAAAATACTTACAAAATTTTGGATAACACTAACCCCTGAAATATCCCAATGCTATAAATTAAGAATTAAAATTCCACAAAAAACGAGTAAACTCCTTACATTAATTCAAATTTAAGAGAAAAACTTACGAATCTCACAATCCAACAGCTTCACTTCACCGGAATGACTTTGCAAGATCCTTGCAATAATTTCAATTGGACTGCTCACTATTTGAAATACACCGCTCCGTCAAGGCATAGCCGAAAGAAGCTTCGTTGAGTCAACCTATTCAAGCACATTTGAGTACTAAAGCTATATCTCTACTATGAACGTATGAACAGGACTGAACTGAAGCTAAATCCCATCCAGACTATTACGTTCAGCTGCGTCGGCGTGTAATAGTGTCTTTTGGCCTTATACTTAAAAAAAAACTGCTGATTCTTTATGAGATTTGTCTGAGACCCTGTGTATGGTGTAAAAGTGAAGCATCTTAAAAAATGTTATGTAATCTTAAATCAACCGCTATATGCATGCATCACATTTAATGTAGGATTAACTTTAATCAGGATTAGCTTCTCCTTGCCACATGACCAAAATCAGCCAGCCAATACATGGACATTTCCCTATAATTCAAGCACTGTAGACTCAAGACATTTATTCAAATATTTACTGACGAATATGGAACGTTACTCTTTTTGGAACTGACTAATATGAAACCCATACATGAGCCTTGAGGAATACCTATCCTGGGACCGTTTGAGGGAAATTGGATAATGGGGCAAGGTGAGATTCTGCACCGTCCAACATCTTGTTTTGCACTTTGGAGGACTTTTATTTGAGGAAAGAATAAATATATGTTGTACGGAAATAGTTCTGTTATTTCCCTTTAAAGGATTCCTTGTTAATGTAATTTAAAATAATTAGCAATGAATTATTGCAGTTGTTCTTCCGGAGGTAAAAATTTCAAAAGGCTGTATTTGTGGTATAAGATAATCATAAAAGAAACAAGGCAGCTGTCATACTGTCAATGTATATAATATTCTTAATATTTTTAATAACTTTCTCAAGGGAGAAGGAACAGTACTGAGGGGTTAATTTGTACATTATTTTACCAGAAACAGAAATTCGTACTTCTGGCCGGTTTCTCAATAACAGGAGATGAGAGTTGAGGAGAAGTTGTATTAATTAGTACTGGGAAGATTGTAACATTTGCTATCATTCTTTAAAAAATAACTTTTGACCGAAGGATCACATACACCGTTTTGCCTTTCTCTTGCCAGTACCATTGATTCGTGGTCAATTGATACTTGAAGTTGTATCTCCAATCTTGACTGTTATTACGTGATGATATTGTAAGGTATACATACATAGTTGTAAGAAGTGTAGTTGTAAGAAGTGATTTTAGTCATGTAATAAAATTGTTATTAGTGTTAAAGGTCAGCTCTAGCTGCGTCTAGAGCAGAGTAAAGAATCCCTGACGAGGGACTTCTCACGCTCCACTTTTGGACGCGTCTCATCTTATGAAATTATGAAATGATGTATGAATCACACACGACAATGTTAAAGTGTGTGCAAATCTTATTTGCGAACTTCAGTCTTAGACTGAGAGTTATTCCTTTCTGTTTGATTTTTAGAATCCTCTGAGATTCCCCTATTGTTTTATTTTAAGTTTCTGAAGTTATTGTTGAAGTAATTATCATTTCATTTTCAGTTTCATTTTGAATAAACAATCAGCCTTCGGGTTGTTTCATTCAATAATTGTCTGGATTACATTTGAGACTTTTATTAATTGCTTTCATCCAATTAATTACATTTTTAGCACGATTCATAATTAGTCAAGCTTGGAAAGTTACTCAAATGGAGTGACCTCATCTTGACCTTAATATGGTGGCCCATGTCAAAGACTTTTCACCAGTTTGCCCGTGAATAAGTCACCCGAATAGCTCTCAGATTAGGCTCCCCGGGTTAAAAGCGCAATAATTAAGCAATAAGTTTGAGATTTTGGCATTCATTTGAGATTGAATTTTAACATGAGGTTTGTCTAACGGTTGATTTTATTCCCGTCTCGAGAAATTTTTTTTTAAAGGACTTGTAGATTGCAACTACTGAAGTCAGGTGGCCCAAGTGGCGACAAAAGCTGTCTTGGACTACCCCCGATTCTACTCTCCTGGCCCACGGAGGTTCCGAGGATTGAGTCATACTAAGCAGAGGATTTGCCTGCCCGTACAAGATTTTGCAGAGGATTTGCCTGCCTTACTGGATTTTTGCAGAGGACCTTTACCTGCTTTCAAGTTTTTCCACAGAAGATTTTCCTGTGTGTGTTGTTTTGACAGAGTGATTTTCCTGTCCAAGTGTTTAAATGATTTATTATTTTGGTCATATCAAGACTTACTGATGTTTTACTGGAAAAAGGTACGTAAATAATTATGGTTTTTTATGTCTGGCTCAAAACAGCCTCCAAAGAAACCCCTTGTATCTCAGTCATCAATTTCACCTCCGCCTCAAGGGCGTTCAACTCGTTCAAATTCTAACCCTGACATTTTAGATAAAGATCAATTAGCTAAGGTTTTAAAGGCTGCTCGTAAGCGCCAACCTGTAACTACAGTTTCCAGTAGCACAGCTCAGACTCCTCCAATTACTACAACTGTTCCATTAATTCCACCCCTTAAAACCAAAACTACTAAACCTACCCCTAGTGCTAGTTTTACTCAAAGTGCTTCGCAGAAAAATGCAAAACGTGCTTCTCGTAAATTTAAGATCCCACCTCCGGTAATAAATTTATGTGATTTATTTCAAGAACCTAGTGGTTATTTTTCAACAGTTTATTATCATACGAATAAGATGGCGACGACAGTTCCGCCTACGATTGTGATTCAAACCCCTCCAGCGAATTCTTTTCTTAATTTTAAGAAGACAAATCAGTTTGATCCAGCCAATCATGATGTTTTTGATTTTATTATGGATTTGGAGAGGACCATCGGTTTACTTAAATGGGATTGGGCGGAATTACAAAATAATCTTCCCAATTTATTATTGCCTGACCCATATCTTTGGTTACAAGGTGAAATTCGCCGCACAGGTTCCACTGTCGTTGATATTCCCACTATGTATACAGCTCTTCGAGAGAGATACGGTAAAAGCCGTCAAGTTTATTTGCACCAACTCAAATCAAAAGTTCAGGTAGAAAAAGAGTCATGTGCAAAATTTTTGTATGCTATGGATACACTTTGCTCCCGTTATGATGCAAACATGCCCGTCGCTGATAGAGTGGCTTGGGGCATTTCGGGACTACTCCCAAAATACGCCCAAGCTACTAGCGGCTTGAGTTTTACTAGTATCGCAGCCCTTGTTAGATTTTGCGAGCATCGTGAATTTCAACAAGAAGCTACTCCCATGCCCGATACTACTGCTAAATTATTAGCTTTGGAAGAACAAATCAAAAAGTTAACTACATCTGATGCCCCACATGCTCAAGTTAACGCATTAAATGGTAACCCACCTGCTCAACGTAATAATAATCGTCGCGGACGAGGCGGTGGTAGAAATAATAATAATGGTACTCCTCGTACCAATAATAATCAAAATAACGGTAATAATAATAATCCCAACCCTGCTCGTGGGCTCCAATGCTATAATTGCAACAAATTTGGTCATTTTGCTCGCGACTGTCGGTCGGGAAATGGGCAGCGGGGACCCAACAATCAGACCCAGGGTCCCCAAAACAATCAAAATCGACAACAATTCCAGAACCGCAACAATGGTCAACGGAATTACCAAAACAACAATTACCGCCGCAACAACAATTACAATCCCAACAATCGCCAGAATGTTCAAAGAGTGGAACTTGCTTTTGCGCCTCCTCAACAGGCTGCAGTTCCCCAGCAAGTTCAAGCAAATCCCACTCTACAGTCATACCCACAGATTACTTACCCTCTGTAAATGTTTTAAGTGCTACACATTGCCCCTATATCATGTGCTATTTTACCTCAGTGACAATTGATGCTTTAGTTGATACTGGTGCTACACATACATTAATTTTACGACGTGCAGTGCCAGCTGAGTGTAAAATTTTACCAGGCCCTCCCTGTCATATTATGACCGCCGACAAAACCAAACTTAAAACTTCCAGTGTAGTAACGTTGTGTTTTAAATTAGATAATATTAATTATACGACTACAGCTCATGTGTTGGATACTCTCACCCCCTCATTCATTTTAGGGTGTGCATTTCTCAAACAATACACATTGGTTGTAGATGTTAGTCGTAGTATTATGTATAATTCACAAGTGACCCATTATCTTCGTAGTCATGCATACAATGAAGTGTGCTCAGTGGAATGTGGATGTTCCTTACCAGTGAAGTCCTTGTTTACCATTAACCTTCCCCCTCGACGTCAAATGTACATTCCAACCACGGATATGAATTCCACTCATACATGTGCGTTCATTCCCAGCCCTACAGTAGAAAAACAACTTCAAGTTATTTTTCCCCCTGTCATCAACCATAGTAAAAATGTTTTATTGGCTTCCAATGTGTCTCGCTCTCCTCAACTTATTGTTGCGGGCACAATTTTAGGTTACTCACAACGGTATGAGTTTGTTCAAGCCCTCTCTTCTGTCCCTGTTATTCCCTCTGAAATTAAACCATTGACTGCTGAACAACTTTCAGTTATCAATATTAATTCTCAACTTACCCCAGACCAGCGTCATGCTATTATTCAACTTTTAAATCGGTATTCTTATCTTTTTGCATGGAGCATTAATGATTTACAGGCTTGCATTCTCCCTCCTATGCGTATACAGTTGAACTCGGATGTTCCAGTTCAGTCCAAACCGTATAGACTCAGTCCCCTTGAACGTGAAATATTAAAAAGTGAACTTGACAAACTCATACAGGCTAATATTATAGTCCCGTGTGAGTCTTCCAATTATTCAACCCCAGTATTCTTAGTTCGACAAAAATTAAATAAATGGAGATTAGTGTGTGATTTTACAAAGTTAAACAAAATCACTAAAGATGAGTTATTTCCTCTTCCCCGTATTGATGATTTACTTTTTCAGCTCCGACATGCAAAGTATTTTTCCCCCTTGGATTTATTTAGCGGCTATTATCAGGCTCTGATTCATCCTGATGATAGACATTTATGCGCTATTATTACTGAATTTGGTATATATATGTACCTCCGCGTATGTTTCGGTCTCAAAAATGCTCCGGCCTATTTTCAAAAATTAGCTATAGCAACTTTGGGACGCTTACGCTATACACATGCTGTATCATATATAGATGATATAATTCCCTACAGTCGTGATTTTCCCTCTCATTTAGTCGCCCTTGAATTAGTTTTTCAGGCTTTATCCCGAGTTAATTTTCGACTCAGTCCATGGAAATGCAATTTTGCAATGCAAGAACATGTTATTTTCGGATTTAATTTGACCCAACAAGGATTAACTACGGAACCGGCTAAAGTGGCTGCTATAATGCGCCAGCCGAAACCCAATAATTTAGATACTCTTCGAAAATTTTTGGGTACCATAGGTTATTACCGTAGATTTATTTTAGGCTTTGCTCAGATTGCAGCTCCATTGCAGAGCTTACTCAAAAAACATTCTTTGTACCATTGGTCCAAAGATTGTGATGAGTCTTTTGAAAATCTCAAACAGGCCGTGTGTAAAGCCCCTGTGTTGAGACATTATGATGAGAATCTTCCATGTTTATTGTACACGGATGCGAGCAACCTTGCAATTGCAGGGATTCTCCACCAACAGTTTGAGGATGGAGAGCATCCCGTTTATTATGTTTCTCGTGCACTCACTCCTACGGAGAAAAATTGGAGTGTCACTGAGAAAGAATGTCTTGCTGTTGTATTTTCCACGAAAAAGTTACGTGAATTTTTATTTTTAAAGCCTTTTACAATTGTTACTGACCATCATGCATTATGCTTTTTAAAGTGTCAGCGTGACCCTACTGCTAGACTTACAAAAATGTCTATAATATTACAGGAGTATAGATATGTAATACGTTATAAAAAAGGCTCTCTCCACAGGAATGTGGATGGCGTCTCCCGTTGTCCATATGCCCTGTCTAGTGATACACAATCTGAGGAGGATTTGATTTTACCTGGTTTTACTTCCTCTCTCATTACTCCTTTTGATCCGTTAATTAATCCTGACGACTTGAAACATGCTCAAGCAATTGATCCTGTTTTGCAGCGATTATTAACAAAAAAGCGCTCAAAAGTTACTTCCAACAGTGATGGTATATATTTCATTCAGTTTAATCCTAGGCAACCTAATTTACTTTTAGTACCTAAGGCCTTGATTCCCACATTATTACATAATGCCCATAATCATCCCTTAGCAGGTCATCTTAGTTTTCGTAGATGTTTGGCACGGATCCGTCCCTATTATTGGTGGCGATCCATGACCGCGGACACTTTCAAGCATTGCTCACAATGCCCCGAGTGCCAAAGTCGCCAACATCAGACTCGTCTACGGATGGACAGTCTTAAAATAATTCCCATAAAAATCCCCGCTAGTACATACGCGATGGATTTATTAGGCCCCTTTAAAGAAACTCCTAGAGGTAATAAATATGTGTTAGTTTTAACAGACTTGTTTACAAAATGGGTTCATGTTTCATTGCTTCCTGTCAAAGATGCTGCGAATGTTTCCATGCATCTCGAGCAATTTATTTTAACTTTTCCAGGCATGTCCACATTAATTTCTGATGGTGCCGCTGAATTTAAGTCGGCAGTTGTGCAAAAGTTAACACAACAGTTTAACATTACTCATAATTTTAGTGTGCCCTTTCACCCCCGGTCTCATGGAGCCGTGGAAAGAGTGAACCAAACTTTAGCAATAATGCTTAGTAAGTTTGTTTCCGATAATCACGATAATTGGGACGTATATGTTCCATATGTAATTGCTGCTTACAATACCAGTGAGCATTCGGTTACAAAAATTTCCCCTTTCCAAGCGTTTTTCGGGCGCCAGCCTCCAGCTCCCATGCTAAACTCGATCCCTAATTCCCTTTTAAGTATTACTCAATTGAGTCCGAATCAAGTAAAAATTATGCATCAGCGAATTGCTCAATTAATTCGCAAAGCTCAGATTCAGGCCAAGGAAAAATTTGATGCGCACTACAGACCCTTTGAATATAAAGTTGGTTCCCACGTTAGATTTTACTTACCACAGCGTAAAGTTGGTCTTTCCGATAAATTACTCTGTAGGTGGATAGGCCCCTATACAATTGTAAGTATAGATAAGAACAATAATGCTGAGCTAGTTTTAACATTCCCTTCTCAAAGGTTGCGACCTAATGTCCGGTGTCATCTTTCACAGCTCAAGCTTATAAGTTTAGATTTAGGTAATGGTATAATACACCCTGAGTATGTATACACAAGTGATGACCAAGATGAGTTTAACTCTTGGCTCAGTCATTTTCACTCCTCCGACTCTTCTGACATTTCCACTCCATCATCATCTTCTGAAAGTGCGACTCGTGTTCCAGTTTTATCCAAAGTTTCGTCTCCATCTAAACTCCCACTTCCGGTGCGAAAATCTCAGCGATTGATTGATAAAGCCAAACGTGTATAAATTTTTGCTATAATTACTTTAGTTGCCATCCTGTGTCATTTTACACATGTATCGTCATGAATTCTTCATCCCCCAACTTTCCAGCACCCCCGCAATATCCGACTCTCCAAGGCCAACTGACTCCTATGACTACGCTGGGAGTCCGGCCAATTTTCAAATTAGGAGAGAACCCTTGGTCGCAGTTAGCTTCGGTTACACTCCCTACTCCATCCACTATCCCAGTTTATTGTCCGGTGGCCGAGTGTATTGTAAAAATTTTTCCCCTTCAGTTTTCGGATGCAACTGGACAAGTCATTGCTGCAACGGATTGTTCAGTTCCCATCTACTCCAGAATTTTTCGTCACGTCGCCCTGGGACTTGTGTTACCCAGTGCTGTGCCCTTGCTCATAGATCAATTGAGAGGTGCTTATTGTGCGGCAGCGTACCGCCAGGCTATAACATGGAAACAATTGTTGCATCAAATGAGGGATTCCCCAGCGGAATTCGTTCTGTCCACTCCAGTGATTTTAGTGGACCCTCAAATCCACATCGAAGTTTTTACCCAGTCAACCCTCGAGCATCTCAAGGCAGTTCCGAAACAACGGAAGTTGCTCCCTACCTCGAGTCCTTTGACAAACGCGAAATATCATTGCCACAGTCGCCCGCCTATTCAAATGTCAGCTCCGAGTCACTCGCGAGCTCAGTTTTTAGTAGTTCCGCCAGAGATTCACCCCAACCCGGTACCTCCGGCGTGTCAAAATTTTTCCACCCCAAAAGTGACTCACCCCCAGTGTCAGTTCAAAAACCTGTCATTAATCCGACCCGCTCAAAGCGATCCAATTCGCGTGCGGAACGAGTCTCCTGCATATCGCCTTCCCTCCTTCGAAGTGCTCCGTTCGGGACTTCCGTCCACGACAGTTTCTTCCACAACGAGCATGATGAACCGGCCTCCGCTCTCTTCGGAGAATCCGCCTCATCACCGGGAATCATCGTCCCACCTTCCGGGGACTCCTCAGATGACTCAGTCACATATGTCTCAACAGTTCCTGCTAAACGACAGAGGAGAATTTGTGGCCTCTCCACAAAGTTCACCACACTCTGTGTTTTCTTCCTCATCTGCTCCGGCGGAGCGGCCCCACTACCCCCGCCCGGCAGATGGAACAGCGTACCATCCCTCACAAGTGGATTCAGTCTCTCCAAAATGAACAAGCAACAGGCTCTTTCCAACCAAAAGTTGGTAATTCCTCCTCAAAGGTCAGTAAGTATTAACACACTTCATTCTAAAGTTGCCCCAAATCCTTTTCTCACTGACATTAATAAGAAAAAGCGTGCTAATGCATTAAAAGTGATGGCTCTTGGAGCCGGTTTTGTGCTTGCTCCTCCCGTAATTTCTAAAGTGCTTGATTTTGTGCCTTCACCTTCTAATACCTTCAATCAAAATCTTTCTCCACATCAACTTCTCAAAGAAGATGTTACTAGTGCGAGTGAAAGTGTTAATTTCAGCCCTAACGTGACCTTGTCTCCCATGGAACAAGCCATACAAGATTTCAAGCTACTCCAACTCATGATGATTGCCGACCCTAAAACTTTCAACCTTGAAGACGTTGTAAAGTCCACCAAAGCTACTCCAGCCCCTCCGACTGCACAAGAGCAGTCTTCGAAACTTCCCGTCATCCCTGCCGTCATTCCAACCCCTCAACTTGAAGTTGGCCTCGGCACTGGTGATTATAATTTGGAATTCAGAATTTTCTCCATAACTGGTATTGTTTTCTTTACTCTTTTTGGTTTACTTTTAATCATATACGGTTGTTACCGTTACCGCCGCACTTCTTCGCGTCAACACGGACACCTCCAGCAGGCCGTCTTCGTGTCAACTCCTGAAGACAATAACAACGCCCAGCATCCTGCTCCCGTTGTTACCTTCCCCCGTGCTTATTGAATTTCATCAATAAAGTGCCTTGTGTATATAAAAGTGTGGTGTTAAAAATATTTTTAGTCAGTGCTTTTGGTACTTAGAATTATGAAATTAATCAAATTGTCATAGTTTTAAGTGGCTTCCGATTGTGAGGCAAACTTGATAATGTCTTCCTTGTAAATTATCAAGTGTAAGTATAGATGAAAAATACAAAACCAATCTTTTGTCTCTCTTTCTCTTGCTGTAACTATCTACTCTATCATTTTCAGGTTTGTACTTTACAAGTACTTATTATGGTATCATTTTGACATAATTTTGGTCATTTATATTTTATTCATGATAAAATTGTTCACATTTTGAGGACAAAATGTTTTTCTCGGACCCCGGGATGTAAGGTATACATACATAGTTGTAAGAAGTGTAGTTGTAAGAAGTGATTTTAGTCATGTAATAAAATTGTTATTAGTGTTAAAGGTCAGCTCTAGCTGCGTCTAGAGCAGAGTAAAGAATCCCTGACGAGGGACTTCTCACGCTCCACTTTTGGACGCGTCTCATCTTATGAAATTATGAAATGATGTATGAATCACACACGACAATGTTAAAGTGTGTGCAAATCTTATTTGCGAACTTCAGTCTTAGACTGAGAGTTATTCCTTTCTGTTTGATTTTTAGAATCCTCTGAGATTCCCCTATTGTTTTATTTTAAGTTTCTGAAGTTATTGTTGAAGTAATTATCATTTCATTTTCAGTTTCATTTTGAATAAACAATCAGCCTTCGGGTTGTTTCATTCAATAATTGTCTGGATTACATTTGAGACTTTTATTAATTGCTTTCATCCAATTAATTACATTTTTAGCACGATTCATAATTAGTCAAGCTTGGAAAGTTACTCAAATGGAGTGACCTCATCTTGACCTTAATAATATGATTGCTCGTTTCCTTCAGGGATATACTTTCGTGACGTGACGACCTGGCAGTCGTTATTTTTTCGGCTTTTTCGATTTTTTCGAACCCTTTGATCCTTTTGAACCCTTCTTGAATCCACCCACTAGAAATTTAAAAATAATTTATTTTCATTTTGCATGTCTTCTTTGGTATGGATATATTTGTATAATCGGTGAGTAGATAAAATGCACTAGATTCCATGTAAAATGAACTAAAGAAAGATTCACTAAATCCAAAATAGACAAAGTATATTAAAAATTAAAAACAAATTGGTCTAAATCCAATTGACCGGAAAGCAAAACGGACTACGTGCATAATTTCTTTTAGTATGTGCTTTCTCTTTTTCCAATTCGGATTTTATAGAAATCGGAAATTTATGAATTCATACAAGTCCATTTTGCTTTTTCACCTATTTACATATTATATTTCGTACTGTGTATTACAGATAATAAATGGTAGAAAAAGAGAGCATAAAATTTGTATTTTAAATGATTAAAAACCTAAAGTATTTAGTTAGGAAGGCCAGAAAATATTTTGTTAATGACTTACTCGGGACAACTTTCACCTTCACGTCTTTCCCACCTATCTTCATTTTGCTTGCTTTGCTGTAGGCTTTCGCAGCGGATGCTGGCTTGTCAAATTCTAGTGTGGCAATTCGCCTGCGTAACACAAGTTTCATTTTAAAAGTATTTCCTGATACCTTCTACATTGTTCAAATAGAAATGTAGTAAGTATATATTCCAAGATAGTTTGTGCTACCGTTATTCCAGTAAAGGATAAATTATTTACTTTGCCCCGGACCCTGAGAAATCACACTTCTTACAATCATCGAACATTTTTACGAGTTCTATTCCCTTGGTTTCTTGTGGAAAACCACTAATTTGGATTTGCGCTGAGAAGAGATTGGACAGATTGGAGAAATCAACATTTCCAAGTTTCCACAATTTCTTTGCCAAATCCAAGTCATCCATTCCATCAAAATCGTCCTGTGGAAATACACAATCAGTTATTACAGATGAGCTTAATTCCAATTTATTTTGCAATGTACACTTCCCATGGACGGATTTTATTGCTTATGTTTATTGAATTCTGATACTTGATTAAATACAAAATAAGAAAATGTAAAATGCTTCACTTACCCCACCAGTACCTGTAATGTGTCAGCAAGCACGAAAGGACATTAAAAATAATACATTGTTAGTTCAGTGTAAAAATTATTTAAGACAAATTATTGCAATATTTCCCCAATAATGATTTAATAACGAAAATAACAATATTTCCCTACCGCCAACGAAACCAAGCTTTTGAGGTCCGATTTTTTTGAAACTGCTACCATCATAGGCCTTCTTCCTCTCCGATGGATCCGTGAAGTCAACAATAGCAATTTTGGTTTTGCTACACGAAAAGTAATTTGAAATAAATTAATAAAAATTAATTCAATAAAATACATATTTAAAGATAGTTCGCTTGTCTTTACAGACTGTACATACTTTGTAAATGTACCATAAAATTTGAGAGTATAACGATGTAAAAACATCATTATGAACAACTAACTACACTATGAGTTTATAATTAAGATTTGTCTAGTACTTACTTCGGACCGTTCAACCATTTAATTTTTTTCGCATTGGGCATATCATTCTTCAAAACCTTATCTTTTTTGTCGGGCATGTCTTGAATAGCAAGTTGCTGCTCAACGAAAAGTAAAATAAATCATTTCAGAGCATGTGCTATGATCATGAGATACTATTATTCAAAATAATTGTTTATTACGTTAGGTCCAAGGAATGCGAGATTCTTGTTGCCCAGTTTAGCCATGTCACTGTCATTGTAAGATTTGTCGGCATCACTAGGAGTACCAAATTGAATGATTGCGGTCCTGTATTTGTAGAAAATAACCATTGTTATTCATACTATTTATTTTAGATTATAAATACCATTCTCCAGATTACACTTACCCTCCTTTCAAGATAATGTCAGTAGCGCTAGGGAACTGTTTCTTAAGGTCATCTGCTGTGACTCCTTTGGGTATGCCTTGGATTTTAAGTTGCTGCAAGTATTTTTAAAAATAAGCTACAGAATTTGTACAAGGTTATTCAATTGATTTAACACTTCCGTGGGAACTTACCGCATTTTTGTCTGGTTTGACTCCTGAAAATGAATAATTTGTTTGATTATAGTGAAATATAAATTACAGGTTTTAATGATTTAATTTTGTCTGACAATAATAGTGTGTGGACAAAATCCATAAAGCAGCAATGGCCCATCTTTTGCTGACTAAAATATATGAGCACCAGAAAATACTTGGAATTGGAAGGTAATAAGGAAATCCTTCCAAGTGGTTTTTTGACAAGCCTCAGAAATGATGGACCATATTTAAACGTTCAGATTGAAATAAGTGTCTCTCAAATGTAATCTCCATTACCTTTTCCTCCTCCATTCCAGCCCAAACGTTGTGGACCAATCTTCTTATGCCGACTACCATCATAACCTCTCTTACGATCATCCTCAGAAGGAAATTCAACTATTGCCATGCGTTTACCCCTGGACAAAAATAAAATTTAGGAGTAAATTAGTTGAACCGCGTTGACATTAATGCGACGGACATACAATGTTCTGCCCTTACCCTTCTCCTTTAATAAACTTTACGCTTTTAGCATTTGGAAAGTCTTTCTTCTTTATCTCGTCAGCCGTTACTTTTAGGGGCACATCTTCGATGGACAATTCCTAACCAAGGTTGGTTAAGCAATTCAAAATTCAGATTCAAATCAGTCAGGAATTAAATGCATGCAATGAATCATTTCATTCAAGCGCTCTCATATTCCTTTCTCAAAAAAAAAAATAGGAAAAAAAATTATATTGAGATGTAATGTTGAATGCTGTCTTGCAGATTTATACCTCCGGTTGCAACCAATGTAATTTTGGCCTGCCGAGCTTAACCATGTCAGTTTCGTCGTAAGCCTTACGAGCGTCACCATCCGAATCAAATTTCACCTTACCAACTCTAAATTGTACAAAATATTTTTCTAAATAGACAAACTATAGACACTGATTCATGTCATTCGGCAAATACTACATACCCAGTCTTATGGTCGATATGAACCTCTTTAGCTCCAGGGAATTTCTTTTTAATGTCGTCCTCGGTTACGTTGGAAGGCAGGTTGGAGATGTGCAGGGGCTGATGGAGATAAAAATCAACAATAATTATTGACTTTCACTCCTCTCACTGTCATTATTTGCCAGTTCAAGTGACTTTATGTGAGTTCGATCAGATTCATATTACAATTTTCAATATTTTTAGTTAATTTTTATTGTAAGTATTTCCTACTTACGTTCTCCTCTGGGTATCAGAAATTTTAATGTGGGTCCAAATTGAAGGTGCAATAACGAGAAAATTGTAAAGGAAATTAGCACGATGCTGATTATGGCATGAGGTTCGGGATGTGAATAAATGATTATTACCAATTTCATATCCATTTTGACGTTTCCCCACTTTCTTGAAAGGGGCCTCCTCGAATCCGTCTTCAGCAGCCTTTGCATTGGGAAACTTAATGACAGCGGTTCTTTTGCACCTGTCAATGTAATCAATTGTTATTACTCCATTATTCATAATTGCATCTTACCATACATATGTACATATGTACAATGGTTGCTATTTACCCCGGCTCATCTATAAATCTTATCCCTTTATTGCCCGGGTAGTCATTTTCGAGGTCGTCTACTCCGATGTTATCTGGCACTCCTACCAAGTATACTTCCTGTTGATTTAAGGGAAAAAGCGCTAACAGTAGATTGGCTATGACAAGAAATATTTTTATAATTGAAGATACTTGACCTACATCAGGATTCATCCAAGCCAAATTTCGATTTCCCATTTTTACCAACTTCGAGTCATTGTACGCTTTCTCCGCTGCAGGCCCATCTTGGAAGTCCACAATAGCTGTTCCATCCCTAGTATATTTACAGAATTTAATTTCAAGGTAGGAGTCATTTAGGTCATTTTTTTTTCAATTTAAGATAAACATATAGGGATCATACAACTTAAGGTAGGAGGTAATTTGCGTATCAATTTTTGTAGTATTTGAGTATTACTCATCTATTTTTACTTTCGTTGCATTCGGGAATTCCTTTTTGATGTCCGCTTCTGAGACACCATGTAAATTACTAAGTTTAATTTGATTAGGTTTTAGGTCATCGGCGCCTCCGTCCATGTCAAAATAATATCCAGTCGTTATGTACTGCACATATTTAGTAGTACTGGGTGAGTGTCACTACTACTATAAATGACTTAAAGTGCTATGCAGTAAAGGTTGACTTAATGAATGGATATATTTAAAATGTTTTTTTTTATATTGTTGTTAAGAGTACCCATTCGCCTTTGGGTTTCCAGGGATGAAACTTAGCGAAAGCTTTGTGGAGGGGTTTAAGTCTGGCTGCAGCATTTTCAGGGACTTTGCGGTACATACCAAAGTAATCATCGGTTCCATCTCCAGCTCCACCACCACCACCACCACCACCACCACCACCACCACCACCACCACCACCTCCACCTCCATGGTCGGGGTCTTTGGTAGAGACAGCTGCAGTACTTTCAGATGCAGAATCTGTTCCTCCTTCCGACTCGCTACCACCAGCCTCACCACCTTCTCCTTCCGCTTTTACTTCCTTTTTTTTCCCTTTCTTTCCGGTTTTGGCACCTGACTTGGAGGTTTTGGACTTCTTGGATTTTCCGGATGCCGTACTCTTTTTGGCTAGGGAATCTGCGGATTTCTTAGGTTTCTTTTTTGTCGAATCCGAAGTTTTTGTAGATCCTGCTGACTTCTTGGAACTTTTCTTTTTCGGCGGCATTGTTTAGTTTTTTTAACTGTCTTAATAGTACAGAAGTTTTACTAAATAATTTGTTTTCATTTTCGAGAATGCATTTTCCTGGCTTTGGTCATCAATTTGTTTAAACAGGGAAGCCTAAGTGTGTTCCATAATTCACTGTTAACCCCAAAATCCACAACATTGTAGGTTTCCGGAGTTGTCCAACAGATCTATCTAGTATGCAAAGGTGTTGGTAACGTCCTGATGGTAGAAGGCAGAAGGTGTGTCTGTGTCCAGGCTTTTTTCTCAGGATTAAATTTTAGCTGGGCAGTTTAAATTTTTTACAACAGTGTATACATATTACTTCGGTCAGTTCGGTTTCGGGCCGGTGTCCTACGCCCGATGATCTGAATTTCAGGTGAGAGGACTTTAAGGAGTTCTGTAACTGTATTTCTGGTGTGTAGTTGTCACTTGTCATTTGGTAGCATGTGCATGTGAGCCATGTATCCTGTATATCCTGTCGATCTATACGATATCGACCGATGGGAGTTTTTTCTAAGGTTGAGAGTTATTTCGGTCCATGCACATGGGAACATGGGAAGTGCTAATCCTAATTACTTAGATTTAACTAATGTCAGGAGTCTAAATTACATATTCCATCTTTTCACATTTTTTCAGTGAACAATTATCTAAAAGGTAAAGCTACAAAAGTTATTATAAATTCTAATTCTCAACGATTTTGATAATTATTATTTTTATTTTAACTTAAGTTTAAATTAGTATAAATACAACCAATAGTCAAGGCAACTAAGAGCATGCATATTTTCGACGTCCAGACTCCAGACGCAGAATCTTCATTAGGGGCAACGTAAAACTTCCCAATGCACGAGTGTCTCTGGGGTAAAATTGAGAAAGATTGAACGGAGATGGAGGAGAAAGTAATGTTGTGCTTTTGGTATGTAATATCTATAGTTACTATAAAAAAATAATTCTTATTGCTGTTTAAGTACGTGTAGGTAATTTTATTCTGACTAATATGACTCAAAGGTATGATTTATGCATATTTGTCCATCATCATGGTAAGTAAATGTCTACAGAACCAGTCACGAGACAATTTTGTTTTACTTTGATAGATTACATAAATAGCCAGAAGACCTATACTCTGGAGATTCGCTCAGCCGTTTGATCTTGGAAAATTAAAAGCCTCACTTTGAATGGACACATTATAAAGCATATGTATACATATGCTTTATAATATATACATTACAAAACATATATATATGCTTTATAATGTATTTTATAATAGTATGTGTATATGCTTTATAATGTATTTTATAATAGTATGTGTATATGCTTTATAATGTATTTTATAATAGTATGTGTATATGCTTTATAATGTATTTTATAATAGTATGTGTATATGCTTTATAATGTATTTTATAATAGTATGTGTATATGCTTTATAATGTATTTTATAATAGTATGTGTATATGCTTTATAATGTATTTTATAATAGTATGTGTATATGCTTTATAATGTATTTTATAATAGTATGTGTATATGCTTTATAATGTATTTTATAATAGTATGTGTATATGCTTTATAATGTATTTTATAATAGTATGTGTATATGCTTTATAATGTATTTTGTAATAGTATGTGTATACACTCACAGAAGTCAGATGACCCTGTCATCAGATTCTCTTATTCTACTTTAAGGCTACACCAAATTTATGGTTTAGAGAGAAATCATCACGGAGAAGTTGTTTTTTTAGGGATTTTTCTGTAAAAATACTCAAACAACTTATTAACAACACTTCAATGAAAATACTTTTTAAAATTCTGAGATTTTGCAGGTATTCGCAATAATTTTGACCTCATTTAATTTATAACAGTACTGTCTAGAAGTTATAAGGCCCAGAATATTGAATTTGAAATTAATTATTTTGTAAGACAATAATAAAATTATTCAACAATGATATAATACAAAGGGAAATCAGGTCAAAATAACTATTCGTAATGTCTACTTCTCCACTCACCAACTCAAACCATTATATTGTAACAAAGTGTTTATGCGGCATGTTAACAACTGGAACCCACTTAATTCGTTAGTAAAGAAGAAAGGACTACATTGAGTGCTCCAGTTTGTTTTACATACTGTATATGTACATATTAGACTTCAGAAAGCCTTGATGGCCAAAAAATGAGATTTTGGTTCATAATAGCATCAATTATATTAATTCTGGCTCAAGTCGGATTTGCTCAATTCGAACGGTTTTACGTTTGTGACAAAAACTGTCCCATCGATAAATGTGAGGAAGAGGATGAAACTGAGGAGAGCAAAGTTTGTGTCAACATTATTGAGAAAGACCCGGATGGCGAACTGGTGGAATTGCCAAATACGTGTGCCTTTGACTGTGCAAATAAATGTTACGAATGTAAGTTACTATTGCTACATGTCATTTACGTTAGGTAGTTTGAAAAAGTATAATAATTCAACTTTGAGACGTTAACTGACCATTTTTCATAATAAATGTGAAGACCAACTGACTGCGATGCCAGGACCTTGCAAATATTATAAACCGAAATTATCAAATGGGCGTGCAATCAATATTCTACCTCAAGAGGGATTTGCAGGCAATGGCGACGACGGAGAGAATGAATCATAATTTGACTTCCACACTTCAATCTATATTTATTGTACAAGTGTCTACTTTATGCTGGTGTCATTAAGGACACATTTTTATAAATCTGACACATGATCCAGTGTAATTAAAATATGAAAATGAGTCAGTTGCTACTTATTGCTGTTGGAAGCCTAACGCTATTTATGATGGTGTCTGGATCGTCCAAGCCCACGTACATGTCCCCTAGATTTTACATATGTGATCCCGAATGTCCCAAAAAGTGTAGTGAGGAGAAAAAAGAGCTCTGTGTCACCATTTATGAAGTCGTTGAAATCAAGTTGGAATTCCTAAACAAATGTTTTTTCGACTGTGCTAATATATGCTACGAATGTGAGCTTGTTTATACAATTGTGGATTACATCATGATCGAATGATATTTTATATTTTAAATTAGTTAACCTTCGTTTAATTCCAGACCAATTGGAAATCTATAATGAAGGCTCGTGTCCGCCGCCTCTTGACGATGGAAATGGTTGAAGCTTTTGTCTGCATATCTGATATCTTTTTTAAGGCATTTTGCATTGATTAAGACATGCAAATACACAATTTTTGAATCCATACAAATTGCTAAATAATAAAGCTACAGAATTACCTAGTTGTTCATATTGGCCTATAAAATCATGTTTATTTTTTCTATACTTACACAATATTAATAATTTTTATAATTTACTACTCTTCAATTCAGAAATATTGCAAGCTTGTAAGTCTCAGCATTTGGAATGGAAGTCGTTTCACCTGTAAGAATTTGCTAAATATACGTATGCCATTTTACATCTCACCTCATATGTGTAATTATTTATATATTTAATGTAGGGACAGCTTTCAAAATAAACTTATTGTAAATCAAAACATAAAAACAGCCAGAAAGTGCCAGTTGGTCAGACTTTAGCTGAAGAGTAATGGAGTCATTGATTTTGTATGAGGATGAGGGATGAGCACAGTATGAGCACAGTGGACAATCCCTTAGCAGTTTGAAATCAGTAACAATATCTTCCTCTTGTGTGTCGCATCCATGCATTTATTATTTTTATTAAAATATCCGTCTAGGGTTAACTGTATTTGCTATTTTCAAAAGCTTTAATATTAGTGCACAATTACGAAGGCCCCACAGAATATTTTACTTGTTATAATATACACCATCCAAAAATGCCACCCATCTTAATCCTTACGTTAATGTATATTTAAAAACTTGAACACAGACTTTAAAATATAACTATTATTCCTCCTTAATCTTGAATTTCAAAAAACTCCATGATTTGTCTCAGTCCTACATTTTTGAGCAGATCAAAAACTTGGGGTTTCTTCTTACTTCTTTTTACCTTTACTCGAGTGTGAGTGTTGCGAGTGCTTAGAACTTTTCTTCTTGGGCCCACCAACTGAAAATTAAAAAATTATGCATTACATTTTCAATTAAATTACAAAAAGCACAAATAGCTCAAAAATCCATTGAAAATTCCTCATGTACTTACTTGGAATAACTTTTACTTTGATGTCTTTGCCACCAATTTGAGTATGCTTTGCTTTGCCGTAGGCTTTCGCCGCTGACGTTGGCTTGTCGAATTCCAAAATGGCAGTTCGCCTGTATAATACAAAAATTAAAAAAATATTTGCTGACATCTTGTCTTCTACATATTACAACGCCAATTATTGCTATATATAGTTTGTGCTTCCGTGATTCCTGTCAATGATAAGATTATTTATTACCTTGACCCGGACCCTTCGAATTCACACTTTTTACAATCATCGAACATTTTTATGAGGTCTAATCCCTTGGTGTCTTGTGGAACACCAATAAGCATGATGGATGCCGAGAAGAGATTGGACAGATTGGAGAAATCTGCACCTTTAAGTTTCCACAACTTCTTTGCCATTTCCAAGTCGTCCATACCTTCAAACTCATCCTGTGGAAAAACACAAGTAATACTAATTATCTATTGGTGATCTAATTCCTATTTATTTTACAATTTACACTTAACACCCAGAATATGTACTACTACTCATGCTTGATGAGTTTTTAATTGCTTGAATACTGATAAGCATTCAAAATGCTCCACTTACCACACCACCTCCACCTTTACCTCCAGTCCCTGTAAGGTATCAATCAGCAAGCACAAAAAGACATTAAAAAGAAAACATTGTTAGTGCAGTGTAAATATTATTTAAGATAATTTATAACTATACTGCACCAAATAATGATTTAATAACGAAAATAACAATATTTCCCTACCGCCAACGAAACCAAGGTTAGGTCCGACTTTTTTGAAACTGCTATTATCATAGGCCTTCTTCTTCTCTGATGGATCCGCGAAGTCAACAATGGCAATCTTAGTTTTGCTTCAAAAGAAAAGGTTCTTTAGTATACTTTTACTGTAGTGACTGCCTACAAACTTCGATTTAGCATAGGTCTTGATGCTACCATTTTGTATTTATTTTGTTTTTAAAGTTAGTTCGTATTAAGATTTTTCAGAAAATCGATCAAACATAGCTCTGCGTGACCACAGCATACATTTGGTCCGTTAGTCTACTACACCAATAAAGCACTTACTCGGGTCCTGAGAGCCATTTCAATTTCTTCAAATTGGGAAGATCCTTCTTTATTGGCTTGTCTTTCTTGTCCGGCACGTCTAATACTGCAAGTTGCTGTACACAATAAAATCTTTCATGAGTAGGGAGTAAGAAATATACATATATATATGTACGTACTTTACAGAACGTGCTTGTTAAATTATGGGGTTACTGTTTATGAATGTTTTATGATAATACATTTGGTTTCAAATATGCCAGGTTTCTGTGTCCCAATTTAACCATGTCGGAGTTATTGTAAGCTTTTTCGGCATCAGCAGGAGTACCAAACTGAATCACTGCTTGTCTGAATTTGTAAAAAAAAAGTCATGGTTATATACACAATACTGTAGCCATTATAAATGTCATTTCCCAGATTATACTTACCCTCCTTTTTTGAGGGTGACATCAGTAGCACCAGGAAACTGTTTCTTAAGGTCATCTGCTGTGACTCCATCGGGTACGTTTTGGAGTAGAAGTTGCTGCAAGTATTTTTAAATAAGCTACAGAATTCTTGTTAGCACGTTAAATTAATTCATAACTAATTTTCGTCAACTCAGTATGCATGTATTTCGCTTCAGTTTAATTCAATTAATTCCACACTTTTGACGGAACTTACAGCTTTTGGGTCTGCTTTGCCAGGTTTTGCTCCTGAAAATTATTACAAAGGATTGACACTAGTCCAATGAAACAATTAACTAAAATATCATTCGAATTCTCAGTTACCTTTCCCTCCTCCAGATCCATCCCAGCCCAATCGTTGTGGGCCAAGTTTCTTAAGCGAACTGCCAAAATAAGCTTTCTTTTGATCATCCTCAGAAGGGAATTCAACTATTGCAATACGTTTACCCCTAGAAAAAAATAAAACTTGGGGGTCTTAACTGTGCAAAAATACTTGAACCCCGTCGACATAAATGTACCAGCTTTTGGCAGTGAAACCTAAATGTAATTTTTTGCTCCTACCCTTCTCCGTTAATAAATTTTATGTTTTTAGAATTTGGAAAATATTTCTTCATATCCCCAGCCGTTACATTCTTGGGTACGTCCTCGACGGCCAATTCCTATAGAATATTTGGTTAAAGTGACAGATAATCAGCATGGATGAAATACATAATTACTTCAGGGGTGTTTTACGCGTCGACCGCTCTGGCCCAGTTAAAAAATTTAATCTTAGACCCTCAAAATCAGAGAAGCTTGCACATCCATTACAAGTGTTCCATTAATTCGACAAACTAAAAAACAACAACTACATCCTAAAATTATTACTCTACAGGATTAAACTTCTAATTAGAAGACGGATCTTATTATTTACTTTAGTTATTACATAAAACTTAATATACAATAATTGTGACTATTTGTGTAATGTTTGGTGTACTGGAGACCCACACATTGTTTTGATTATAGGGTTAAGGGCCAGGGTAAAACGTTTTTAATGGATGCATCCCTGAAATACTTAATCATCGCAAATCACTCCCCTGAAGTGTCGTTTTATTTAGTGTTTTTAATGTAAGAAATGGTCTTACCTCGGGTTTCAACCATGTTAATTTGGGCTTCCCGATCTTTAACAAGTCACTGTCATCGTAAGCCTTACGAGCATCTTCATCGTTTGCAAATTTTACCTTCGCAGTTCTAATGTAAATCATAGCTTTAGCCTCTTATTACTTAAAAATCATGGTTAAATTAAAATTAAGACTTTAAAATCTAGGGTTGTAATTGAAAGCTCTTACCCCTTATCAACGTGAACATCTGTAGCTCCGGGGAATTTCTTCTTTATATCCTCCTCCGTTATGTTAGGAGGCACAGTGAGGAGCAGGGGCTGTTGAAAGATTCAATTTTTTTCCAGACTAATCCAAACAGTCTCATTTCAATGGCTTCAAAAGGATATTTCACATTTAAAAAAACTTCAATAGCAAATTAAAACTTACATTTCCATCTGAAGAATTCAGGAATGCCAATTAGGTTCACAAAAAGGGTCAATTATTGATCTCACAAAAAAAAAATAGAAGTGTCAGAAAGTTCACCGGAATACTAAATCAGTAGGTACAAAACCCGTAATTACCAATTTCAAATCCATTTTGACGAGTCCCTATTTTCTTATAAGGAGCTTCCTCGAATCCATCATCTGCTGCTTTTGGACTAGGAAACTTAATCACAGCAACTCTTTCGGAGCTGTCAAAATAATAAATTATTGTTATTGCCCCATTACAAATAATTACCTCGTGTCATATGTAGATCATTACAGTCATGACGAGCTATTTTTTTTATTTAAGTTATCTTTTTTCACAAATTAATAGTAAAATGGGAATAATTTTATTTCGAAGGATTTACCCAGGCTCTTGTAAAATTTTGATTCCCTTATTTCCAGGGTAGTCATTCTCGAGGTCACCAGGAGTTGCACCAGCAGGAACTCCAGCCAAATGCACTTCCTGTTGATGAAATACGAAAGGGACCTTACAAAACCTATTATTTTTAGGGTTTAAAAAATCCAAGCATTTAGAAATGACGTACATCCGGATTCAACCAAGCCAAATTTCGATTTCCCATTTTTACCAACTTCGAGTCATTGTATGCTTTTCCAGCTGCGGGCCCATCTTGGAAGTCTATAATAGCTGTTCCATTACTAGCATTCACAAACAGGGATTTTAAGGTAGGAGAAATTTAAGGGAACAATCACAATTATTTAAGGTGGGAAATAAATAGCAATTTGTGATTATACTAATTTGGTCTACTATTACTCATTTATTTTTATTTTCGTTGCAGTAGGGAATTCCTTTTTGATATCGGCTTCAGTAACTCCAGGAGGCAAATTATGCACCTTAAATTGGTTGGGTTTCAAGTCATCCCCCCCACCCCCACCGTCCCAATCAAAATAATAGCCGGTCGTGACAAACTAAAAAAAATAAACGGTCTTTGAAAGGTGAACTTAATTTTTTGAGCACAGGAGGCTCAGTTAAATTCTCAGGTACTAATGACTTAAAAGTTTATGCAGTAAAGGTTGTCTTAATGGATGGATATCTAAAATACTGTTTTATATTATTGTTAACAGTACCCAGTCGCCTTTTGGTCTCCAGGGATGATATCTGGCAAAAGCTTTATGGAGGGGTTTTAGCATACCTGCCCCATTTGGAGGAATTTTTCGGTACATGCCTAAGTAATCCCATCTACTATCTCCACCTCCACCACCACCTCCAACACCTCCACCACCTCCACCAGCTCCACAAGCTCCACCAGGTCCACCACCGCCTTTTGGTGTGTTGGTGGTAGTACTTGCACTTCCTGATTCTTCTCCGTCTCCATCTTCCAGTACACTGTCTGCTTGATCAGCAAGTTTTGATTTCCCTTGTTGTTTCCCTCTATTTTGGGGCGGCTTGGAGGAACGCTTAGATTTCGAAGATTTTGAGCTCTTTTTAGAAGCGGATCCCTTGGATTTTTTCGGTTTTTTTGAAGAACTCGAACCAGTACCAGCCTTGTTTTTAGAAGCCATCGTTTATGCAAGTTTGACACAACCTAAGGATTTATTCCCTTCTTAGGGGATAAATCCTTATTTCTTACTATTCCTTATTTCTTCTTCCCCATTCTAATGGCTATATAGTTCACGTCTCACCTTTAGTTCTGCAAGCATTTACTTTTTCACATTTTTGCTCATTCTGCATCTGCATCTGCATAGTCAATAACTATCTCCTGCGATGATTCCACCATAAAAAATCGAATATTATCGATCATCTTCAAAAGGTAGAAAGGGACCTTCAAGGTCAAAGGTTTAAAGTCAATGCAAAACAAATAGCAGTTCACATAAAATTCCTTATTGGAGTAACCTTAAGGGGCTCTTAGATATTTACAAAATCCAACAACGTTTTGAGACAGTTGGTTGACATTGTTGGCAAGTGCTTACTACCGTTTAAAAAGCATTGCAGAAAAAATACTCTTACAAAAGTGTGTCTTGTCTACCCAGCCATCGATTTTAATTTAATTTGGCATAATGTTCAGTCGATTGTACATCCATAAGTAATATTGGTGTATAAAATTGAAATAACAAAATTAAAAAATTAAAATTGAAGTTTGATAGCAACATCTAATGTTGTCATGTCCGTTGTGAATCTCAGTAGAAAAATCAAAAAGTATTATCAAACATTTATTATTTAGAGTTGTTTTTGAATACTATTGGCCTATAGTCTTGACGGCTATAAAAAATCAAATGAGAGTTGTTTTTTTCTAAGAAAATGCTCTACTGTTTCGCAACATTTTAGAATTTTCAACTTTTTGAAACGTGTGCATAACAAAAATGTACATTTTCAACAACTTTTTTGAAATTTTTGCTGGACAAAACTTGTATGACTACAATTTAAAATACATTGAGTATACAAATCCCTTTACTGCATGAAGAAGCTATCACAGCATTTTACAAATATTTCCACGATAATTCTTAAGGGTTATATAATAATGGTGGCTGTGATATATATTATTATGAAGGTCCAAGGCTACCGGAGATTCATAAGAGAGATCAGAATTTCAAACAATGGGCCTTAGAATTTACAAATTCTTGAAAAATGTCTTGTTGCTGTGGATAAATCAACTGCATGCTTTGAAAACAACGATTTTTAATTAATTCTTGATAGCCCTGCCCTGACCGAACCAGAGCATTACACTCAGGAAGAGCCAAAATATGGTGACGAGTGACGATATAACTACTTTCGTTAGGAAAATGACCCATCGCCCCTGCGCAATATTTTTAAAAGTAATACAATTTTACTTTGTCCTTGTAAGGCGTGTTTCTACCAATTCTCAATTTCCTGTAATAACAGCTCAAAATTTTATGAATATGCCCGTTTATCATAAAATTATTTTTCTACATACAAGAGCATGACATTTTATGAGCTCAACTATTTTCCTATACTCTTTTAACGTAAGTGTACTACAATAATAATTATTACAGATGTACATTGGAGACAGTAAGTAAATCCAGAAAATATACTGACAATCATGCTGTTTCCATTTTAAAATTTACTTTTAACAGCTTTCAACCCGAAAAGTTTTTCCACGGAATTGAAACTTGCGGAATGCGGAATGAGAATAAGAGTTTTTTTAAGGCAAACAGAATTGAGGGGGTTTCATGCAGTAGTAGTGGTAGCTTACAATTAGCTTTATTGTTAGCTAGTGCTATTTGCAATTGCGGATGAGTCCGAGCATCCCACACGTAACATGACTCCGCAGTAATGATGATTTT
The DNA here is from genome assembly GCA_947179485.1 of Allacma fusca. Lineage (NCBI taxonomy): Eukaryota > Metazoa > Arthropoda > Collembola > Symphypleona > Sminthuridae > Allacma > Allacma fusca. The sequence goes on from OX359250.1 coordinate 12,622,287, forward strand.
TGTAATGATAATTAAAATTAATAATTATAGTATTCAAACAAATAGTTTCATTTCATCCTGGAAACCGGTGTACGTATACAGCGCATGCATGTTAACTACATAAAAAAAACAACTTCGGGGGGCCGAGGCACATACTTTTTTCGTGGCTCTAAAACTTATCGTCCACTCGGCCGTGTATTTTTATTTCAGCCTATATTTAGATGACTATTTAGATTTCTATTGACACCAGCCCCTATCCCTTCACTCTTGGTAGCTTTTTTTAGTTCCATTGGGTCAATAACCAGGACACAGCCAGGTAATCACACATCACTCACTGCATCCAAAATAGTCACTTTCGCCTCGCTCTGCCCCTAAAAATATTTATCCCCATTCATGTGTAACCCCGCTCCGGGTTAATTTCTATCCCTGCATGAGTCAATATCCGCCTTCAAATCTAGAACTTATACACGGTTGCTCACTACAATAAATTATTATTATATCGATAAATCAATATCCAGTTTTGGCTACAACTTACAATCCCCTACAAATTAATATTAAAATCTCATCCGATGAACCTTTATAGAACCTTTATTAGGGATTTTTCCAGGCTAACCCAGTCCCGCCCCCATTCATTTATATGCGAGAGGTCTTCAAGAATCCTCTTGAAAAGTTAGGTTTTAAGAAATGAAAAAATGCTTGGAAAATTCTTTTTAATGGGATTTTCCTACGTGTTCTGTGTACGTACAGATACAAGAGAACAGAGCTCTTTTGACAAACAAGGTTTATTTTTATTTCCCATGCACCCCTAAAAAAAATGTGTAGGGTAGGCACACATGGTTGAATGTTCCATGCACCCACACAATGACATGAGCCTCCCAAGGATACCGCTGAAAAAGGGCTATCGGAGGTATAGCACTCGAGACTTAATGCTTCAGCCAAGGATTGTGGTAGGGAATGAAAGCCGCTTGCTTGGACATGGGAAGAGCCACATCTCGCTTGTGCATTGCTATTGAACAATTGAACTTGAACGGAGTAAGTACCTTACTACTCAAGGTATACACACACACACACAGTACTGGTATTCATAGGGAGCTGTGACGGTAGGCCGTACTGCATTTTAAACACCTCCATAAACACAGACACGGTGTGCATATGTATACACTGGAAGTGGAAACTGTCGTCCGGTCCGGTGAAAGATATTCCGGAGGTACTTCATATTTTAAATTAACTTTTGAGGGGGCGAGTGTATCTCGGGACTACTAAAAATCTTTTAAATTTTGACGATAAAAGGGAGGATCATTTTTATCCAAAGTTACAAGGAACCTTTGAAGTTCTGACTCAAAAATTAATTACCAATCAGTATAGTCCCCAAGCTGCAGGATTAAAGGGTGACTTGTTGTCAGCACTTTTAAAATAGAGTGACTTCGGCTCCACACTTTCCAAATATTCTCCGGAGAAGGCCGAAATAAGTGTAAGTACTATTTATCCCTAATCAAGTTATTTCTGTGAGTAATGCATAAATTAAGCTTTAAGTTAAGCTTTCAATTCTGATCTTGGAGATGATAAGTCATCAGTGTGTGAGTTACTTAGTCATTAGTCGCTGTGAGCCATAAGTTGTGGGGGAGATGACTTTTTGCAAGATGGGCATATTATAGGACGGAGGTTATTTGTGGGGGAAATTATTGAGATTGTAAGTTAGTGAGTGAAAGATAGTTGTTACATTCCTGAATTTGAAGTGAGTGGGAGGGTATCTAATATTTCTTGATTTAGATTTTTGTAAGACGGGGTTTTGAGTGCGGGCAGAGATGGTGGTGTACTGATCTTGGGGCTGCGGTGTTTTGACCCCTTCGACCAGGGGTTGCTAGACCAACGAATGTATTTTTGGAGGGAGGGATAGTTGTTTGATGAGCTTTAGTAGAATCTAACAAAGGTGGGGGATTTTGGCGTGTGAACTCAATTTTAGTATTTTTAGTGTTAAAATGACGTTATGTGAATTTGCTCCGAAATTCTATTTGAGGAAGTTGATCTTGTTAATCTTCTGATGTTTAAATTAATTATTGTTTTTTTTTGGTTTCTTGCGGTTATGAGTTACGATTTGTGTGTTTGGAATTTTAAGGAGGGATTTTTATGTCATCATTTATTTATTGGGATATTAGTTGTGGAAGTATTTTTGTGTTTGTAAAATTTAAAGTTTTGATATTGTGGTGGGTGTATGTAGGTATGAATGAAAGGAATGGTGGGGCTCTGTAGTGTAGTTAAGTTGTTTCGTGGGAAATAGTAAAGATGAGGGAACAAAGTATGCTGAATTTTGATGAATTAGTTTTTAAGGTAGGCGTATCTATGTATTTCCAGATCGAAGTTTTGCAATCATATTTGGCCTGTGGTACTTGTGGGGACTCTCTCGTTCAGTAGCCAGGAAAATCACAATGGCTGTCTCTGAACACCGGTCGCACTCTCCTGACAGACATGTTGAGAACTTGTAAGTTGTTATGTGTTTCCGGTTTTGTGTAGGTAGTGTTGTTCTAAATTAATAATATCCTGCGTTTGTTTAATGTAACATTTACTTTGTTTTACAAGACATTTCAATGAAGCAGAAGATCGGGTTGGATTTGTCATCCGAGAGGGTAAGGAAGTGGTGAATATTTTCCCAAGCCGATCCGGCCAACGAGCTCAGTCTTCTAAATTAAAGTTCCGAAATTTCGTTGACTACCAGTGGGATTATGATCACGGGAATGGTCGCTTAATATCGACGCATTACAGTGGGAAATTTATTGCCTATGTGGTTAAAGTGTCCGGAGTAGGAGCAATTCGTGTTATTGATTTAGAAACTAATGAACGAGGTCTCATGAAAGGACATAAAGGTCTTATTAAAGATCTTGAATTTATGCACAAAGCGGACCAGTTGATTCTCGGATATGTGGATGACGTGGGATCTGTATTTGTTCACAAGATAAATAAAGATCCTAAATCAAATCAATTGCAGTAAGTTTGTTTTACTTTTTTGTCATTCCTTTTTGGATTCAATTTTACAGTGTATTAATCTTTGATTCTATTCAAATATCCTCAGAACAATTCCAATGATACAAATTAATTTGCCTGCAACTATGAGCATTTGTAAATTGGATCTTCGTCGCTTTATGTGGTGTAAGTACGTTCCTGACGACAACGCCGAACCGGGGTCTGTACGTGATTGTGCTTTTCACTTCGCTATTTGCCAAAACGATGTGGTAAGTATAGATAATTCCATAATTGTGGGATATCGTTTCGAGCAACGAAATAACTAACACCTATTTGGATTCTTTTACTCAATTCTAGAAAAACTGTTAAATCAAAATGTTAAGACATCAATAGCATTATACCTAAAATGAAATCACGGGCATTGCTTCAATGATTAATATTTGTATTGTAGGTTCACGTTACAAATCTTATCCAGTTGGAGCAAAGATTCGGCCAAGGCACCCATTGCATAACCGACTTCAAAGGTTATTACATGACTGTTGATGCTCACTCGGGCACTGTGATGGATGCTTCATTTGCTCCAGATGGGACTGCTCTTGCAACAGCAAGCAAAGACGGGACAGTGAAGTTTTTCCAAGTGAGTTACATGGTAAATAAACTTGGAATGTACATAGAATTATACTCTTTTTTTTTATGTATAATGACTTAATGCTTCAAAGGTCTATATGATTGGAAACGAAACTCCCCGATGCTTGTATTCCTGGTCACCCCATGATGGACGTTCAGTTGGGAAAATATTTTTCCTTGATGATCACAATATTCGATCTTCTTCCGAGTAATGACTAGTCTTCAATCTGCGAATTTAAAATCATTTTGGTCAATCTTCTTACTAATTCCCATTCTCTATTCAGTTCTCAATACTGGAAGTACATGCTCACAGCTGTAGAAAATATGAGCGAGATTAAACTGTGGACATGCAAAACGTGGCAATGCTTGCAGCATATAAAATTCGTCGCCCCGTCTCCGACTCAGTTAAGGATGGACATGGATGTCACTGCTCACTATTTAGTCATGGGGGATGTGCACCGAAAGGTACCGCAACACTCTATTTATATCCATGTATTTCCATGCATTAGCAACATATCCTTTGAAATTATTTTTTTATTGCAGGTTATGTTCATACTGCACTTATCCCATGATGACGAATCTGCGAGATTTGATTGGGCGTCAGAATTCTCGTTGCCGAATAGCATGCTCAGTTTTAACGTAAATTCAGCTCGAGAATGCAAAGACATTGATGTTCCTCGCCATCTGACTGATTTTGGTAGTGACACAATTAGTAGTTATAACCTCAGCATTAACGAATAATGTTTTAAGTCAGTCCAGTGAGATAATTTTTTCTACAGATAATATACTTCATACTTTGGTGGAAGTTTATTTCGTTCAGTCCAAGTCACTTCAACAAGGGACGGTAATTTTTCAAACTCCGATGTATGCCCCAAGAAGTAACGGACACAACAGGATTTCTTTCAATAATTCTGTTACTGTCAAAGAGACTGTGAATGTTACTGAAGGTGAGCTGTACTTTCAAGACAAAAATTCAAAATGAGATATGTTGCACAGAATCGTGTAAATTTTCGCGATTTTGGTGCAACCTGTTTTCGTGATGGTAATTATGAATAATTATAATCGTTTATTAAAATTCAGAGGAGACGAGAACAAGCCTGGACGGAGATGACGACTCAGCATCCCAAGACAACGGTGGCAGGGAAGTGACTCCTACCAAAAGCACTGTATTGCTGAAGCAAAAATCCCGAAGTCCATCACCGCACGCACGTGTGCCCGTCAGAGTTGAGAAAATGACAGAAGAATTAAGTAACTTGATTGGGTTGCCGACTGCTGGCCTTGCTGCTAATGTAAGAAGAAGATCACCAAATGCAGCTCGAAGTCCGGAGATTCTCGGCTTATTTGCCAGTCCCAAATCGGTTTGTAATTACTTTAATGCGTCCTGTGTAATCCAGTCTGATTGGTACTTACTTAATTCCGACAATCTGCGACAAATTTTCAATTTTTACTTTGAAATTGCTTCATTTAGGTCCAAGAAAATGTTGGACGAGTTTCACCCATTGCCCCCAATATTGGCAGGACAGCTAGTACACCTGGGGACGCTACTAAGACTTCATCGTCGTCAAGCCCAAGTAGGGAAGTTGAGGAAATCATGAGCCCGAAAGCCACAAATGAATTGATAGGTCGTCGTAGTGCGACATCGCCAAGCATGGAAGGAGTCATTCGACACACTCCATTATTAAACGATGGGGAGTTCAGCCAGGAAGAAAATGACCATGAATCACCGCTTGTTTTAAAAAATATACACACGCCTACTAGTAATATTTACTCCCCTTACACCTCTCCTAATAATGCTGTATTAGCACAAGAGATTCCTCAGATGCCACAAATACTGGAACAAGTGAGTAGTATCATGGAGATGATGAAAGCTCAAGCCCTGGAAATGCAAGAGCTGAAAAGAGAAGTGAATTATCTGTCTAGTACTCAAAGCAAGCATTCAAGACATGAGGAGGAGAGAACTTTAGAGAAGTATTTAAGTCATAGCCAGTCACAGTTTCAACGGATTGAAGAATCAATGAAGACATTAGAAATTATTGTAAAAATCAAATTTGATTTAAAGCTAAACTGTGTAATACAACAATGTGTGTGCTATGTTCTTTATACGTGTAATTTAATGTGATTTTTTTTAAAATTATTTTTAGCAAAGACAGCATACCCACCAAAACAATAATCCCCTTCCATCTAATATTGCTGAAATTTTAGCAACTAGCATCGGACAGATCGTCAAGACTGAGATTGAAACTAGCGTCCTTCCCAGTAAGAGCGATAAGAATATGCAAATGTAAAATTATCTGTAGAACATTAGTGGTGAGTGTGAACACGGGATAAACACTTTGAATAATTACTATTAGGTATGATTAGTTTGTTTGAGCCCACTCGTATCCAAATTAAATTGGAAGCCGACAAAATGATAGCTGCAACCGAAGCACGACTAAAGCAAGACATTCGCCTGATGATTCAAAATGATGTAAGCATTTGATAGATTTGAATGTGAAATTCATTCATCTTAGTAATGTTTTTTAGTCCACCAAAGATGCAAAAATGTTCAATTCTGTAACTATTTTAGTCATTCACCAACGCTGTTACGTCCGAAGTAAAAGCAAGCGTCAAACCTGTGTTTGAAGGAGCTTTGATGGAGATTTTCCGAAATACATTGATTCCAGGGGTGGAGAAAGCACTTCAGAATGTCCTCCTTCAAATAAACGAATCTTTCATGAAGGGAACACGCGATTGTGAGTTCTGGTTACATTTTATCAATATTTATCATCATCGAAGTAAATTATTATCACTTGCCGTCAGAACAATACATAATAATTTCTTGCACAGATCTTGCTGGAATGCAAGCATCTGCAGAAGCTATAAAAAATAATGACAAGACCGAAGAAATTTTGAACCACCAATTCGTTTCCATGCAAGACAATTTGACAAGTACTCTTCAAGTTGAAATGGAAAGCCAAATGCTTCGCGTCATTCAGAGGTTATTAATAGAATTGCATCCAATTTATGAAATGATATACAACCAATCAGTGAACTAATTATATATTAATTTAATTTGTTCATCGTAGCTTGCAAGGTGGGTTGGTTAAGCAAATGGAAGAAATATTTAGCAGAGAGCTGGCTCGCTCTTTCAGAGATCAGCAAAAATTCTTAGAAACGTCTGTTGTTCCAAGATCTTCTACCCCAGCATTGTCTGTTTGCTCCGAACAGCTGGGTCCAGATCCCATTCAACTCCAAAAGCAGCTTATGGGCATGGTTAACTCTGGTGACATCAGTGGAGCCTTTACCCTGGTAAATTACTGTTGTATAAATTTCTTCTACAATTTGAGGTGTGCATGTTTTAGCCCAACTGTGTTAATGGTGATTCTTTTTAACATTTTAGGCGACGAACCAAACAAACCTAAGCTTATTAATGTACCTTTGTAATAAAGTTCCTCCCAACAAAGTTTTTACCATCCCCCCATCGTTGCCACTTCAGACTCATATGTTAATGATTCAGCAGATGGCAGCTGAACTGGTTGGTCACACAGAAGTCAAACTGAAGTGAGTAACGAAATCTCGAATGATTTTATTATAATCATTTGATAAGTTTATCCTTATGTTTGCTAACTCAATGTATTTTCAAACTAGTTGTAATTGATTTTAAATTTTTTATTTGCAGTTATTTACAGGCAGCTATTTCAACTTTGGACCTGACAGATCGACGAGTTGTGCAAAGCATTAGTAGAATAGTTCCGATTTTCCAAGGTAGCATAAAAAAATTTACGACTGTCAACCCGGACAGTAAATTGACATCCAACATTAGGCTACTAGAGATGGCTCTATATGGTATCGGTGGAAAGTATCATCAAAGTTTTAACTCTTCGAACAATGACATTGGACAGAATTCTACACAATCATTGTTCGCTTTTGGTCCTGGAAATATCAAACATGAGAATTAGATAGATTGCATTTTATGTGTAGATGAACTTTTTAACAACCCGTTTTCAGCGAAGTATTTATCCAAAATTAAATTGGCTGTTTATTTTCATTTTTATGAGGTTGATTATATAATATGTGGTTATGTAGCATACGCGCCATAATTACTTATACATATTTGCAACATGCATTTTTTTCGTAATCATTTGTATAAGTAAACACTGTATAACTTCATTTGGGATGTTCTAAATAACTTTGTTTCAAAGGTGCCATTATCTTTTAGTGAATGGCCTCTTGTAAAATATGTACAGGGGCACACATAAATAAGCGTAAAAATAGGTGATAGCTAAGAGCTCTTCAGTATCAACGGCAATATTTTGAGGTTCTGTCATGGTGTGTTGTGTGAAAACAAGCCCTGGCATCTTTTTGTAAGAATATGGTTGTCATATTTTAGTTGTTTTTACTTTTTAGAAGTTTCCAGTATGTTTTAGAAAGTATACTTTTCTGTTATGAAGTAAATAATTATTGTTGAATTTGGAGCAAAGCAAAATGATAGAATGAATTGTTATTCGAAATGAAGTATTTTTTGTAGCAGTCTGATTCAGTTATGCTTTATCCTTAGTAGTTCTTAATTGCGTAGTTTCTAGCATAAGACTTAATTTTTCAAGTCTGGTGTTATTTCGATGGAATTTTGAAGTACTAATATCAGAAATCAGAGAATAGATGTCTAAGACAAGAACAGGCATGTTAGTATTATGGTTGTGTATAGAATGTGGAATATCTTTGAAATGAAAAATATTTGGTGATTGTGCATGAATGAAAATAGAATAAGTTGTTCATGTGTTTATGAAAATAATGGAATGTTTTTTGCAGCGTTCCACTTAAGTGAATATGTATCTTGGTATTTTCATTTTGAAAATTAAACTTGCACCGAAATGAATTTTGTATTTAACCCAAAATTATGGCGTACCAATTTTTCTTTTCATCGGCGCAGGGATAATGTAGGGAACGACAATAAATAGTTTATTTTTTACGAAATCGATAAATGATGTTAAAGTACAAAAACATGTAGAAATAATTTATAGTATGTTCTAACGAAATTTTAACTACAGAGAGTTCGTTTGCATGTAGCCGTAATTTTAAAGCTGTGTCCTTCATGATTTCACATTAGCCCAGAATCACTAGGTTTCTCGGGAACTTTGGTATTTCTAACAATAACGTAAACTTTTTGAGTTTGCCCTGCAATCATGGCTGTTTCACTACGTAGAATTATAGGTAACTCTTCTGTCATTGCACTTTGTGGGTACGGTTTTGCTACTTCGGCGTAACTGAGAACAGTACCTGGAGCGGCAGGTATAATGGGGTGATTGAGGTCAGGTGTAGGAAGGGTGGTAGAAGAAGACGCGGCACCGCGTGTATAACTGTGCTGCTTTAAGTGGCACTTAAGACTATCTTCACGAGCAAATGAAGCAGAACAGAAATTACACTCGAAAAGTTTGACTACATCCGTTTTGAAGAGCCGATTTTTAGAAGGGCTTGGGCTCACTATAACCGATTTTGCTTCTTCTTGAACAGACTTGGCGAAAGGTGCGAGACTGATATCTTTATGCATGTGCATAACATGATTTCTAAAAGACTCTGCAAACAAGCCCAAAACAACATCGTTTAGTGAATTCCTCAATGAACAGACGTACACCAGACTTCAAATCTACATACAAATAAAACTAAAACAATTTTGACTCACTTAAAGTATCGCATTTGGCTGGACAAGATTTACAGGCGTACTGGAAAGGAAGTTTGTTGCGTCTAGGATTTGTTGCTTTTTTCCTGGGAGTTTTTATAGGATCAGTCTTAATAGGTGTGGAATAAGTGTTGCGATTAATTACTTCACTTGGTTCCAAACTCGCAGTACAGTCATCCAAAGAACTCAACTGGTCTAAATTGACTGTAAAAGTATCAGAGAGAGACAGGTATAAGTCCTTGTCCTTGCTTGGTAGTTGTTCGGGTTCACTAACTGACGAAGACAATAACACCGGTGGTAACTCTAGGGACGAGTCAATGGTTTGATTCTGATGAACTTTTCGAATGTGAACAGTCAGATTGCACTTTACAGCGGCTCTGTACGGGCAATGAGGGCATCCATACGGCTTTTCGCCCGTGTGGAGTCGGATGTGCCTTTGTAGATCCGAAGGTGTCTTAAACCCGGCTTTACATCCAACGTAAGTGCAAACATATGGCGTGTCTCCTACACATTCCCCAAACACCACATTACACCATTTCATAAAAAATTAACCCCTGTAATTCCCCCACAAATACTTTAAACACAAACCTGTATGATGCCTCAGATGAACTACTAACTGCGAAGAGTCCCGTGCTTGATAAGGGCACAACTGGCATCTAATACAAACATCAACCGTCCAAAATCCTTTATAAACATCACATCTTATCTTACTGCATCAATAATTTGTATTACTCCTCCCGCTAGCATCCCCTCATTCCAACTTACTTATACGGACGTTCATTCGTATGCGTGCGTAAGTGTTTCCGAAGACTTCCCGAATCCACCGAAGCATACGTGCACACATTGCACTTATACGGACGTATTCCCTCATGTGTCATCAAATGTGTTTTTAACTTGTCATATCGGCTAAAGGTCTTCGAACATTTTTTACACTCGAACGGCTTCTCTCCTGAAAATGTCAAAAAATACCCCATCTCCCATCAATCCCAAAACAAAGTCATTTCCAAAATCCATTCAAAACAAATAACATCAACTCCACTATCAATAACATCCAATGTATCACAGTCGCACCTTCAAACCCCACCTCATCAATATCCACTCCCTTGAACCCAACTGACCTGTATGCTTCCTCATATGTCTTGCCAGATCTTTAGAGTACGGAGTTGAGTACATGCAATTCTCCACTGTACAATGATACCTCTTCTTCTGGGTGGGCTTCTTTGGAGCGTAACCTTCAGACACACAACAACAATTCAATATATTTACAATTTGACTTCTTTTTTTTTTCTCCACAAAATAATTTTATTAACTCTCCGAATTCCTGATTATCCCCTCACCCATTACTTTTCCCGGGACTTTTCCTTTCCCCCCAGCTGCTGCTTTCTTCGGAGGAGGTGACACTTCCGGAACATCCCCAAGTGGCTCCAGGTCCTCCAGCTGTCCATCCCCCAATAATTCCGACAACATTTCATTTCCAACTGGACTGATACTCGCAATCTCCGCTGATAAACTACTGTAAAAGATCCTGTCTTGTCCATCCACGGACCCCGTCAAGCCAATTGTGTCCGGACTTTCCGCCATTTCCACTTTTAGTACCTCCACATTAACCCAGATTTTGTACCCTTTGATTTATTTTAATTCCTCTGGACTTCCCGATCGTGAAATCACGAAATAGGAGTACACACTGAAGAACCGTGGAATCACTCCATGTTTTTTTAATTTGGCTATTCCAAGTTCTTTTATTTCAAGTCATGGCTCGTACTTATATACTTCCATATCCATCGTTCACAAAAACGAGGAACTTTGTGATCTGTTGTGATTGTGCTACACTATTAAAACACTTCTTATAAATAAGTACTTATAAGACTCTCCATTTCCTCTCTGCCTATCTAGATTTTTGTTACATTATTAAAGGAATAATAATAATTCTTCAGAGATACCGCCGCAAGCTGATGTGCCTTCGAGAAGTTGTTCATTGGACTCTCTCTCTCTCTCTCCACCTCCACGCTGACGTATTTACATTCGCTCGAAATACAAGAAACCCGTGCTCTCCTCTCGATTTATAGTCGCTTCATCTATTCTACAGATTTTAAGTCAATGAAATCTTCCAGTCAGGATCAGTTCACCTTCAACAGTTGAGTTTAATTAGGTAAATAAATTATTTCAGTTTTAATAACAAGTACATAGTAAGTATTATTATTCAATGAGGACATGACAGGAAAGTGTCAGAATTTTATTATGTAGTTTTTCTTCATTACAGAGATAACGGCAAATATCGGATCGGTCTCTTGTCGCGCTGCTCAAGTTCATTTAAATCATAACCTTGAGGAACTCCAGTGAAGAATTATTTTGCCAGAGATTTTACTTTGAGGAAAAATTAGCCCAGTGATATCAGGTATAGTGGATTTGAATTACTTTTGAAACGGGGTATTGCAATTGTTAATGGGGGATTGCTTGAAGGATTTATTTTTGAATTGTATACTGTGTGTCAGGTGTAGTGATAATAAGTATTAAGGTTTTATAATAGTTGCAATTTTAATTAATATTTTGAATGGAGGAGGAAGATAAGAAATTTTGTTGGGTGTGAGGAGTAAGTTGAGTATATTTAGAAAAAATATTGATTTGTAGGATCGTTACAGTTACAAGTTTCATTAATTATGGGGAGTGTGTGATGAGTTGATTTAGTTAGGGTGAGTTGTCTGAGAGGATTGGTGTGGTATTGAGTTTATTTTATTTTGGTATGTGGCCGGGGACAGTAGCAAAAATAAGGCGAACAACTTCGTAGCAATACCGGCATGACGGACCTAAAATCGTAACATTAATTGGGCGGGGTGTAGGAACTAGTGTGCAGATTGTGGTTGATTGTTGCGTTGTTGCAGTAGTTACAGTTATTGTTTGGGTTGTTTTGGAACAACTGGGTTGCTGGCATTACAGCTTCCAATTTTGGGGATCATATTTGCTCCGTAGGAAATTTCGTTCCGTTCCGAAACTTACAAATAATATTGTTCCCGATTTCGTTCCGACTGTCAACTGTCGGGACATCGGAATATTTTAATTGAAATCGTTCGGAATGAACAAGTAAAGTTTTATTGCCTTTACAGTTTGTGTTTCGTTCCGGAATATGCTAGTTTTTCTGTCCCGAACCCGTTCCAATTTTCATTTGGAGAAGATTCACCCGTTATTAAATAAAATTAGTTATGCTTCCGTTAATTTTTGCAATCGATATTCATAATATATGTATCTGAAGGTTTGCGGCATTGAAGAACATTTAAACAAATAGAATCGGTAAATTTGCCCATCGAATACCTTTTTTCCATTTTTGTTGAACGACGGGGCGACACGTCAGAAACCGCGCCGGGATCGGAACGGAACAATAATTCCGCGCTCCGATGACATAAATTATGTGTGACATTTTCCGTACCGATGCTCTGAACCGACCCAGTCCCAATATCGGCGGTACAAGTGCGCATGTTCAGTTTTTGTCCCGATTAAATTACGGAACCAAAAAAATGTCCCGAAAATGTTCCGTTTCCGAACACGGAACTTCGGAAGGAAGCTCTAGCTGGCATTGTTATTGGGCAGTTACTACCTTTTCGATTTTGTAAATTTACGGGGAGAAACATATTTGAGGGGTTGTGGTCTGGCAGCTCAAAAGTTTAATAGAAAGAAGAAGTAGTTTGGCGAAAGTTTGCATGTTAAAGTTGCACTTGATACGATTATGAACTGAAATACAATGGGATGTAATTGTTGGGAGCTGGGAGACATTGATAATATCTTCGCAGATATTTATTCATTAAGACAAGCATCACTATGACTGTGGTGACTAGGTTTGCTTTGGAAACCATGGTGTAAGACAATTAGTGATATTCATGGTAGCAAAGGCATGCTCGTAGGATGTAAAGAAATGCAAGTGTTTTACATATGTGCATAGTCTCTAGTTTCTAAGTTACGTTTTTTTATTTTGGTATTATATTGGAGATAGTCATATGTAGGACAAGTCTACAACCACAATAATTTGATTACAACCATGTATGTATATGTAGGAGAGAGTTTGAAACAGTCAGAACACATTTTGTTACTATTTGATTTCAGTTGAAGTAATTACGTAAATATGTATATGTACAGTCGAGAATGAAGTAATTTGAAAGAAATACAATACTATTATTATTAAAGCTAATCTGAGAGCGCTGTGCATAAGCTGGTAGTGGTACCCTTCATTATCCATCAAACCTTTACAGGTGGTCCCTGCCAAACCTTCTGTTACATGATGTGATGATTTGTGACTAGTATATGTAGTAAAGATTGGCTTGATGATTAATCTGATAAATATTCTTCAGCCGACCGAATTAAGACGTATCACCTCCTTTACAGGAATGGGCTCTTTCGTAGATGTCGCTACGAACTACTTGTTGCGTGTAGCTCATGAATCTCTAAGTTCTCGTTGTTATGAAAAATTATTTGGAAGACATCAAAACTTAGGATTCGAATATTTACGTTAGTTCCAAAAGAAACAAGGATCTACCTTTAATTGTTAACTCACCTTATTTCTTACTTAGTGCAGTATCAGCAATCGGCCTCAATTCAATGAAATACCAAAATTAGAGGTGTCATTCTAAATGAGTTTGCTATTTTAGTTTGTATAAAACTGGATAGCTCAATCATGTTATTAACAGTGACCATATCAGATAGTACCTGTCTGACGGACTGGCCTGTAGAAAGAATTATTATTGATTATATTACCTACGTAGCTCTCGCTATTACTACTCTATAATTGTAACTTCATGTTTTCTATAGTTTCAATAGAGGAAAAACACTAAATAGAAATAACAGATAAGAGGGTATCAAATGTAATAATAAATCTCAAATAGTTTCAAGTTGAATCCCATTAGTAACAATTGAGGGGTAAGACTTTGAGCGGAAAGATTTTGGCAGAATTGTATGCGGAGCAATGGATTGATTAGGTTTACTTCAGTCATTCAGTCGGATTTGAAACGCCCTGTTTTTAAAAAAGTATTATTTTTAGCCTTGCAAAAAATAGCTCCATCAGAATCAAGTTTAAGTTTTACACAAAATTAATACCTATTGAAGTATTTTGATTTGGAGATAACAAATTCAAATTCAGCATATGACAGCATTCCATCGTCGTCCAAATCAGCCTCTACCATTACTTTACCAACTAGTTGAGCTACGCTAGCTTGTGGCAGTTGCTCATCTCCTAACAGACGACGTACCACCTCTTCTAAATCATCTGGCCCAAGCATGTCGTCTCCGTCGAAGTCTTTGAAAACCAGGATTATTTTAGATATGCTTAAGTTGAGAGGTTAAATTAAATTGGAAGGCAAATATTGCAAGAAATAATTGTTACTATTACCAAATATACGGAAAGCATATTCTGCTTTTATAGACACCGGTGCATTTTCACAGAAGGCAGACATCATATCAAGGAAATCTTCAAAGGTACAATCACCATCTTTGGTTGTGCTAAAGACCATGCAGATTCTATCCCCAAAGGGATTGTAATGCAATTCAGGGTAGTTGAGTAAAACTTCCATCGGTAACCGGGCATTCTTGTTTTCAGAGATAACTTCTGGGGCCAAGTTTTTAAACTTCGAGAAGCATCTTGTTTGTTAAAAACCAGAGGATAATGTATGCATGAAATGTTACAAAGTGAAAGCTGTAGTGTGAGTAGGGATCTTTAATAATTCGTCATCATAAATAGTATATTGTATTATGGAAACTTACTGCAGAATTTGTTTCTTGTTGAAGTAAGTCAAGTCGACATAGTCTTCAATTTCTTGTGGCGTAAATGTGCTAGCCTTTTGTCCCATAGTGTTTGTTGCTGTTAGTGTGATTTGAGTATCCTTTACGTTAATATTTTTAGCGTGGTCGTTGTAGTCTGTCGTCTCAAGTAGTATCAGATTGGCATTTAGTTTTGAACATTTGTTTATTTTTGCAGATTGTATCCATTGCTCTCCAGCATGAGTCGTAATTTGGAAGTCCTCCGTTTGTACAAAAACCTGATGAGAGAAAGTCAAAAATTTGAATCGTATAATTTCAGGTATAGTTCTACATTTGACGTACTTTTAATCAGCTTACTATTAATGTTTCCCTGAAGTTTTTTATACTAATAATGAAATACACTTTGCAGATCCTACGCAATACGAAGAATAAGGGATGCATTTAAGGCTAATAAATCAGAAGTTGATGTAGACGTCATTAACGCTCAGGTCAAGGACGGCTTAGCCAGCTTGGATGTAATCCGGCGTCAAGTAAGGGCATTACAATACATAGCTTCAGTATATTTTTCCACCATAGCTGTTTAATTTCATATTTCATGGTAAATATTACAACTATAAATATTTTTAGGTGATCGTATCGCAACTCTATCAGTCTCCAAAGTTAATTATAGAAAATCAAGCGACCGCTGGCTGTCAATCCAAGGGATGAAAATCAGTGCCCTTAGCTAACAATAGGCTTAATAGTAGGTTACCTAAATGTAGGTGTATCAAAAATGTTTTACGATTTAATGTACAAATAATATCCAGCAATAAAACGTGCTGAAACTGTAAATATACAGAGTTTCTAAATTATTACTCATTGACAGTGAGGAAATGGGCACCTCCCTTTCAACGTAATTTCAATTTACAGTTTACATACGAATGAACAGTTCTCACACACATTTGGAAGTACAACCAAAATGACTTACGTGCAGACAATTCTGGTTCAAGTCCAATGAGTACTTACTCTGAACACAAAGTAGCCTTAGAGAGCCCCACGCTTCTAGCTGTAGTGTCAATACCCTTTGCTTTGAAATGAAATTTCAGTGTTCCTATGGTTACTTAAGCTAGGAGGATTTTACGTGGGAACTCACACTAAATATTCACGACAAAGTTTGAATACTGTTCGGGGAGCCGTGTCTATCCTTACTCATCTGGTTGTGTAGTATAGCGTGGAGTGCAGTAGGAAAGGGAAGTTGGGAAGTAGTGTTAGCAAAAATAAAGCCATTATTGATTTCCTGGTACACTACGGTGCTTTGCACTGCATATTGTGTTTCTTTGATTCGGGTACTGGACCTAGACAGAAGTGGCATACTGCGATTGTCTCTATCGATCCCCCTTCTAAACACTGGAGCGGGAACAACATGTCTCTCAACTCCATATATACACTTTCACTTTTCACACTGCTACGCTGCTCTCATTACTCCAGTAAACACTGAACAACTAACATTTAAAGCGAAAAGATTTTCACAGAAGCAAATTTCCTAACAATAAGTGAGAAACAAATTTGATTGCTTCCTGTAAACTCAATTCAGAATGTGTTCATTAGAGCCTCTTCATCATTATAAACTATCCAGGCCCCGATCTATATCTCCAGTTCTTCCGCAGCCTTACTATAGAAATAGATTTTCTGAACCTTTTTGCCCTTTATCCCGATATCTTGTACAGTCAAAATCTTTGACTTGTAGTTAGAGTATCAGAGTCTAAATAAAAACTTAATTAACACCTAGTTCATTGGAAATTAAGACGATGGACGAGGTCACTGCGGACACCGACGGGGTAATAAGCTACATGCGGCAGTTAATTGAGAACTACGAGGACTTGGTCCGTGACATGTCCGAGACCCTCAAAAAGAACCACGAAGAATTCGAGCTAATAGAGAAACAAGTCTCTTCTTCTGTCACGGAATGTGAAAACTGCCACACTGCCAATAAAATAATTGAGAACTTAAGAACTCAGCTTGAAAATCTATCGAAAGCAAAAATCTTAACCACATCCCTCTGGCATTCATCAGTGGAGCAAATAGAGCAACTTGAGAATAGATTGAAACAAAAGGCAGAAGTTCCAGCAGTTCAATTGAAAACATCCTCCGATACACAAAATAAATTTTTGCAAACGTACATTTCTCGTTTGGAAGGGCGGCTAGAGCAAGCATCACAGGAAAAGAATTTCTACAGGCGTAAACTAATGGAAACGAAACTAGAGAATGAAGCTAATCTGAAAAATGCGGCATTGGATAGACAAAAGGCCGTTGAAGTAGTCAAATCTTCATACACAACGGAGATCCAGCATTTGAAGCAAACTTTAGAAAAGGAGAGGCAGATGTATCAATCATCTCTGGAGAAAAAATTGGAAGATGAAAGGAAGAATTGGGCGAGAGATGAACAAGAGAGGAAGGAACACTTGAAGACTAAGTGGTTGGCACAAATCCAGCCTTTAATTACTGAGCAGGAATCGCTCCTCCTACGCGAGTCTCAGCTTTGTGAGAAGCTTCATGAGACTCAGTCAGAACTTTTCCAATTGAAGCAAATTCTGACCTACTCACAGGGACCTTTCTTACCTGACCTGTCACCAATCCGTCCGAAGGTGCCTCAAACTGCCAGGGAAAGTCCTCCCGAAAAGCAGGACCATGGAGCGCTGAAGAAGTGTGATCATGAGGAATGTGTTAAGTATAACATGCATGAGAAAGTGCTACACGAGAATGAACGTCTTGGAGAAGAAATTAGCAGATTGAGGAAGTCTAACCAAAGTTTAGAATCAGAACATTTAAAAAATGCTCACCGTCTTGAGCTGAGAATTCATGATTTGGAAAGCCTTAATGCTAAGTTACAATCAAAATTGCTGGACTTAAATCCTAAAGACAATCAAAACGACAATTGTGAGAAGAGTGCGGTGACCAAGCGCAGGGACACTGGCACCAGCAGCAGTAGTGGTAGAAAAAGTAAAGAAACCAAGAGGGTCAATGAGGATGATCCAATATTAACGTTAGCAGATGAATTTTCGCAATTATGTAATTTATCTTTTGAAGAAAAATTTTCTGATCCAGTCAAACGCATAGAAACAGAGGCTAGAGTTCAGCATTTGGAACGGTACGCAAAAGAATTACAATTTCGGCATCATCTTGACAAGCAGAGGTGGTACCTTCGCGAACAGTCTTTTAAGGCTCAGATTGGTCTAAGGGATAACGACGTTGTAAACTGATAAAAAATTGTTGACGAAATAAAGTCTTTGTTTGTTAGTTATCTCCTATATTTCATTTCATTTTTTTCCAATTCAATCATCCAATAATCTAGAACCAGCATCCGTTTATTTCGTATATGAGCTACAAAATTACGGGTCCATTGTTCCATATTCACATTTGTAGAATTATTCATGTTATTATCGATCCTACATTGTTCGCTAGAATGCTAGAAATGATTTAGCTTTACTATTGCTTTAAATCTTCATAGAAACAAATATGCCAATTCGTGAAGTATGTTTTTGATTACAACATTTCAGAATCTGAAAAATTTGACCTAGTGTCGTGTCCCTAGATTTTTGTAGATTTAGAGAGTCACTTATGGACATTTGAATCTACACTTCGTAACTGATGGTCAGTCACCACTGACTGATTTGAACCCGGACAATTTTGTGTGGCTGTTGTAATAAAATCTTGTAAAGGAAAAAACTGTACTACTTGTAGTCGCCTGCAAAAAGTTATCATGAAAAAAGTTCATCACCATAATCCAGGTATCTGACTCAATTTTACTTGTTTTTATTTATACTTGTAAGTAAGTACAGGAGGTCATTCGTTGTTATTTTAGTTTTGAAGCAAAATATAAAAACCATTCACTACATAATTCCAGATAAGCCAGGACCGGAGGAGTCTCAAAAGCCTGCGAAAATGGCACCATCCGCGTTTACAGTTCAAATGAAGCGAATCCTGTCAGAACGCCTGGTCAAAACTCGGGAAAGAATTAAGAAAACAGGTAAAAATTATCCGTGATTAGCACCAAGGTGCTAATTCACTAAGGGGCAACGTGACGTGTAATAGGGAGATCGAGTAACGCCAATTTACTCCGTGTGTGCAAACTTACAGAACTCAACAAAATGTACTAATTGTACGTGTACCCATATACATAATTAATCTGTGGATTAATGTGGATAAAGCAGACAATCATTTATTTACATTTTTTAGAACCAACAACTGAGACATCTAACGACAAATTTTCTAAACAAAATTTAATTTAAATACAAAGTCACACGACAGGTGGTGCTTCCAGTACCTCCCAGTTTGGGCATATATGTTCTACTGTGTGTTTATACGTGACCTCTTTTAATTTGCTGAGGTCAAACGGATGAACCATCTCCTCCAAAAGTAATAGGCTCTTTTCATTTATCAGATCTTTCCTTATAAAAAATGGAATTTCCTGATCTCATTGGTCCGGCAATTATCGTGTTTACGGATAACCAGAGAAACACATAATGACATCCCCCAGAGGGACTATCATTTCACTTTGCCCCTAAAAATGTCATGTGTAGGGATATAAATAAAAATAAATTCGGTATCGGATTTGAGATATCACCGAAGTGTTTGTAATTAATCCATGGTGGAAATATTCTGGCTAGATTACCTCAAACATCGGGCGTCCTTGTTGTCAGCGTTGTCTACGCAGTTAAACTTGGAGGAGTATTCATTTGAAGACGACAAACCTTACCTGCTTGATCCGAAGGGTAAAAATCAAGAGGCGGCACTAGATGTGACTGCCTTGGACCGCTATAACGAAGACATTCGTTATTACAGGAACGTGATTTTGCAAGAATGCCGTCGCTTCCCGAAAAAGTACCTTATAGTAAATATTTATTATATTTACATTTAATTATACTTCCCATGAAACAAAGTTAGTGCTGCCACCTATGCCTACATTTCTTTCCATTTCCTCTAATTTAAGATTTGTTTTTAAATTAAGTAATGGGTTTTTTCTACAATATTCGAATAATTTATCTCGTATAAATAATGTATTCATGATTGCAAAACAGAGCAGCAATTTCTGGGCGTCAGCTGCAAGTAATAGCAACAGCAATTTCACGACTTTGCCGCACTGCCTACTACGGAACTCATAAAGCCCGTATGTTGGCCTCTGAAATTATTCCACTGCTCGTGTGGATACTAAATGAGGATGATTTGCCATATGGACTGCACGTAATAGTACTCCGCAGTATTGGAGAACTTCTTTACGACTCATTAGAATTGAAAAAGCAGGTTAACACACCCTTAGACTCATAAATTCATTTCATCACTTTGAGTTAGAGTGCTGGAAAGTACTTAACAGTAAAAATGTATTCACTTTTATTTCCTTTAGTTTGTGGAGCAGAATGGAGTCAAGGTCTTGTGTCACTTAATGATAAATATTCCTTGTAACCTGAATCTATCTCAAATTGCTGTGTATGTCCTGGCAATGGCTGCTATTGGCTGTGCGGAAATTATTATAGAAGTAACATTACTCTTATATAGTCTATCTAATTTTTGTCAAATAATCCTTTCCTCGTTTGTCAATTAATGCTCTTTCTTTAAATGTCCCGAAAGGCTAGAAAACAACGAGATATAGAAGAAGTCGTAGGAGAAATGGCCTTTGAGTACTACTGGATCGACTGGCCTGTAAATTTTGGAATTATTCTACAAGGGCTATTATTTGGTCCGAATTCTATTTCTCCCATCGTTGAACTCTTCCAGTTTGTATGAAAATTATTGCATTATTCAATCGTTGTATATAAAATATATAAGAAATGCTTTATTAATAATTATAAAAAATTTAAAAAATAAAAGATAATAAATAATAATAATTGCCAGCAGCCTGGATTTACACAGAATTACATTATATTTGTGCTTTGTGAATTTAGTACATAGATTCATTGTATAGTCACGGAAAAAATAACAGCATTCAAAAATATGAGATAAGTTTCTTGACCCCGGTAAATTATTGCAACTTTCATAACTTAATTTTTCCGTTGATATTTGACTAATAGTTTTTTAATTTTACTTCTATTACCTTAAATATTTAAGATAGGAGCCAGGCAGGGTGGCTGAGTTGTCAGAGCGTCCCGTTCGTTGCGGCTGGAGTCGGGTTTCGATTCCAGTAAAGCTCTGACACTTTCAAAATAATTTCCCTGCTCTTTCTATCTTCTACTATAGCTTTGGGTGATGTGAGGAGAAGGGCGTGAAAGGGGCTTGCACTCTGAAGACTGGAACCATGGCCTGGATGCACAAGGGGAACTAACAGTGCACATCCTTTAGACGGAGAGGAACTAGGAGAAGCTGCCAGAATCTGCATAGCTCGCTAGACATTCCAGTCAAAATGAGCGTCCGTTAATCTCCTTCACAAACAAACCTCTCCTCCCCAATTACCTCCTACCCTACATTTCCTCGGCTGGAGCAAAGACTTGTGATATACTCCCTCAATGGGAGGAATGGACTGAGGGGTGTTTGTCCCACTCGTCTAGCTCTGTGCTTACATAAATTAAGGGGATGAAATGTGTACGACACCCTGTACATATGATTCCCAAACACTCTATAACCGACGAGAGCCGGTATAAGCTTCTCAGTTGTAACTTCACAAAAAGTTAGAACGAGTGTGGCATGATGACTAAGGGTCAAGTGCAAGAATAAAGCCCATGAGGAGGGCACCATTATTATTAAATATTTAAGATACATCTGATCGAAAATTACATGGTTAGTAGCTGCGTACACTATTTTTGTCTGAGAAAAATCATTAATTACTCATGACAGTTTGTTTCGTGTAGACATTCTGCCTCCTTTACATAATTTTAAATTATTACAATTAAACTGCAATTTGAAACTGCATTTTGAAACTGCATTTTGAAACTGCAAATATAAACTGCAAATCGAAACTGCAATTTAAAACTGCAATTTGAAACTGCAATTTGAAACTGTAATTTGAAACTGCATTTTGAAACTGCATTTTGAAACTGCAAATATAAACTGCAAATCGAAACTGCAATTTAAAACTGCAATTTAAAACTGCAATTTGAAACTGTAATTTGAAACTGCAATTTGAAACTGCAATTTGAAACTTCAATTTGAAACTGCAATTTGAAACTGTAATTTGAAACTGCAATTTGAAACTGCAATTTGAAACTTCAATTTGAAACCGCATTTTAAAACTGCATTTTGAAACTGCATTTTAAAACTGCATTTTGAAACTGCATTTTGAAACTGCATTTTGAAACTGCATTTTGAAACTGCATTTTGAAACTGCATTTTGAAACTGCATTTTGAAACTGCATTTTGAAACTGCAATTTGCAACTACAAATATAAACTGAAATTTGAAACTGCAATTTGAAACTGCAATTTGAAAATGCCATTTGGAACTGATATTTAAAACTGCAATTTAAAACTGCAATTTGAAACTGTTATTTAAACTGCATTTTGAAACTGCATTTTGAAACTGCATTTTGAAACTGCAATTTGAAACTGCAAATCGAAACTGCAAATCGAAACTGCAATTTGAAACTGCAATTTGAAGCTGCAATTTGAAACTGCAATTTGAAACTGCAATTTGAAACTTCAATTTGAAACCGCATTTTAAAACTGCATTTTGAAACTGCATTTTGAAACTGCATTTTGAAACTGCATTTTGAAACTGCATTTTGAAACTGCAACTTGAAACCGCATTTTAAAACTGCATTTTGAAACTGCATTTTGAAACTGCATTTTGAAACTGCATTTGGAAACTGCAATTTGAAACCGCATTTTGAAACCACAATATAAACTGCAATTATAAAAGGCAATTTGAAACTGTAATAACCTATGTTATGTAAACATATGAAATTAAAAATAACTTAAACCAACCTAAAAAAGCCTAACCTGAAAAAACCTCACCTAAGATAACCTCATATATTGTAACTAAACCTAATGTAACCTAACCTTATGTAAACTAACCTAATGTAACCTAACCAGATGTAATCTAACCTAATGAAAGATGACCTAAACTAACATAACAAAATGCAACCTAAATTAACCTAACCTACGCTTGCGAAAGTTTTTAAGAAACTGCAATTTAAAACTGCATTTTAAAACTGCATTTTGAAGCTGCATTTAGAAACTGTAATTTGAAACTGCAATGAGAAACTGCAATTTGAAACTGCAATTTAAAACTGCATTTTGAAGCTGTATTTTATAGCGTCGACTTGAAACTGCAACTTGAAACTGCAATTTAAACTGCAAATTGAAACTGCAATTTAAAACTGCAATTTGAAACTGCGATTGGAAACTGCAATTTGAAACTGCAATTTGAAACCGCATTTTAAAACTGCATTTTGAAACTGCTTTTTGAAACTGCATTTTGAAACTGCATTTTGAAACTGCATTTTGAAACTGCATTTTTAAACTGCATTTTTAAACTGCATTTTGAAACTGCATTTTGAAACAGCATTTTGAAACTGCGTTTTGAAACTGCGTTTTGAAACTGCAATTTAAAACTGCAATTTAAAACTGCAAATATAAACTGTAATTTAAAACTGCAAATTGAAACTGCAATATGAAACTGCAATTTGAAAAAGCAATTTGAAAGTGCAATTTGAAACTCAAATTTAAAACTATCATTTGAAATTGCAACTTCAAACAGCAATTTAATGCAGCAATTTCAAACTGGCATTTAAAACTGCAATTTTAAACTGCAATTTCAATCTGGAATTTCAAACTAATTTGAAATACTATTTAAACTGCAAATTGAAACTGCATTTTGAAACTGGAATTTGAAACTGCAATTTGAAACTGCAATTTGAAACTACAATTTGAAACTGCAATTTGAAACTGCAATTTGAAACTGTAATTTAAAACTATCATTTGAAATTGCAACTACAAACAGCAATTTGAAGCAGCAATTTCAAATTGGCATTTAAAACTGCAATTTCAAACTGAAATTTAAAACTGCAATTTAAAACTGCAATTTGAAACTGCAATTTGAAACTGCAATTTGAAACTGCAATTTGAAACTGCAATTTGAAACTGTAATTTGAATAAGCTATTTAAACTGCAATTTGAAACTGCGTTTTGAAACTGCAATATAAAACTGCAATTTGAAACTGCGTTTTGAAACTGCAATATAAAACTGCAATTCGAAACTGCAATTTGAAACTGCAATTTGAAACTGCAATTTGAAACTTCAATTTTAAACTGCATTTTGAAACTGCATTTTGAAACTGCATTTTGAAACTGCAACTTGAAACTGCAATTTAAACTGCAAATTGAAACTGCAATTTAAAACTGCAATTTGAAACTGCGATTGGAAACTGCAATTTGAAACTGCAATTTGAAACCGCATTTTAAAACTGCATTTTGAAACTGCTTTTTGAAACTGCATTTTGAAACTGCATTTTGAAACTGCATTTTGAAACTGCATTTTTAAACTGCATTTTTAAACTGCATTTTGAAACTGCATTTTGAAACAGCATTTTGAAACTGCGTTTTGAAACTGCGTTTTGAAACTGCAATTTAAAACTGCAATTTAAAACAGCAAATATAAACTGTAATTTAAAACTGCAAATTGAAACTGCAATATGAAACTGCAATTTGAAAAAGCAATTTGAAAGTGCAATTTGAAACTCAAATTTAAAACTATCATTTGAAATTGCAACTTCAAACAGCAATTTAATGCAGCAATTTCAAACTGGCATTTAAAACTGCAATTTTAAACTGCAATTTCAATCTGGAATTTCAAACTAATTTGAAATACTATTTAAACTGCAAATTGAAACTGCATTTTGAAACTGGAATTTGAAACTGCAATTTGAAACTGCAATTTGAAACTACAATTTGAAACTGCAATTTGAAACTGCAATTTGAAACTGTAATTTAAAACTATCATTTGAAATTGCAACTACAAACAGCAATTTGAAGCAGCAATTTCAAATTGGCATTTAAAACTGCAATTTCAAACTGAAATTTAAAACTGCAATTTAAAACTGCAATTTGAAACTGCAATTTGAAACTGCAATTTGAAACTGCAATTTGAAACTGCAATTTGAAACTGTAATTTGAATAAGCTATTTAAACTGCAATTTGAAACTGCGTTTTGAAACTGCAATATAAAACTGCAATTTGAAACTGCGTTTTGAAACTGCAATATAAAACTGCAATTCGAAACTGCAATTTGAAACTGCAATTTGAAACTGCAATTTGAAACTTCAATTTTAAACTGCATTTTGAAACTGCATTTTGAAACTGCATTTTGAAACTGCAATTTGAAACTGCAATTCGAAACTGCCATTTGGAACTGCGATTTAAAACTGCAATTTGAAACTGCAATTTAAAACTGCAATTTGAAACTGCAATTTGAAACTGCAATTTGAAACTGGAATTTGAAACTGCAATTTGAAACTGCAATTTGAAACTACAATTTGAAACTGCAATTTGAAACTGCAATTTGAAACTGTAATTTAAAACTATCATTTGAAATTGCAACTACAAACAGCAATTTGAAGCAGCAATTTCAAATTGGCATTTAAAACTGCAATTTCAAACTGAAATTTAAAACTGCAATTTAAAACTGCAATTTGAAACTGCAATTTGAAACTGCAATTTGAAACTGCAATTTGAAACTGCAATTTGAAACTGTAATTTGAATAAGCTATTTAAACTGCAATTTGAAACTGCGTTTTGAAACTGCAATATAAAACTGCAATTTGAAACTGCGTTTTGAAACTGCAATATAAAACTACAATTCGAAACTGCAATTTGAAACTGCAATTTGAAACTGCAATTTGAAACTTCAATTTTAAACTGCATTTTGAAACTGCATTTTGAAACTGCATTTTGAAACTGCAATTTGAAACTGCAATTCGAAACTGCCATTTGGAACTGCGATTTAAAACTGCAATTTGAAACTGCAATTTAAAACTGCAATTTGAAACTGCATTTTGAAACTGCAATTTGAAACTGCAATTTGAAACTGCAATTTGAAACTGCAATTTGAAACTGCAATTTGAAACTGCAATTTGAAACTGCAATTTGAAACCGCATTTTAAAACTGCATTTTGAAACTGCATTTTGAAACTGCATTTTGAAACTGCATATTGAAACTGCATTTTGAAACTGCATTTTGAAACTGCAAATAAAAACTGCAAATCGAAACTGCAATTTAAAACTGCAATTTGGAACTGCAATTTGAAACTGTAATTTGAAACTGCAATTTGAAACTGCAATTTGAAACTGCATTCTGAAACTGCATTTTGAAACTGCAATTGGAAAATGCATATTGAAACTGAATTTTGAAACCGCATTTTAAAACTGCATTTTGAAACTGCATTTTAAAACTGCATTTTGAAACTGCATTTTGAAACTGCAATTTGAAACCGCATTTTAAAACTGCATTTTGAAACTGCTTTTTGAAACTGCATTTTGAAACTGCATTTTGAAACTGCATTTTGAAACTTCATTTTTAAACTGCATTTTTAAACTGCATTTTGAAACTGCATTTTGAAACAGCATTTTGAAACTGCGTTTTGAAACTGCGTTTTGAAACTGCAATTTAAAACTGCAATTTAAAACTGCAAATATAAACTGTAATTTAAAACTGCAAATTGAAACTGCAATATGAAACTGCAATTTGAAAAAGCAATTTGAAAGTGCAATTTGAAACTCAAATTTAAAACTATCATTTGAAATTGCAACTTCAAACAGCAATTTAATGCAGCAATTTCAAACTGGCATTTAAAACTGCAATTTTAAACTGCAATTTCAATCTGGAATTTCAAACTAATTTGAAATACTATTTAAACTGCAAATTGAAACTGCATTTTGAAACTGGAATTTGAAACTGCAATTTGAAACTGCAATTTGAAACTACAATTTGAAACTGCAATTTGAAACTGCAATTTGAAACTGTAATTTAAAACTATCATTTGAAATTGCAACTACAAACAGCAATTTGAAGCAGCAATTTCAAATTGGCATTTAAAACTGCAATTTCAAACTGAAATTTAAAACTGCAATTTAAAACTGCAATTTGAAACTGCAATTTGAAACTGCAATTTGAAACTGCAATTTGAAACTGCAATTTGAAACTGTAATTTGAATAAGCTATTTAAACTGCAATTTGAAACTGCGTTTTGAAACTGCAATATAAAACTGCAATTTGAAACTGCGTTTTGAAACTGCAATATAAAACTGCAATTCGAAACTGCAATTTGAAACTGCAATTTGAAACTGCAATTTGAAACTTCAATTTTAAACTGCATTTTGAAACTGCATTTTGAAACTGCATTTTGAAACTGCAATTTGAAACTGCAATTCGAAACTGCCATTTGGAACTGCGATTTAAAACTGCAATTTGAAACTGCAATTTAAAACTGCAATTTGAAACTGCAATTTGAAACTGCAATTTGAAACTGGAATTTGAAACTGCAATTTGAAACTGCAATTTGAAACTACAATTTGAAACTGCAATTTGAAACTGCAATTTGAAACTGTAATTTAAAACTATCATTTGAAATTGCAACTACAAACAGCAATTTGAAGCAGCAATTTCAAATTGGCATTTAAAACTGCAATTTCAAACTGAAATTTAAAACTGCAATTTAAAACTGCAATTTGAAACTGCAATTTGAAACTGCAATTTGAAACTGCAATTTGAAACTGCAATTTGAAACTGTAATTTGAATAAGCTATTTAAACTGCAATTTGAAACTGCGTTTTGAAACTGCAATATAAAACTGCAATTTGAAACTGCGTTTTGAAACTGCAATATAAAACTACAATTCGAAACTGCAATTTGAAACTGCAATTTGAAACTGCAATTTGAAACTTCAATTTTAAACTGCATTTTGAAACTGCATTTTGAAACTGCATTTTGAAACTGCAATTTGAAACTGCAATTCGAAACTGCCATTTGGAACTGCGATTTAAAACTGCAATTTGAAACTGCAATTTAAAACTGCAATTTGAAACTGCATTTTGAAACTGCAATTTGAAACTGCAATTTGAAACTGCAATTTGAAACTGCAATTTGAAACTGCAATTTGAAACTGCAATTTGAAACTGCAATTTGAAACCGCATTTTAAAACTGCATTTTGAAACTGCATTTTGAAACTGCATTTTGAAACTGCATATTGAAACTGCATTTTGAAACTGCATTTTGAAACTGCAAATAAAAACTGCAAATCGAAACTGCAATTTAAAACTGCAATTTGGAACTGCAATTTGAAACTGTAATTTGAAACTGCAATTTGAAACTGCAATTTGAAACTGCATTCTGAAACTGCATTTTGAAACTGCAATTGGAAAATGCATATTGAAACTGAATTTTGAAACCGCATTTTAAAACTGCATTTTGAAACTGCATTTTAAAACTGCATTTTGAAACTGCATTTTGAAACTGCAGTTTGAAACCGCATTTTGAAACCACAATATAAACTGCAATTATAAAAGGCAATTTGAAACTGTAATAACCTATGTAATGTAAACATATTTAATTAAAAATAACTTAAACCAACCTAAAGAAGCCTAACCCGAAGAAACCTCACCTAAGATAACCTCACATATTGTAACTAAACCTAATGTAACCTAACCTAATGTAACCTAACCAGATGTAATCTAACCTAATGAAACATAACCTGACCTAACATAACAAAATGCAACCTAAATAACCCTAACCTACGCTTGCGAAAGTTTTTAAGAAACTGCAATTTAAAACTGCAATTTAAAACTGCAATTTAAAACCGCAATTTGAAGCTGCGATTTGAAACTGCATTTTTAACTGCATGTTTCAACTGCGTTTTGAAACCAAAATATAAACTGTATTATAAAAGGCAATTTGAAACTGTAATAACCTATGTTATGTAAATATATGTAATTACAAATAACGTAAAGCAACCTGAAAAAGACTAACCTGAAGAAACCTCACCTAAGATAACCTCACATATTGTAACTTAACCTAATGTAACCTAACCTTATGCAAACTAACCTAACGAAACCTAACCTAATGTAACCTAACAAGATGTAATCTAACCTAATGAAACATAACCTAACCTAACATAAAAATATAACCTCAATAAACCTAACCTACGCTTGCGAAAGTTTTTGAGAAACTGCAATTTAAAACTGCAAATTAAAACTGCAATTCAAACTGCAAATTAAAACTGCAATTTAAAACTGCAAATTAAAACTGCAATTTAAAACTGCAATTTGAAACTGCAATGAGAAACGGTATTTGAAACTGCAATTCGAAACTGGAAATTTAAACTGCATTTTGAAACGGCATTTTGAAACTGCATTTTGATACTTTATTTTGAAACTGCATTTTGAAACTGCATTTTGAAACTGCATTTTGAAACTGCAATTTGAAACTGCAATGAGAAACGGTATTTGAAACTGCATTTTGAAACTGCAATGAGAAACGGTATTTGAAACTGCGATTTTAACATGCAATTTGAAACTGCAATTTAAAACTGCAAATTGGAACTCTAAATTGAAACTGCAAATTGAATCTGCAATTTGAAACTGAACTTTGAAACTGCAATTTGAAACTGCAATTTAAAACTGCAATTTAAAACTGCAATTTAAAACTGCATTTTGAAACTGCAATTTGAAACTGCGATTTTAAACTGCAATTTGAATTTGCAATTTAAATTGCAATTTGAAACTGCAACTTTAAACTGCGAATTGAAACTGCACTTTGAAACTGCAATAAGAAACTGTATTTGAAACTGCAATTCGAAACTGGAAATTTAAACTGCAGTTTTAAACTATATTTTGAAACTGCATTTTAACACTGCAATTTGAATTTGTATTTTTCAAACTGCAATTTTCATATTATTATTAAACATCAATTTTTGGACTGCAATTTACATATTTTTGTTTTTAACCTACATTTTGAAACTACACTTCTAAATCGCGTTTCGAAACTGCATTTAAAGGTTTGTTTTAAAGCGTCGATTTGAAACTGCAATTTGAAACTGCGTTTTGAAACTGCATTTTGAAACTGCATTTTGAAACTGCATTTTAAAACTGCATTGTGAAACTGCATGTTAAATTTTTTATTTTTCAAACTGCAATTTTCATGTAATTATTACACTGCATATTTTCGATTGCAATTTTCATATTTTTGCTTTTAACCTGCATTTTCAAAATGCAATTTGAAACCGCGTTTCGAAACTGCATTTTGAAGCTGTATTCTATAGTGTCGACTTGATACTGCAACTTGAAACTGCAATTTAAACTGCAATTTAAACTGCAATTTTAAACTGCAAATTGAAACTGCAAATAGAAACTGCATTTCGAAACTAGATTTTGAAACTGCAATTTGAAACTGCAATTTAAATTAGCAATTCAAAACTGCAATTTGAAACTGCGATTTAAAACTGCTGTTTCAAACAAGCATTTGAAACCGCAATTGAAAACTGCTGTTTCAAACTGGCATTTGAAACCGCTATTTAAAACTGCAGTTCAAAACTGGCATTTGAAACTGCAAATTGAAACTAAAAATTGAAACTTATAATTGAAACTTCAAATTAAAACTGCAAATTTAAATTGCAATTTGAAACTGCAATTTAAAACTGCAAATTGAAACTGCAAATTGAAAGTGCAATAAAAAACTGTATTTGAAACTGCAATTCGAAACTGGAAATTTAAACTGCATTTTGAAACTGCGTTTTGAAACTGCATTTTGATACTGCATTTTGAAACCGCATTTCGAAACTGCATTTTGAAACTGCAATTTAAAAAAGCAATTTGAGACTGCGATTTAAAACTGCACTTTCAAACTGGCATTTTAAACCGCAATTTAAAACCGCAGTTTCAAACTGGCATTTGAAATTGCAAATTGAAACTGCAATTTGAAACTGCAATTTATAACTGCAATTCGAAACTGCGATTTTAAACTCCAATTGGAAACTGCATTTTGAAACTGCACTTTGAAACTGCATTTTGAAACTGCATTTTGAATTTTTTATTTTTCAAACTGCAATTTTCATGTAATTATTACACTGCATATTTTCGATTGCAATTTTCATATTTTGGCTTTTAACCTACATTTTCAAAATGCTATTTGAAACCGCGTTTCGAAACTGCATTTTGAAGCTGTATTTTATAGTGTCGACTTGATACTGCAACTTGAAGCTGCAATTTAAACTGCAATTTAAACTGCAATTTTAAACTGCAAATTGAAACTGCAAATAGAAACTGCATTTCGAAACTAGATTTTGAAACTGCACTTTCAAACTGGCATTTGAAACCGCAATTTGAAACCGCAGTTTCAAACTGGCATTAGAAATTGCAAATTGAAACTGGCATTTGAAATTGCAATTTGAAACTGCAATGTGTAACTACAATGAGAAACTGCAATTTAAAACTGCAAATTGAAACTGCAAATTGAAACTGCAAAATGAAACTGCAAATTGAATCTGCAATTTGAAACTGCAATTTTAAACTGCAAATTGAAACTGCAAATAGAAACTGCATTTTGAAACTAGATTTAAACTGCAATTCGAAACTGCAATTTAAATTAGCAATTCAAAACAGCAAATTGAAACTGCGAGTTAAAACTGCTGTTTCAAACAAGCATTTGAAACCGCAATTGAAAACTGCTGTTTCACACTGGCATTTCAAACCGCTAATTAAAACTGCAGTTGGAAACTGGCATTTGAAACTGCAAATTGAAACTAAAAATTGAAACTAAAAATTGAAACTTATAATTGAAACTTCAAATTAAAACTGCAAATTTAAATTGCAATTTGAAACTGCAATTTGAAACTGCCAATATAAACTGCAAATTGAAACTGCAATGAGAAACTGCAATGAGAAACTGTATTTGAAACTGCAATTCGAAACTGGAAAATTAAACTGCATTTTGAAACCACATTTTGAAACTGCATTTTGAAACTGATTTTGAAACTGCAATTTGAAACTGCAATTTAAAACAGCAATTTAAAAAAGCAATTTGAGTCTGCGATTTAAAACTGCACTTTCAAACTGGCATTTGAAACCGCAATTTAAAACCGCAGTTTCAAACTGGCATTTGAAATTGCAAATTGAAACTGCAATTTAAAACTGCAATTTAAATTAGCAATTCAAAACAGCAATTTAAAACTGCGATTTAAAACTGCAGTTCGAAACTGGCATTTGAAACTGCAAATTGAAACTAAAAATTGAAACTTGAAATTGAAACTTCAAATTAAAACTGCAAATTTAAATTGCAATTTGAAACTGCAATTTTAAACTGCAAATTGAAACTGCAAATTGAAAGTGCAATAAAAAACTGTATTTGAAACTGCAATTCGAAACTGGAAATTTAAACTGCAATTTGAAACTGCAAATTGAAAGTGCAATAAAAAACTGTATTTGAAACTGCAATTCGAAACTGGAAATTTAAACTGCAATTTGAAACTGCAAATTGAAACTGCAAATTGAAAGTGCAATAAAAAACTGTATTTGAAACTGCAATTCGAAACTGGAAATTTAAACTGCATTTTGAAACTGCGTTTTGAAACTGCATTTTGATACTGCATTTTGAAACCGCATTTCGAAACTGCATTTTGAAACTGCAATTTGAAACAGCAATTTAAAAAAGCAATTTGAGACTGCGATTTAAAACTGCACTTTCAAACTGGCATTTGAAACCGCAATTTAAAACCGCAGTTTCAAACTGGCATTTGAAATTGCAAATTGAAACTGCAATTTGAAACTGCAATTTATAACTGCAATTCGAAACTGCGATTTTAAACTCCAATTGGAAAGTGCATTTTGAAACTGCATTTTGAAACTGCTTTTTGAATTTTTTATTTTTCAAACTGCAATTTTCATGTAATTATTACACTGCATATTTTCGATTGCAATTTTCATATTTTGGCTTTTAACCTACATTTTCAAAATGCTATTTGAAACCGCGTTTCGAAACTGCATTTTGAAGCTGTATTTTATAGTGTCGACTTGATACTGCAAATTGAAACTGCAAATAGAAACTGCATTTCGAAACTAGATTTTGAAACTGCACTTTCAAACTGGCATTTGAAACCGCAATTTAAAACCGCAGTTTCAAACTGGCATTTGAAATTGCAAATTGAAACTGGCATTTGAAATTGCAATTTGAAACTGCAATGTGTAACTACAATGAGAAACTGCAATTTGAAACTGTAATTTGAAGCAGCAATTTGAAACTGCAATTTGAAACAGCAATTTATAACTGCTATTTGAAACTGCGATTTTAAACTGCAATTTGAAACTGCAATTTGAAACTGCATTTTGAAACTGCATTTTAAAACTGCATTTTGAAACTGCCATGTGAAACTGCATGTTAAATTTTTTATTTTTCAAACTGCAATTTTCATGTAATTATTACACTGCATATTTTCGATTGCAATTTTCATATTTTTGCTTTTAACCTACATTTTCAAAATGCAATTTGAAACCGCGTTTCTAAACTGCATTTTATAAGCTGTATTTTATAGTGTCGACTTGATACTGCAACTTGAAACTGCAATTTAAACTGCAATTTAAACTGCAATTTTAAACTGCAAATAGAAACTGCATTTTAAAACTAGATTTTGAAACTGCAATTTGAAACTGCAATTTAAATTATCAATTCAAAACAGCAATTTGAAACTGCGATTTAAAACTGCTGTTTCAAACAAGCATTTGAAACCGCAATTGAAAACTGCTGTTTCAAACTAGCATTTGAAACCGCTATTTAAAACTACAGTTCAAAACTGGCATTTGAAACTGCAAATTGAAACTCAAAATTGAAACTTATAATTGAAACTTCAAATTAAAACTGCAAATTTAAATTGCAATTTGAAACGGCAATTTATAACTGCAATTCGAAACTGCGATTTTAAACTCCAATTTGAAACTGCAGTGTGTAACTATAATGAGAAACTGCAATTTAAACTGCAATTTATAACTGCAAATTGAATCTGCAAAATGAAACTGCAAATTGAAACTGCCAATTGAATCTACAATTTGAAACTGCAATTTAAGACTGCATTTTGAAACTGCATTCTGAAACTGCATTTTGAAACTGCAAGTGGAATATGCATTTTGAAACTGAATTTTGAAACTGCATTTTGAAACTGAATTTTGAAACTGCATTTTAAAACTGCAATTTGAAATTGCCATTTAAAACTGCAGTTTCAAACTGGCATTTAAAACCGCAATTTAAAACTGAAGTTTGAAACTAGCATTTGAAAGTACAAATTGAAACTGCAATTTGAAACTGCAATTTAAAACTGCAAATTAAAACTGCAATTTAAAACTGCAATTTGAAACTGCAATGTGAAACGGTATTTGAAACTGCAATTCGAAACTGGAAATTTAAACTGCATTTTGAAACGGCATTTTGAAACTGCATTTTGATACTTTATTTTGAAACTGCATTTTGAAACTGCATTTTGAAACTGCAATTTGAAACTGCAATGAGAAACGGTATTTGAAACTGCATTTTGAAACTGCAAATTGAAACTGCTATTTGAAACTGCGATTTTAACATGCAATTTGAAACTGCAATTTAAAACTGCAAATTGGAACTCTAAATTGAAACTGCAAATTGAATCTGCAATTTGAAACTGAACTTTGAAACTGCAATTTGAAACTGCAATTTAAAACTGCAATTTAAAACTGCAATTTAAAACTGCATTTTGAAACTGCAATTTGAAACTGCGATTTTAAACTGCAATTTGAATTTGCAATTTAAATTGCAATTTGAAACTGCAACTTTAAACTGCGAATTGAAACTGCACATTGAAACTGCAATAAGAAACTGTATTTGAAACTGCAATTCGAAACTGGAAATTTAAACTGCAGTTTTAAACTATATTTTGAAACTGCATTTTAACACTGCAATTTGAATTTTTATTTTTCAAACTGCAATTTTTATATTATTATTAAACATCAATTTTTGGACTGCAATTTACATATTTTTGTTTTTAACCTACATTTTGAAACTACACTTCTAAATCGCGTTTCGAAACTGCATTTAAAGGTTTGTTTTAAAGCGTCGATTTGAAACTGCAATTTGAAACTGCGTTTTGAAACTGCATTTTGAAACTGCATTTTGAAACTGCATTTTAAAACTGCATTGTGAAACTGCATGTTAAATTTTTTATTTTTCAAACTGCAATTTTCATGTAATTATTACACTGCATATTTTCGATTGCAATTTTCATATTTTTGCTTTCAACCTGCATTTTCAAAATGCAATTTGAAACCGCGTTTCGAAACTGCATTTTGAAGCTGTATTTTATAGTGTCGACTTGATACTGCAACTTGAAACTGCAATTTAAACTGCAATTTAAACTGCAATTTTAAACTGCAAATTGAAACTGCAAATAGAAACTGCATTTCGAAACTAGATTTTGAAACTGCAATTTGAAACTGCAATTTAAATTAGCAATTCAAAACAGCAATTTAAAACTGCGATTTAAAACTGCTGTTTCAAACAAGCATTTGAAACCGCAATTGAAAACTGCTGTTTCAAACTGGTATTTGAAACCGCTATTTAAAACTGCAGTTCGAAACTGGCATTTGAAACTGCAAATTGAAACTAAAAATTGAAACTTATAATTGAAACTTCAAATTAAAACTGCAAATTTAAATTGCAATTTGAAACTGCAATTTGAAAGTGCAAATTGAAACTGCAAATTGAAAGTGCAATAAAAAACTGTATTTGAAACTGCAATTCGAAACTGGAAATTTAAACTGCATTTTGAAACTGCGTTTTGAAACTGCATTTTGATACTGCATTTTGAAACCGCATTTCGAAACTGCAATTTGAAACTGCAATTTGAAAAAGCAATTTAAAAAAGCAATTTGAGACTGCGATTTAAAACTGCACTTTCAAACTGGCATTTGAAACCGCAATTTAAAACCGCAGTTTCAAACTGGCATTTGAAATTGCAAATTGAAACTGCAATTTGAAACTGCAATTTATAACTGCAATTCGAAACTGCGATTTTAAACTAAAATTGGAAACTGCATTTTGAAACTGCATTTTGAAACTGCATTTTGAAACTGCATTTTGAATTTTTTATTTTTCAAACTGCAATTTTCATGTAATTATTACACTGCATATTTTCGATTGCAATTTTCATATTTTGGCTTTTAACCTACATTTTCAAAATGCTATTTGAAACCGCGTTTCGAAACTGCATTTTGAAGCTGTATTTTATAGTGTCGACTTGATACTGCAACTTGAAGCCGCAATTTAAACTGCAATTTAAACTGCAATTTTAAACTGCAAATAGAAACTGCATTTCGAAACTAGATTTTGAAACTGCACTTTCAAACTGGCATTTGAAACCGCAATTTAAAACCGCAGTTTCAAACTGGCATTTGAAACTGCAAATTGAAACTGGCATTTGAAATTGCAATTTGAAACTGCAATGTGTAACTACAATGAGAAACTGCAATTTAAAACTGCAAATTGAAACTGTAAATTGAAACTGCAAAATGAAACTGCAAATTGAATCTGCAATTTGAAACTGCAACTTTAAACTGCAAATTGAAACTGCAAATAGAAACTGCATTTTGAAACTAGATTTAAACTGCAATTCGAAACTGCAATTTAAATTAGCAATTCAAAACAGCAAATTGAAACTGCGAGTTAAAACTGCTGTTTCAAACAAGCATTTGAAACCGCAATTGAAAACTGCTGTTTTACACTGGCATTTCAAACTGCTAATTAAAACTGCAGTTCGAAACTGGCATTTGAAACTGCAAATTGAAACTAAAAATTGAAACTAAAAATTGAAACTTATAATTGAAACTTCAAATTAAAACTGCAAATTTAAATTGCAATTTGAAACTGCAATTTGAAACTGCCAATTGAAACTGCAAATTGAAACTGCAATGAGAAACTGCAATGAGAAACTGTATTTGAAACTGCAATTCGAAACTGGAAAATTAAACTGCATTTTGAAACCACATTTTGAAACTGCATTTTGACACTGCATTTTGAAACTGATTTTGAAACTGCAATTTGAAACTGCAATTTAAAACAGCAATTTAAAAAAGCAATTTGAGTCTGCGATTTAAAACTGCACTTTCAAACTGGCATTTGAAACCGCAATTTAAAACCGCAGTTTCAAACTGGCATTTGAAATTGCAAATTGAAACTGCAATTTAAAACTGCAGTTTGAAACTGCAATTTGAAGCTGCAATTTGAAACTGCAATTTGAAACTGCAATTTATAACTGCAATTCGAAACTGCGCTTTTAAACTCCAATTTGAAACTGATATGTGTAACTATAATGAGAAACTGCAATTTAAACTGCAATTTAAAACTGCAAATTGAATCTGCAAAATGAAACTGCAAATTGAAACTGCAAATTGAATCTGCAATTTGAAACTGCAATTTAAGACTGCATTTTAAAACTGCATTCTGAAACTGCATTTTGAAACTGCAATTGGAATATGCATTTTTAAACTGAATTTTGAAACTGCATTTTGAAACTGAATTTTGAAACTGCATTTTAAAACTGCAATTTGAAATTGCCATTTAAAACTGCAGTTTCAAACTGGCATTTAAAACCGCAATTTAAAACTGAAGTTTGAAACTAGCATTTGAAACTACAAATTGAAACTGCAATTTGAAACTGCAATTTGAAACTGCAATTTGAAACTGTAA
The DNA here is from genome assembly GCA_947179485.1 of Allacma fusca. Lineage (NCBI taxonomy): Eukaryota > Metazoa > Arthropoda > Collembola > Symphypleona > Sminthuridae > Allacma > Allacma fusca. The sequence goes on from OX359250.1 coordinate 12,659,899, forward strand.
TTTGAAGCTGCAATTTGAAACTGTAATTTGAAGCAGCAATTTGAAACTGCAATTTGAAACTGCAATTTATAACTGCTATTTGAAACTGCGATTTTAAACTGCAATTTGAAACTGCAATTTGAAACTGCATTTTGAAACTGCATTTTAAAACTGCATTTTGAAACTGCCATGTGAAACTGCATGTTAAATTTTTTATTTTTCAAACTGCAATTTTCATGTAATTATTACACTGCATATTTTCGATTGCAATTTTCATATTTTTGCTTTTAACCTACATTTTCAAAATGCAATTTGAAACCGCGTTTCTAAACTGCATTTTATAAGCTGTATTTTATAGTGTCGACTTGATACTGCAACTTGAAACTGCAATTTAAACTGCAATTTAAACTGCAATTTAAACTGCAATTTTAAACTGCAAATAGAAACTGCATTTTAAAACTAGATTTTGAAACTGCAATTTAAATTATCAATTCAAAACAGCAATTTGAAACTGCGATTTAAAACTTCTGTTTCAAACAAGCATTTGAAACCGCAATTGAAAACTGCTGTTTCAAACTGGCATTTGAAACCGCTATTTAAAACTACAGTTCGAAACTGGCATTTGAAACTGCAAATTGAAACTCAAAATTGAAACTTATAATTGAAACTTCAAATTAAAACTGCAAAATTAAATTGCAATTTGAAGCGGCAATTTATAACTGCAATTCGAAACTGCGATTTTAATTTCCAATTTGAAACTGCAGTGTGTAACTATAATGAGAAACTGCAATTTAAACTGCAATTTAAAACTGCAAATTGAATCTGCAAAATGAAACTGCAAGTTGAAACTGCCAATTGAATCTACAATTTGAAACTGCAATTTAAGACTGCATTTTGAAACTGCATTTTGAAACTGCATTTTGAAACTGCATTTTGAAACTGCAAGTGGAATATGCATTTTGAAACTGAATTTTGAAACTGCATTTTGAAACTGAATTTTGAAACTGCATTTTAAAACTGCAATTTGAAATTGCCATTTAAAACTGCAGTTTCAAACTGGCATTTAAAACCGCAATTTAAAACTGAAGTTTGAAACTAGCATTTGAAACTACAAATTGAAACTGCAATTTGAAACTGCAATTTAAAACTGCAATTTGAAATTGCCATTTAAAACTGCAGTTTCAAACTGGCATTTAAAACCGCAATTTAAAACTGAAGTTTGAAACTAGCATTTGAAACTACAAATTGAAACTGCAATTTGAAACTGCAATTTAAAACTGCAAATTAAAACTGCAATTTAAAACTGCAATTTGAAACTGCAAATTAAAACTGCAATTTAAAACTGCAATTTGAAACTGCAATGTGAAACGGTATTTGAAACTGCAATTCGAAACTGGAAATTTTAACTGCATTTTGAAACGGCATTTTGAAACTGCATTTTGATACTGCATTTTGAAACTTCATTTTGAAACTGCATTTTGAAACTGCAATTTGAAACTGCAATGAGAAACGGTATTTGAAACTGCATTTTGAAACTGCAAATTGAAACTGCAATTTGAAACTGCGATTTTAACATGCAATTTGAAACTGCAATTTAAAACTGCAAATTGGAACTGCAAATTGAAACTGCAAATTGAATCTGCAATTTGAAACTGAACTTTGAAACTGCAATTTGAAACTGCAATTTGAAACTGAACTTTGAAACTGCAATTTGAAACTGCAATTTAAAACTACAATTTAAAACTGCAAATTAACCTGCATTTTGAAACTGCAATTTGAAACTGCGATTTGAAACTGCAATTTGAATTTGCAATTTAAATTGCAATTTGAAACTGCAACTTTAAACTGCGAATTGAAACTGCACATTGAAACTGCAATAAGAAACTGTATTTGAAACTGCAATTCGAAACTGGAAATTTAAACTGCAGTTTTAAACTATATTTTGAAACTGCATTTTACCACTGCAATTTGAATTTTTATTTTTCAAACTGCAATTTTCATATTATTATTAAACATCAATTTTTGGACTGCAATTTACAAATTTCTGTTTTTAACCTACATTTTGAAACTACACTTCTAAATCGCGTTTCGAAACTGCATTTAAAGGTTTGTTTTAAAGCGTCGATTTGAAACTGCAATTTGACACTGCATTTTGAAACTGCATTTTGAAACTGCATTTTGAAACTGCATTGTAAAACTGCATTGTGAAACTGCATGTAAAATGTTTTATTTTTCAAACTGAAATTTTCATGTAATTATTACACTGCATATTTTCGATTGCAATTTTCATATTTTTGCTTTTAACCTGCATTTTCAAAATGCAATTTGAAACCGCGTTTCGAAACTGCAAATTTAAGCTGTATTTTATAGTGTCGACTTGATACTGCAACTTGAAACTGCAATTTAAACTGCAATTTAAACTGCAATTTTAAACTGCAAATTGAAACTGCAAATAGAAACTGCATGTCGAAACAAGATTTTGAAACTGCAATTTGAAACTGCAATTTAAATTAGCAATTCAAAACAGCAATTTGAAACTGCGATTTAAAACTTCTGTTTCAAACAAGCATTTGAAACCGCAATTGAAAACTGCTGTTTCAAACTGGCATTTGAAACCGCTATTTAAAACTGCAGTTCGAAACTGGCATTTGAAACTGCAAATTGAAACTAAAAATTGAAACTTATAATTGAAACTTCAAATTAAAACTGCAAATTGAAACTGCAATGAGAAACTGTATTTGAAACTGCAATTCGAAACTGGAAATTTAAACTGCATTTTGAAACTGCGTTTTGAAACTGCATTTTGATACTTCATTTTGAAACCGCATTTTGAAACTGCAATTTGAAACTGCAATTTGAAATAGCAATTTAAAACAGCAATTTGAGACTGCGATTTAAAACTGCACTTTCAAACTGGCATTTGAAACCGCACTTTAAAACCGCAGTTTCAAACTGGCATTTGAAATTGCAAATTGAAACTGCAATTTGAAACTGCAATTTGAAACCACAATTTGAAGCTGCAATTTGAAACTGCAATTTATAACTGCAATTCGAAACTGCGATTTTAAACTCCAATTTGAAACTGCAATGTGTAACTATAATGAGAAACTGCAATTTAAACTGCATTTTAAACTGCAAATTGAAACTGCAAATTGAATCTGCAATTTGAAACTGCAATTTAAGACTGCATTTTGAAACTGCATTCTGAAACTGCATTTTGAAACTGCATTTTGAAACTGCATTTTGAAACTGAATTTTGAAACTGCAATTTGAAATTGCCATTTAAAACTGCAGTTTCAAACTGGCATTTAAAACCGCAATTTAAAACTGCAGTTTTAAACTAGCATTTGAAACTACAAATTGAAACTGCAATTTGAAACTGCAATTTGAAACTGCAATTTCAAGCTGTAATTTGAAGCTGCAATATGGAACTACAATATGAAACTGCGATTTATAACTGCAATTTGAAATTGCGATTTTAAACTGCAATTTGAAACTGCAATTTTCATGTAATTATTAAACTGCATATTTTCGATTGCAATTTTCATATTTTTGCTTTTAACCTACATTTTCAAAATGCAATTTGAAACCGCGTTTCGAAACTGCCTTTTGAAGCTGTATTTTATAGTGTCGACTTGATACTGCAACTTGAAACTGCAATTTAAACTGCAATTTTAAACTGCAAATTGAAACTGCAAATAGAAACTGCATTTTAAAACTAGATTTTGAAACTGCAATTTGAAACAGCAATTTAAATTAGCAATTCAAAACAGCAATTTGAAACTGCGATTTAAAACTGCAGTTTCAAACAAGCATTTGAAACCGTTATTTAAAACTGCAGTTCGAAACTTGCATTTGAAACTGCAAATTGAAACTAAAAATTGAAACTTATAATTGAAACTTCAAATTAAACTGCAAATTTAAATTGCAATTTGAAACTGCAATTTGAAACTGCAAATTGAAACTGCAATGAGAAACTATATTTGAAACTGCAATTCGAAACTGGAAATTTAAACTGCATTTTGAAACTGTATTTTGAAACTGCATTTTGATACTGCATTTTGAAACTGCATTTTGAAACTGCAATTTGAAACTGCAATTTATAACTGCAATTCGAAACTGCGCCTTTAAACTCCCATTTGAAACTGCAATGTGTAACTATAATGAGAAACTGCAATTTAAACTGCAATTTAAAACTGCAAATTGAATCTGCAAATTGAAACTGCAAATTGAAACTGCAAATTGAATCTGCAATTTGAAACTGCAATTTAAGACTACATTTTGAAACTGCATTCTGAATTTGCATTTTGAAACTGCAATTGGAAAATGCATTTTGAAACTGCATTTTGAAGCTGCAATTTAAAACTGCATTTTGATACTGCAATTTAAAACTGCCATTTAAAACTGCAGTTTGAAACTAGCATTTGAAACTACAAATTGAAACTGCAATTTGAAACTGCAATTTGAAACTGCAATTTGAAACTGTAATTTGAAACTGCAATTTAGAACTGCAATTTGAAACTGCAATTTATAACTGCAATTTGAAACTGCGGTTTTAAACTGCAATTTGAAACTGCATTTTCAAACTAGCATTTGAAACTACAAATTGAAACTGCAACTTGAAACTGCAACTTGAAACTGCAACTTGAAACTGGATTTTGAAACTGCAATTTGAAACTGGATTTTGAAACTGCATTTTAAAACTGCAATTTGAAACTGCAATTTAAACTGGAACTTGAAACTGCAACTTGAAACTGCAACTTGAAACTACAATTTGAAACTACAATTTGAAACTGCAATTTGAAACTGCAATTTGAAATTGCAATTTGAATCCCAATTGCAAAGTACAATTTAAAGCTGCAATTTAAAACTGCATTTTGATACTGCAATTTAAAACTGCATTTTGATACTGCAATTTAAAACTGCATTTTGATTCTGCAATTTAAAACAGCAATTTAAAACAGCAATTTAAAACAGCAATTCGAGTCTGCGATTTAAAACTGCAATTTGAAACTGCAATTTGAAACTGTAATTTGAAACTGCAATTTGAAACTGCAATTTGAAACTGCAACTTGAAACTGTAATTTGACAATGCAATTTAAAAAAGCAATTCGAGTCTGCGATTTAAAACTGCAATTTGAAACTGCAATTTAAAGCTGCAATTTGAAACTGCAATTTATAACTGCAATTTGAAACCACGATTTTAAACTGCAATTTTCATGTTATAATAATACAGCATATTTTAGACTTTTAACCTACATTTTCAAAATGCAATTTGAAACCGCGTTTCGAAACTGCATTTTGAAGCTGCAATTTGAAACTTTCATTTGAAACAATTATTTGAAACTGCAACTTGAAACTGGATTTTGAAACTGCAATTTGAAACTGGATTTTGAAACTGCATTTTAAAACTGCATTTTAAAACTGCAATTTGAAACTGCAATTTAAACTGGAACTTGAAACTGCAACTTGAAACTGCAACTTGAAACTACAATTTGAAACTACAATTTGAAACTGCAATTTGAAACTGCAATTTGAAATTGCAATTTGAATCCCAATTGCAAAGTACAATTTAAAGCTGCAATTTAAAACTGCATTTTGATACTGCAATTTAAAACTGCATTTTGATACTGCAATTTAAAACTGCATTTTGATTCTGCAATTTAAAACAGCAATTTAAAACAGCAATTTAAAACAGCAATTCGAGTCTGCGATTTAAAACTGCAATTTGAAACTGCAATTTGAAACTGTAATTTGAAACTGCAATTTGAAACTGCAATTTGAAACTCCAATTTGAAACTGTAATTTGACAATGCAATTTAAAAAAGCAATTCGAGTCTGCGATTTAAAACTGCAATTTTAAACTGCAATTTTAAACTGCAATTTAAAGCTGCAATTTGAAACTGCAATTTATAACTGCAATTTGAAACTGCGATTTTAAACTGCAATTTTCATGTTATAATAACACAGCATATTTTAGACTTTTAACCTACATTTTCAAAATGCAATTTGAAACCGCGTTTCGAAACTGCATTTTGAAGCTGTAATTTATAGCGTCGATTTCAAACTGCAACTTGAAACTGCAATTTGAAACTTTCATTTGAAACAATTATTTGAAACTGCAATTTGAAACTGCAATTTAAAACTGCAATTTGAAACTGCAATTTGAAACTGCTATATAAACTGCAATTACAAAGATAATTTGGAACCGCATATACAAAACTGATATTTAAAAATGCGATTTGAAACTACAATTTGAAGCTGCCATTTGACACTGTAATTTGAAATTACAAATTGAAACTGCAATTTGATACTGCAAATTGAAACTGCTTTTTGAAACTGCAAAGTGAATCTGCCATTTGAAACTGCAATTTGAATCCCAATTGCAAAGTGCAATTTGAAGTTGCAATTTAAAACTGCAATTTAAAACTGCAATTTAAAACTGCAATTTAAAAATACAAATATAAAGTGCAATTTGAAACTGCATTTTAAAACTGCAATTTGAAGCTGCTATTTGAAACTGCAACTTGAAGCTGCAATTTGAAGCTGCAATTTGGAACTGCCAATTGAAACTGCAAATTGAAACTGCAAATTGAAACTGCAAATTGAAACTGCAAATTGAATCTGCAATTTGAATCTGCAATTTGAAACTGCAATTTGAAACTGCAATTTGAAACTGTAATTTGAAACTGCAATTTGAAACTGCAATTTGAAACTGCAATTTGAAACTGTAATTTGACAATGCAATTTAAAAAAGCAATTCGAGTCTGCGATTTAAAACTGCAATTTGAAACTGCAATTTTAAACTGCAATTTAAAGCTGCAATTTGAAACTGCAATTTATAACTGCAATTTGAAACTGCAATTTAAAGCTGCAATTTGAAACTGCAATTTATAACTGCAATTTGAAACTGCAAATTGAAACTGCAAATTGAATCTGCAATTTGAATCTGCAATTTAAAACTGCAATTTGAAACTGCATTTTGAAACTGTAATTTGAAACTGCAATTTGAAACTGCAATTTGAAACTGCAATTTGAAACTGTAATTTGACAATGCAATTTAAAAAAGCAATTCGAGTCTGCGATTTAAAACTGCAATTTGAAACTGCAATTTTAAACTGCAATTTAAAGCTGCAATTTGAAACTGCAATTTATAACTGCAATTTGAAACTGCGATTTTAAACTGCAATTTTCATGTTATAATAACACAGCATATTTTAGACTTTTAACCTACATTTTCAAAATGCAATTTGAAACCGCGTTTCGAAACTGCATTTTGAAGCTGTAATTTATAGCGTCGATTTCAAACTGCAACTTGAAACTGCAATTTGAAACTTTCATTTGAAACAATTATTTGAAACTGCAATTTGAAACTGCAATTTAAAACTGCAATTTGAAACTGCAATTTGAAACTGCTATATAAACTGCAATTACAAAGATAATTTGGAACCGCATATACAAAACTGATATTTAAAAATGCGATTTGAAACTACAATTTGAAGCTGCCATTTGACACTGTAATTTGAAATTACAAATTGAAACTGCAATTTGATACTGCAAATTGAAACTGCTTTTTGAAACTGCAAAGTGAATCTGCCATTTGAAACTGCAATTTGAATCCCAATTGCAAAGTGCAATTTGAAGTTGCAATTTAAAACTGCAATTTAAAACTGCAATTTAAAACTGCAATTTAAAAATACAAATATAAAGTGCAATTTGAAACTGCAACTTGAAGCTGCAATTTGAAGCTGCAATTTGGAACTGCCAATTGAAACTGCAAATTGAAACTGCAAATTGAAACTGCAAATTGAAACTGCAAATTGAATCTGCAATTTGAATCTGCAATTTGAAACTGCAATTTGAAACTGCAATTTGAAACTGCAATTTGAAACTGCATTTTGAAACTGCATTTTGAAACTGCATTCTGAAACTGCATTTTGAAACTGCATTTGGAAACTGCATTTTGAAACTGCATTTGAAACTGCATTTTGAAACTGCAGTCTGAAACTGCATTTTGAAACTGCATTTGGAATATGCATTTTGAAACTGAATTTTGAAACTGCATTTTGAAACTGAATTTTCAAACTGCAATTTGAAATTGCCATTTAAAACTTCAGTTTGAAACCTACATTTGAAACTTCAAATTTAACCTGCAATTTGAAACTGCAATTTGAAACTGATATTTGAAACTGCAATTTGAAGCTGCAGTTTGTAACTGCAATTTAAAGATTCAATTTATAACTGCAATTTGAAACTGCGATTTTAAATTGCAATTTGAAACTGCATTTTGAAACTGCACTTTAAACCGCAATTTGAAACTGCAATTTAAACTGCAAATTGAAACTGCGATTTTAAACTGCAAATTGAAACTGCAAATTGAAACTGCAAATTGAATCTGCAATTTGAATCTGCAATTTGAAACTGCAACTTGAAGCTGCAAGATAAAATGCAATTTAAACTGCAATTTGAAACTGCAATTTGAAACTGCAATTTGAAACTGCAATTTGAAACTGCAATTTGAAACTGCATGTTCAAACTCCAATTTCAAATTGCAAATTGAAACAGCAATTTGAAATTGCAAATTGAAACAGCAATTTCAAACTGCAATTTGAAACTGCAACTTGAAACTGCAATTTGAAGCTGCAAATTGAATCTGCCATATGGAACTGCAATTTGAATTCCAATTGCAAAGTGCAATTTAAAGCTGCAATTTAAAACTGCATTTTGATGCTGCAATTTAAAACAGCAATTCGAGTCTGCGATTTAAAACTGCAATTTGAAACTGCAATTTAAAACAGCAATTCGAGTCTGCGATTTAAAACTGCGATTTGAAACTGCAATTTCAAACAGCAATTCGAGTCTGCAATTTGAAACACCAATTTGTAACTGCAAATTAAAACTGCAATTTGAAAATGCAAATTAAAACTGCATTCTGAAACTGCAATTTAAAACTGCATTTTGAAACTGCATTCTGAAACTGCATTTTTAAACTGCATTTTAAAACTGCATTTCAAAAATACATTTAAGCTGCAATTTGAAACTGCAATTTAAAACAGCAATTCGAGTCTGCGATTTAAAACTGCAATTTGAAACTGCAATTTAAAGCTGCAATTTGAAACTGCAATTTGAAACTGCGATTTTAAACAGCAATTTTCATGTTATTATACCACAGCATATTTTAGACTTTTAACCTACATTTTCAAAATGCAATTTTAAACCGCGTTTCGAAACTGCATTTTGAAGCTGTAATTTATAGCGTCGATTTTAAACTGCAACTTGAAACTGCAATTTGAAACTTTCATTTGAAACAATTATTTGAAACTGCAATTTGAAACTGCAATTTAAAACTGCAATTTGAAACTGCTATATAAACTGCAATTACAAAGACAAATTTGGAACCGCATAAACAAAACTGATATTTAAAAATGGAATTTGAAACTACAATTTGAAACTGCATTTTAAAACTGCAATTTGAAACTGCAATTTGAAACTGCATTTTGAAACTGCATTTTGAAACTGCATTCTGAAACTGCATTTTGAAACTGCATTTGGAAACTGCATTTTGAAACTGCATTTGAAACTGCATTTTGAAACTGCAGTCTGAAACTGCATTTTGAAACTGCATTTGGAATATGCATTTTGAAACTGAATTTTGAAACTGCATTTTGAAACTGAATTTTCAAACTGCAATTTGAAATTGCCATTTAAAACTTCAGTTTGAAACTTGCATTTGAAACTTCAAATTTAACCTTCAATTTGAAACTGATATTTGAAACTGATATTTGAAACTGCAATTTGAAGCTGCAGTTTGTAACTGCAATTTAAAACTGCAATTTATAACTGCAATTTGAAACATCGATTTTAAACTGCAATTTGAAACTGCATTTTGAAACTGCACTTTAAACTGCAATTTGAAACTGCAATTTAAACTGCAAATTGAAACTGCGATTTTAAACTGCAAATTGAAACTGCAAATTGAATCTGCAATTTGAATCTGCAATTTGAAACTGCAACTTGAAACTGCAATTTGAAACTTTCATTTGAAACAATTATTTGAAACTGCAATTTGAAACTGCAATTTAAAACTGCAATTTGAAACTGCTATATAAACTGCAATTACAAAGACAAATTTGGAACCGCATAAACAAAACTGATATTTAAAAATGGAATTTGAAACTACAATTTGAAACTGCATTTTAAAACTGCAATTTGAAACTGCAATTTGAAACTGCATTTTGAAACTGCATTTTGAAACTGCATTCTGAAACTGCATTTTGAAACTGCATTTGGAAACTGCATTTTGAAACTGCATTTGAAACTGCATTTTGAAACTGCAGTCTGAAACTGCATTTTGAAACTGCATTTGGAATATGCATTTTGAAACTGAATTTTGAAACTGCATTTTGAAACTGAATTTTCAAACTGCAATTTGAAATTGCCATTTAAAACTTCAGTTTGAAACTTGCATTTGAAACTTCAAATTTAACCTTCAATTTGAAACTGATATTTGAAACTGATATTTGAAACTGCAATTTGAAGCTGCAGTTTGTAACTGCAATTTAAAACTGCAATTTATAACTGCAATTTGAAACATCGATTTTAAACTGCAATTTGAAACTGCATTTTGAAACTGCACTTTAAACTGCAATTTGAAACTGCAATTTAAACTGCAAATTGAAACTGCGATTTTAAACTGCAAATTGAAACTGCAAATTGAATCTGCAATTTGAATCTGCAATTTGAAACTGCAACTTGAAGCTGCAAGATAAAATGCAATTTAAACTGCAATTTGAAACTGCAATTTGAAACTGCAATTTGAAACTGCAATTTGAAACTGCAATTTGAAACTGCAATTTGAAACTGCAATTTGAAACTGCAATTTGAAACTGCAATTTGAAACTGCAATTTGAAACTGCAATTTGAAACTGCATGTTCAAACTCCAATTTGAAATTGCAAATTGAAACAGCAATTTGAAATTGCAAATTGAAACAGCAATTTGAAATTGCAAATTGAAACAGCAATTTCAAACTGCAATTTGAAACTGCAACTTGAAACTGCAATTTGAAGCTGCAATTTGGAACTGCAAATTGAAACTGCAAATTGAAACTGCAAATTGAAACTGCAAATTGAAACTGCAAATTGAATCTGCAATTTGAATCTGCAATTTGAATCTGCAATTTGAAACTGCAATTTAAACTGCAAATTGAAACTGCAATTTTAAACTGCAAATTGAAACTGCAAATTGAAACTGTAAATTGAATCTGCATTTTGAAACTGCATTTGGAAACTGCATTTTGAAATTGCTTTTGAAACTGCATTTTGAAACTGCAGTCTGAAACTGCATTTTGAAACTGCATTTGGAATATGCATTTTGAAACTGAATTTTGAAACTGCATTTTGAAACTGAATTTTCAAATTGCAATTTGAAATTGCCATTTAAAACTGCAGTTTCAAACTGGCATTTAAAACCGCAATTTAAAACTGCAGTTTGAAACTAGCATTTGAAACTACAAATTGAACCTGCAATTTGAAACTGCAATTTGAAACTGCAATTTGAAGCTGCAATTTGTAACTGAAATTTAAAACTGCAATTTATAACTGCAATTTGAAACTGCGATTTTAAACTGCATTTTGAAACTGCATTTTGAAACTGCACTTTAAACTGCAATTTGAAACTGCATTTTGAAACTGCACTTTAAACTGCAATTTGAAACTGCAATTTGAAACTGCAATTTGAAACTGCAATTAGAAGCTGCAATTTGAAACTGCAATTTGAAGCTGCTATTTGAAGTTGCAATTTAAATTAGCAATTTAAAACAGAAATTTGAAACTGCGATTTGAAACTGCAGTTTCAAACTAGCATTTGAAATCGCAATTTAAAATTTCTTTTTCAAACTGGCATATGAAACCGCTATTTGAAACGGCATTTTTAAACGGCGATTTGAAACTGCGTTTCTAAACTGCATTTTGAAGCTGTATTTTGACACTAGATTTTGAAACTGCATTTTGAAGCTGTATTTTGACGCTAGATTTTGAAACTGCAAATTGAAACTGCAATGTGTAACTATAATGAGAAACTGCAATTTAAACTGCAATTTTAAACTGCAAATTGAAACTGCAAATTGAAACTGCAAATTGAATCTGCAAATTGAATCTGCAATTTGAAACTGCAATTTGAAGCTGCAATTTGTAACTGAAATTTAAAACTGCAATTTATAACTGCAATTTGAAACTGCGATTTTAAACTGCAATTTGAAACTGCATTTTGAAACTGCAATTTGAAACTGCAATTTGAGACTGCAGTTTCAAACTGGCATTTCAAACCGCAATTGAAAACCGCAGTTTCAAACTTGCATTTGAAATTGCAAATTGAAACAGCAATTTCAAACTGCAATTTAAACTGCAAATTGAAACTGCAATTTAAACTGCAATTTGAAACTGCAAATTGAATCTGCAATTTTAATCTGCAATTTGAAACTGCACTTTGAAACTGCAATTTGAAACTGCAATTTGAAACTGCATTTTGAAACTGCATTCTGAAACTGCATTCTGAAACTGCATTTGGAAACTGCATTTTGAAACTGCATTTGAAACTGCATTTTGAAACTGCAGTCTGAAACTGCATTTTGAAACTGCATTTGGAATATGCATTTTGAAACTGAATTTTGAAACTGCATTTTGAAACTGAATTTTCAAACTGCAATTTGAAATTGCCATTTAAAACTGCAGTTTCAAACTGGCATTTAAAACCGCAATTTAAAACTGCAGTTTGAAACTAGCATTTGAAACTACAAATTGAACCTGCAATTTGAAACTGCAATTTGAAACTGCAATTTGAAGCTGCAATTTGAAACTGCAATTTGAAGCTGCAATTTGTAACTGCAATTTAAAACTGCAAATTAAAACTGCAATTTGTAACTGCAATTTGAAACTGAATTTGATACAGCAATTTGAATTTGCAATTTAACTTGCAATTTAAAACTGCAATTTTAAACTGCAATTTGAAACTGCAATTTGTAACTGCAATTTGTAACTGCAAATTGAAACTGCAAATTGAAACTGCAATTTGAAACTGCAATTTGAAACTGCAATTTGAAACTGCAATTTGTAACTGCAATTTGAAACTGAATTTGATACAGCAATTTGAATTTGCAATTTAACTTGCAATTTAAAACTGCAATTTTAAACTTCAAAGTGAAACTGTATTTCAAACTGCAATTCAAAACTGGAAATTTAAACTGCAAATTGAAACTGCAATTTGAAACTGCAATTTGAAACTGCAATTTGAAACTGCAATTTGTAACTGCAGTTTAAAACTGTATTTGAAACTGCAATTTAAAACTGCAATTTGTAACTGCATTTTAAAACTGTATTTGAAACTGCAATTTGAAACTGCAATTTGTAACTGCATTTTAAAACTGCATTTTGAAACTGCATTTTGAAACTGCATTTTGAAACTGCATTTTAAAACTAAAATTTGAAACTGCAATTTAAACTGCAATTTAAAACTGCAATTTGTAACTGCAATTTGAAACTGTATTTGAACCTGCATTTCGAAACAGGAAATTTAAACTGCATTTTGAAACTGAATTTTAAAACTGCAATTTGAAACTGCAATTTAAACGGCAAATTGAAACTGCAATTTAAAACTGCAATTTGTAACTGCAATTTGAAACTGTATTTGAAACTGCGTTGTGATACTGCATTTTGAAACTCTATTTTGAAACTGCAATTTCAAACTACAAATTGAAACTGCAACGAGAAACTGTATTTGAAACTGCAATTCGAAACAGGAAATTTAAATTGCATTTTGAAACTGCATTTCGAAACTGCATTTTGAAACCGCGTTTTGAAACTGCAATTTAAAAAGGCAATATGAGACTGCGATTTAAAACTGCAGTTTCAAACTGGCATTTCAAACCGCAATTAAAAACCGCAGTTTCAAACTGGCATTTGAAATTGAGAATTGAAACAGCAATTTGAAACTGCAATTTGAAACTGCAATTTGAAACTGCAATTTGAAACTGCAATTTGAAACTGCAATTTGAAACTGCAATTTGAAACTGCAGTTTGAAACTGTATTTGAAACTGCAATTTGAAACTGCAATTTGTAACTGCATTTTAAAACTGCATTTTGAAACTGCATTTTGAAACTGCATTTTAAAACTAAAATTTGAAACTGCAATTTAAACGGCAAATTGAAACTGCAATTTAAAACTGCAATTTGTAACTGCAATTTGAAACTGTATTTGAAACTGCGTTGTGATACTGCATTTTGAAACTCCATTTTGAAACTGCAATTTAAAACTGCAATTTGTAACTGCAATTAGAAACTGTATTTGAAATTGCAATTCGAAACTGGAAATTTAAATTGCATTTTGAAACTGCATTTCGAAACTGCATTTTGAAACCGCGTTTTGAAACTGGAATTTGAAACTGCAATTTAAAACAGCAATATGAGACTGCGATTTAAAACTGCAGTTTCAAACTGGCATTTCAAACCGCAATTAAAAACCGCAGTTTCAAACTGGCATTTGAAATTGCAAATTGAAACAGCAATTTGAAACTGCAATTTGAAACTGCAATTTGAAGCTGCAATTTGATACCGCAATTTGAAACTGCAATTTATAACTGCAATTTGAAACTGCGATTTTAAACTGCAATTGGAAACTGCAATTTGTAACGGCAGTGAAAAACTGCAATTTGAAACTGCAATGAGAAACTGCAATTTAAAACTGCAATTTAAAACTGCAAATTGAAACTGCAAATTGAAACTGCAATTTGAAAGTACAAATTGAAACTGCAACTTGAAACTGCATTTTGAAACAACCATTTTGAAGCTGCAATTTGACACTGTAATTTAAAACATCAATTTATAACTGCAATTTGAAACTGCGATTTTAAACTGCAATTTGAAACTGCAATGTGTAACTGCAATGAGAAACTGCAATTTGAAACTGCAATGAGAAACTGCAATTTGAAACTGCAATTTAAAACTGCAAATTGAAACTGCAATTTGAAAGAACAAATTGAAACTGCAATTTGAAACTGCATTTTGAAACTACCATTTTGAAGCTGCAATTTGACACTGTAATTTAAAACAGCAATTTTGAAGTTGCAATTTGAAACTGCGATTAAAAACCGCAATTTCTAACTGGAATTTGAAACCGCCATTTGAAAATGCAATTTGAAACTTCAATTTGAAGCTGCAATTTGAAACTGCAATTTGAAACTGCAATTTATAGCTACAATTTGAAATTGCGATTTGAAACTGCAATGTGTAACTGCAATGAGTAACTGCAATGAGAAACTGCAATTTGAAACTGCAATGAGAAACTGCAATTTGAAACTGCAATTTAAAACTGCAAATTTAAACTGCAAATTTTAACTGCAATTTGAAACTACAAATTGAAACTGCATTTTGAAACTACCATTTGAAACTGCAATTTAAAACAGCAATTCTAAAGTTGCAATTTGAAACTGCGATTTAAAACTGGCTTTTTAAACTGCAATTTAAAACTGCAATTTGAAACTGCAATATAAACCTCAAATTGAAACTGCAATTTGAAACTGCAATTTAAACTGCAAATTGAAACTGCAATTTAAACTGCAAATCGAAACTGCAATTTGAAACTGCAATTTGTAACTGCAATTTGAAACTGCAATTTGTAACTGCATTTTGAAACTGCAAATTGAAACTGCAAGTTGAAACGGAAGTTTGAAACTGCAGATTGAAACTGCAAATTGAAACTGTAAAATAAAACTATAAATTGAAACTGGAAATTGAAGCTGGAACTTAAAACTGCAATTTTGAAGTTGCAATTTGAAACTGCGATTTAAAACTGCAATTTTAAACTGGAATTTGAAACCGCCATTTGAAACTGCAATTTGAAACTTCAATTTGAAGCTGCAATTTGAAACTGCAATTTGGAACTGCAATTTATAGCTGCAATTTGAAATTGCGATTTTAAACTGCAATTTGAAACTGCAATGTGTAACTGCAATGAGTAACTGCAATGAGAAACTGCAATTTGAAACTGCAATGAGAAACTGCCAGTTGAAACTGCAATTTAAAACTGCAAATTTAAACTGCAAATTTAAACTGCAATTTGAAACTACAAATTGAAACTGCATTTTGAAACTACCATTTGAAACTGCGATTTAAAACTGCAATTTCAAGCTGGCATTTGAAACCGCAATTTAAAACTGGCTTTTTAAACTGCAATTTAAAACTGCAATTTGAAACTGCAATTTAAACTTCAAATTGAAACTGCAATTTGAAACTGCAATTTAAACTGCAAATTGAAACTGCAATTTAAACTGCAAATTGAAACTGCAATTTAAACTGCAAATTGAAACTGCAATTTGAAACTGCAATTTGTAACTGCAATTTGAAGCTGCAATTTGAAACTGCATTTTGAAACTGCATTTTGAAACTGCAAATTGAAACTGCAAGTTGAAACGGAAGTTTGAAACTGCAGATTGAAACTGCAGATTGAAACTGCAAATTGAAACTGTAAAATAAAACTGTAAATTGAAACTGGAAATTGAAGCTGGAACTTGAAACTGCAATTTGGAACTGCAAATAAAAACTGCGTTTTGAAACTATATTTTGAAACTGCATTCTGAAACTGCATTTTAAAACTGCATTTTGAAACTACGATTTGAAACTGAAATTTAAAATTGCAATTTGAAACTGTAATTTGAAACTGTAATTTGAAACTACAAATTAAAACTGCAATTTGATACTGCAAATTGAAAATGCAATTTGAATTTGCATTTTGAAACTGCAGTTTGAAACAGCAATTTAAAACAGCAATTTGAAACTGCAAATTGAAACTGCAAATTGAAACTGATATTTGAAACTGCAAATTGAAACTGCAAAATGAAGCTGCAATTTAAACAGCAATTTGAAACTGCAATTTAAACTGCAAATCGAAACTGCGATTTGAAACTTGTAATCTGAAACTGCAAATTGAAACTGCAATGAGAAACCTTGTTTGGAACTGCAATTCGAAACTGCGATTTAAAACTGCATTTTGAAACCGCATTTTGTAGCTGCATTTTGAAACTGGACTTTCAAACTGCGTGTTAACACTGCAGTTTGAATTTTTATTTTTCAAACTGGAATTTTCATATTATTACTAAACATCAATTTTTGGACGGCAATTTACATATTTTTGTTTTTAATCTACATTTTGAAATACCAATTTTAAATCGTGTTTCGAAACTGCATTTCGAAGCTGTATTTTATTGCGTCGATTTGAAACTGCAATTTAAAACTGCAATTTGAAGCTTGCAACTTGAAACTGCAATTTGAAACTGTAATTTGAAACTGCATTTTGAAACTGCATTTTGAAACTGCAATTTGAAACTGCATTTTGACACTGCAATTTGATACTGCAACTTTAAACTGCAAATTAAAACTGTAAATTGAAACTCCAATGAGAAACTGTATTTGAAACTGCAATTCGAAACTGGAAATTTAAACTGCATTTTGAAACTACATTTTGAAACTGGTTTTTAACACTGCAATTTAATTTTTTTTTCTAGCTGCAATTTTCATATTAATATTAAACATCAATTTTTGGACTGCATTTTGCATATTTTTCTTTTTAACCTACATTTTGAAAAACCGATTCTAAATCGCGTTTCGAAACTGCATTTCGTAACTGTGTTTTAAAGCGTCGATTTGAAATTGCAACTTGAAACTTATATTTAAAATGCAATTTGAAACTGCATTTTGGAACTGCAATTTGAAACTGCATTTTGAAACTGCATTTTGAAACTGCATTTTGAAACTATCATTTTAAACTGCATTTTGAAACTATCATTTTAAACTGCATTTTGAAACTTCAAATTGCAACTGCAATTTGAAAGTGCAATTTAAAACCGCAAAATAAACTGCAATTACAAAGACAAATTTGGAACCGCAATTACAAAATTGCAATTTAAAATTGCAATTTGAATCTACAATTTCAAGCTGCAATTTGACACTGAAATTTTAAATTACAAATTGAAACTGCTATTTGATACTGCAAATTGAGGCTTCAAATTGAAACTGCAAATTGAAACTGCAATTTGGAACTGCAATTTGAAACTGCAAATTAAAACTGCAAATTGAAACTGCAAATTGAAACTGCAAGTTGAAACGGAAGTTTGAAACTGCAGATTGAAACTGCAAATTGAAACTGTAAAATAAAACTGGAAATTAAAACTGGAAATTTAAGCATCAATTTAAAACCGCAATTTGGAACTGCAAATTAAAACTGCATTTTAAAACTATATTTTGAAACTGCATTCTGGAACTGCATTTTAAAACTGCATTTTGAAACTGCGATTTGAAACTGTTATTTAAAACTGCAATTTGAAGCTTGCAAGTTGATACTGCATTTTGAAACTCCAATTTGAAACTAAAATTTAAACTGCAATTTGAAACTGCTATTTAAAACTGCAATTTGAAGCTTGCAATTTGATACTGCATTTTGAAACTCCAATTTGAAACTAAAATTTAAACTGCAATTTGAAACTGCAATTTGAAACTGCAATTTGAAACTGCAAATTGAAACTGCAAAGAGAAACTGTATTTTTAAACTGCAATTCGATACTGGAATTTTGAACTGCATTTGGAACCGCATTTTGAAACTGCGTTTTAATACTGCATTTTGTAACTGCATTTTGTAACTGCATTTTGAAACTGCTATTTGAATTTTTATTTTTCAAACTGCAATTTTCATATAATTTTTACACTTTAATATTTGGACTGCAATTACAAAACTGCAAGTTAAAACTGCAATTTAAAACTGCTATTTGAAACTACAATTTGAAACTACAATTTGAAGCTGCAATTTGAAACTGTCATTTGAAACAGCAATTTGAAACTGCAATTTGAAACTTTAAATTGCAACTGCAATTTGAAAGTGCAATTTGAAACCGCAACATAAACTGCAATTACAAAGAAAAATTTTGAAGCGCAATTACAAAACCGCAATTTCAAACAGCAATTTGAATCTACAAAATCAAGCTGCAATTTGACACTGTAATTTGAAATTACAAATGGAAACTGCTATTTGATACTGCAAATTGAGACTTCAAATTGAAACTGCAATTTGAAACTGCAATTTGAAAATGCAATTTGAAACTGCAATTTAAAACTGGAATTTTGAACTGCATTTTGAAACCGCATTTTGAAACTGCGTTTTAATACTGCATTTTGTAACTGCATTTTGAAACTGCTATTTGAATTTTTATTTTTCAAACTGCAATTTTCATATAATTTTTACACTTTAATATTGGACTGCAATTACAAAACTGCAAGTTAAAACTGCAATTTAAAACTGCTATTTGAAACTACAATTTGAAACTACAATTTGAAGCTGCAATTTGAAACTGTCATTTGAAACAGCAATTTGAAACTGCAATTTGAAACTTTAAATTGCAACTGCAATTTGAAAGTGCAATTTGAAACCGCAACATAAACTGCAATTACAAAGACAAATTTGGAAGCGCAATTACAAAACCGCAATTTAAAACAGCAATTTGAATCTACAATTTCAAGCTGCAATTTGACACTGTAATTTGAAATTACAAATGGAAACTGCTATTTGATACTGCAAATTGAGACTTCAAATTGAAACTGCAATTTGAAACTGCAATTTGAAAATGCAATTTGAAACTGCAATTTAAAACTGCAATTTGAAACTGCGATTTTAAACTGCAATTTTAAACTGCAATGTGTAACTGCAATGAGAAACTGCAATTTGAAACTGCAATTTAAAACTGCAAATTTAAACTGCAAATTTAAACTGCAATTTAAAACTGCATTTTGAAACTGCATTTTGAAACAGCGGTTTGAAACTGCAATTTAAAACTGCGATTTGAAACTGCGATTTGAAACTTCAATTCAAAACTGCAATTTGAAGCTTGCAATTTGAAACTCCAGTTTGAAACTCCAATTTGAATCTGAAATTTAAACTGCAATTTGATACTGCAATTTGAACCTGGAAATTGAAACTGGAAATTGAAACTGCAATTTGCAACTGCAAATTGAAACTGCAAATTGAAACTGCAATTTAAAACTGCAAATTGTAACTGTGATTTGAATTTACAAATTGAAACTGTCAATTGAAACTGCCATTTGAAAATGCCATTTGAAACTGCAATTGCAAAGTGCAATTTGAAATTGCAATTTTAAACTGTAATTGAAAACCGGATTTAGAAAGTGAAATTTGTAACCGCAATTACAAAACGCAATTTAAAACTGAGCACACATATGTAATATAAACGTACGTAACACATTATAAACTGAACCAACCAAAAAGACCCTAAACCGAAGAAACCTTACCTAACCTAATGTTACCTAAAAATGTAACCAAACCTAATGAAACCTAAATTACCTTAACAAAACCAACCCAAGGTTTTTAGGAAACTGCAATATGAAACTTTTATTTGAAACGGTCATTTGAAACTGTCATCTGAAACTGAATTTTAAAACTGCATTTTGAAACTGCATTTTAAAACTGCATTTTAAAACCGGCTTTTAAAACTGAATTTTGAACCTGCATTTTGAAACTGCAATTTGAAACCTCAATATAAACTGCAATTACAAAGACAAATTTGTAACCGCAATTACAAAACTGGAATTTGAATTTGCAATTTGAAACTGCAATTTGAAACTGTCATTTGAAACTGTCATTTGAAACTGTCATCTGAAACTAAATTTTAAAACTGCATTTTGAAACTGCATTTTAAAACTGCATTTTAAAACTGCATTTTAAAACCGGCTTTTGAAACTGCATTTTGAACCTGCATTTTGAAACTGCAATTTGAAACCTCAATATAAACTGCAATTACAAAGACAAATTTGTAACCGCAATTACAAAACTGGAATTTGAATTTGCAATTTGAAACTGCAATTTCAAACTGTAATTTGAAACTGCAATTTGAAACTGTAATTTGAAACTACAAATTAAAACTGAAATTTGATACTGCAAATTAAAACAGAAATTTGATACTGCAAATTGAAACTGCAGTTTGAAACTTTATTTTGAAAGTGCAGTTTAAAACCTGCAATTTTAAACATCATTTTGGAATTGCGATTTGAAACCGCGTTTCGAAACTGCATTTTGAAGCTGTATTTTATAGCGTAGATTTGAAACTGCAACTTGAAACTTCAATTTGAAACTTCCTTTTGAAACTTCAATTTGAAACTTCATGTAGAAACTTCAATTTGAAACTTCCTTTAGAAACTGCAATATCAAAATACAATATGAAACAGCATTTAAAAACAGCATTTTGAAACTGCTAATTGAAACTGCAAACCGAAACCGCAATGTTATATAATATTTTCAAGCCGTACTATTTAAATTTATATTTTCAAACTCTATTTTGGCACTGCAAATTGAAACTGCAAGTTAAATTTTAAATAATGTTTTGAAGCCATAAATTTTAAACGAATATTTTTTAACTGCAATTTTTAAACTTCATTTTGAAACAGCTTTTTGAAACTGCAATTTACAAATACGGTTTGAAACCATATTTTGATACTGTATATTGAAACTGCGTTTTAAAATTGCCATTTGAAACATAATTTTGAAACTGCGATTTGAATTTGCATTTTGAAACTGCATTTTGAAACTGCATTTTGAAACTGCAATGAGAAACTATATTTTGAAACTGCAATTCGAAACTGGAATTTGAAACTGCATTTTGAAACTGCAATTTGAATTTTCGTTTTTCAAACTGCAATTTTCATATTATTATTAAACTCCAATTGGTGGACAATTTTCATATTTTTGTTTTCAACCTACATTTTGATACTGCATTTTGAAACTGCATGTTGAAACTGCAATTTGAAACAGCATTTTGAAACTGAAATTTAGAAATGCGATTAGAAACTGTATTTTGAAACATCATTTTGAAACTATGATTTGAATTTGCATTTTGAAACTGCATTTTGAAACTACATTTTGAAACTGCAATGAGAAATTATATTTTGAAACTGCAATTCGAAACTGGAATTTGAAACTGCATTTTGAAACTGCATTTTGAATTTTCATTTTTCAAACTGCAATTTTCATATAAATATTAAACTGCAATTGGTGGACAATTTTCATATTTTGTTTTTAACCTACATTTTGAAACTGCAATTTGAAACATCATTGAACACTGCGATTTGAAACAGCGTTTCGAAAGTGCATTTTCAAGCTGTATTTTATATCGGCGATTTGAAACTGACACTTGAAACTTCAACTTGAAACTTCATTTAGAAACTGCAATATCAAAATTCAATTTGAAACAGCATTTTGAAACAGCTAATTGAAACTGCAAACCGAAACCGCAAGGTTAGATAATATTTTCAAGCCGCAATATTTAAATTTATTTTTTCAAACTGTATTTTGGCACTGCAAATTTGAAATTTTATTTTTCAAACTACAATTTTCAAATTATTATTTTCAAACTGCATTTTAAAACTGCAATTTGAAACTACAATTTGAAACTGCAATTTCATACTGCATTTTGAAACTACAAATTGAAACTGCAATTTAAATTTTAAATAATGTTTTGAAGCCATAATTTTTAAACGAATATTTTTAAACTGCAATTTTGAAACTGCAATTTCAAACAGCATTTTGAAACTGCAATTTACAAATACGGTTTGAAACCATATTTTGATACTGCATGTTGAAACTGCAATTTGAAACATAATTTTGAAACTGCATATTTTGCAAATTATAAACTGCAATTTTTAAACTTCAATTTTTAGACAGCAATTTTCAACCTGCAATTGAAAACTTAAATTTCAAACTGCAATTTTCGAGCCGGGAGTTTCAAACTAGAACTGTCAAAATGCAATTTTTAAGTTTCAAATTTCTAACGTGAATTTTCCAACTTTAAATTAAAACTGCAATTTGAAACTGCAATTTTCAAACTGCAATTTTTGGACTGCGATTTTTAACTGCAATTTTTAAACCACAATTTTCAGACTGCAGTTTGAAACTGCATGTTTCAGACTGCAGTTTTTGCAACTTTCAAACTGCAAATTTCCAACCGCAATTTTCAAACCGCAATTTAGAAACTGCAATTGCGTACTTCAATTTCGCACTGCCATTATCGCATTTTCAATCTGCAATTTGAACTGCTATTTTGTAACTGCATTTTAAAAACAGCAATCTTCAAACAGCAATCTTCAAAATGCATTTATCAAACTTGATTTATCAGACTGCCATTTCCAAACTACAGTTTTTGAACCGAATGTTTCAAGCTTCATTTTGCTCAATTTTCAAACTGCAATTTTCAACTTGCATGTTTCACACTGCTAGGGAATGTCGATTAAAAATGCCCTCGTATATATACCTGCCAAGCTGAATATGCCCAAAATGCCCGCCAACGTGCCATATTTTTCGGCATATTGTCACACTGGGAAAATGCCCTGAATTTCGGCATTTTGGACAGGGCATATTCGACATTTTGGGCATTTTCAGCCTGGAATATTCTGCATTTCTGTCATAAATTGATAATAATAAATCATTAATGACATCATAAATAATAAATGTCACTGTTAAAATGAAATCCTATTAAAGGCGTACATGGCAAGATACTCGCTGTGTATCATGCAGACACTTTATATTGAATTATTGACGAATGCAATTTTGTTGCATTTTGTATAAAAATAATGAGAAGACTAAAAGTGATAAATACATCATCAACAAATCCTCCCCATCAGAACTTTGATTTGCATAACTTTCATCCACCTCCAGCGTAAATAAAATTTCTCAAATTTTATGACCAGTGCTTCGAGGTTGGCATAGTTTATTCCATTCCAAAATGTGAGTTTTGTCAAGTAGTAACAATGGTTGATGGTTAGACGTTTAAAAACTACAACTCCTACAATTGTCTACTGACCAGATTTATTTACCTGTGTGCTAAAACCGTCGAGTAATAGTTCTGTTATACCGAGAGAGCGGGGTAGTATGCGGTAGTAGCAAGTGGAAGTAGTAGCAGGGACTAATAATGTCTGGAAAAGGTAATCGACCCGAAAATTTGAACTAAATATGCAAAAAATGCCGAATATGCCCAGGCATGAAAATGCTGAAAATGTCCGTGCCGAATATGCCCAAAATCAACGTATTTGCCCAAAGTTGAAAATGCCCATAATGCCAGGGAATTTTGGGCAGGCATGATGCCCAATATGCCATGGAATTTTCAAATCGACAATCCCTACACACTGCAATATTGAATTGCGTGTTTCACACGGCAATTTTCGCAATTTTGAAACAGCAGTTTCAAAATGCATGTGTCACTGCGATTTTCGCAATTTTTAATCTCCAATTATCGAACTGTAATTATTAAACTGCAATTTTCAAATTGCAATTTAGAAATCACATTTTGAAACTGTTATTATCTATATATATTATATGTTTATTAAAACCGCAATTTTCAAGCTGCAAATTTAAAACTGCCATTCTCAAGCTGCAAGTTTCAAACTACCTGTTGCAAACTGCAATTATCAAACTGCAAATATTTATTTACAATTCTCAAATTGCAATTTTGAAACTACATTTTGACTGCATGTGTCACACTGCAGTATTAAATTGAATGTTTCACACTGCAATATTAAATTGCATGTTTCACATTGCTATAATAAATTGCTTGTTTCATACTGCAATATTAAATTGCATGTTTCACATTGCTATATTAAATTGCATGTTTAACATTGCTATATTAAATTGCATGTTTCACACTGCAATATTAAATTGCATGTTTCACATTGCTATAATAAATTGCTTGTTTCATACTGCAATATTAAATTGCACGTTTCACATTGCTATATTAAATTGCATGTTTCACATTGCTATATTAAATTGCATGTTTCACATTGCTATATTAAATTGCATGTTTCACACTGCAATTTTTTGCAATTTTAAAACCGCATGTTTCACACTGCAATTTTCGCAATTTTTTGACTGCAATTATCAAATTCAAATACCAAACTACAATTTTGAAATGGCGAACTACGTTTGAAAATGCGTTTTTAAACTGCAATTTTCACACTGATATTTGTAAATTGCAATTATTAAACTGCAATTTTTGGAATTTTCAAACTACAATTTTCAAGCTGTAATTTAGAAACTTCAATTTTCAAACCACATGTTTCACGCTCCAATTTTTAAACTGCAGATTTCGCAATTTGTGAACTGAAATTTGTAAACTGCAATTTGTAAACTGCAATTTTTGGACTGTAATTTCGAACTGCAATTTTGAAACTGCAATTTCGCACTGAAATTTTCGCAAGTTTCAGTCTGCAATTTAGAACTGCAATTTTCAAACTGCATGGTTTACACTGCAATTTTTAAGCTGCAGTTTCAAACTGCATGCTTCGCACTGGCGTTTTCGCAATTTTTAAACAGCAATTACCAAACTACAAATATTAAACTACAACTCTCAAATTGCAATTTTGAAACTACATTTTGAAACTGCATATTTTGAATTGCAATTTTGAAACTACATTTTGAAACGGCATATTTTGAATTGCAATTTCCAAACTGAATTTTTCGAAATTTTCAAGCTGCAATTTTCAAATTCAAGTTCAAAAACTTCAAGGTGGAGTCTTGTCTCCAGTGCTCCATCCTTCCGACAGGAACCGTGTGTTCCTCCATTCTCTCATTATTCGGTTTGAGAGGTGGAGTCTTGTCTCCCGTGCTCCGTCGTTCCGACAGGAACATTGTGTTCCTCCACCCTCTCATTATTCGGTTTGAGAGGTGGAGTCTTGTATCCCGTGCTTTATCCTTCCGGCAGGAACATTGTGTGGCTCCAACCTCTCATTATACTGTTTGAGAGGTGGAGACATGTACCGACGCGATCCGAAACATTCTCCCTCCTTCCCTCTCGAATATGTGTTGCTCCAACCTCTCATTATTCGGTTTGAGAGGTGGAAGATCGTCTCGTGTGGTCCATCCTTCCTTCTGGAACAATGTGTTGCTTCAGCCTCTCATTGTTCGTGGTCATGCATACTCTTTTGAGTTGGTGTTGGAATATTCATATATGTGTTTTGATTTTAAAACTCATGTCTATTCGTCAATAAATGTAAATTTCGTATAAAATAACCGACTTTTACCAATATGTCCATGTTGTTGAACTTTTAAGTGTGTTTTGAATACTACTATATATATCATCCGATTTCATTTAGAACAAAAACACTAAACAATGTTACAAAAATCATTATTGTAGTCTTTTTCAACTTTTCGAAACAAACTTGGTAATATTATCGTAGTAATCATGTTTTGCTTTGTCGGGAATTTTTTTCATCAATGCTCTCAGGTCTTGAGCCTTTTTTGACTGGATCGGTAGGGCGTGGTTGTTTGCTGGCGTTAGTATTGTCACATGAAATGAAAGTATTGATTTGTTTTTCATCCGGATATTAAACGTTTCCCATTATTCATCGTTGTGTTCGTTTAGCTAGTAACATATTAGGATTGTGGGTAGCATAACGATAATGAAGATATTTTGTCACTTTAAAACTAGTTAAAAACGAAGCAAGTTCAGTTAACGAATTGAAATCAGTTTGATTCATTCTCGTTACTACAAATGGATTTTAAAGTCTGGCTGTTCGAACGACCTCATCCACGTCTGTCGGAACTATGGGCGGAAGATCTATTAACCTATTTTCCACGTGCCCAAAGTCTCTGTCACACCACCTCCATGTATAAGTGGCCAGTGCAGAAAAATTTGTGGTCGACTTGAGTGAAATAATTTTGATCGGCAAGGAACTTCATGAACAAAACCATATACGTATTATTGTATTGGCCAATGCAACGCTCCGACCATATTATAAACGACCGCATGTTTCCATCATTCAGCTTCTGAAATTTGCCAGTTACATATTTCCAAACGCAAGAAATAATATCCTGGGCAGAATGTTTTGCAACTGTTTGATCCCACAAGAACATGAATGCATTTTTGGTGCCGGTTTCGTGAATTCCTAAATTAAGCGTACTCAAAGTTCTTTTAAGTAAGTTCTCTTAAAAAGTAAATTTCGTCACAGGATAATTGAGACACGAGTAAAACCTACAAATAAATTGTACACTCGCATTTTAGATGCTCATCTGATGACTGTTATGCTAATTAAATACTTACTGGTTCGTTTTTTGATACATTTATTTGAGATTGCTGGTCTGGCAATCCCAAAGGTTCTCCGGATTCTTTGTCAGGGAAAGCCGATGTGCCATAAGAAGCACACAGTGTACATATATGTTAATTGATTAAAACTCATATGCACACAATGTATTTATTATGGCGCTTCAGCTTTTAAGTACATCCAATATATTGTTGAAAAGCGCTTGAAATCTCCAGTTCAGCGCCCTCAAGGAAATATGCCAAAAAATGAACCAGTAAAAGTTTATGAAAATATAAGCATTTATCTCCATGCTAAGAGTCCACAAAAACACTTCCAGCATAAATATTGTTTCTGAACAGTAAATTTAATAAATTTAAATATTTGAACTACAATAAATGTACTATCTTCATACCCGTAGTCATTGAGTAGATTTCGTTCATTCACGTCCATTTTGTGACATTTTCAGCTAAAACAAGATGATCGGAGTGTTGACTTTTCAGGTTTACCTTCTTAACCTCACTTGTCTCCAGGCAAATAGCAGTATACATATCATCGCAAACCCAACACTTTCATTCACCGGATTAGCAAACCGAAGATCGAATTCAGATTTGAAAATGTGTCTATAAATTGACAACGAGCAAAAAGGGAGCTGCTGTTGAAGCATGCTTCCATTGTAAAGTGCATGCATTCTAGGAAGTGAAAGGCCAGCATATAAATACCGGCGTTGCGGGCCTGCATCTTTTCTTGCGTAATGTGACTCCCTTGCTTTGAATAATGAAATATGATTTCCAATTCGGTTCTTTGTTTCTTCTGTGATCTGAAACTTGTTCACTCCTCTGCGGCCTCTGCCATCATCAAAGCATGTAATTCCATGAACGTCAAAACATCTGCCGGAGGTCCTATCGGCCAAAGACTTCGAAAAATATTCCTCATCGGCCAAGTACTTGGAACAAATTTCCGATTGGGATCATATAATTATTCCGACTTAACGCAGTTACTTTGGACTAAGGAACGCTAATGACTCAATAATCCATACTCCAACTTAAAAAATTAAAGTCGGAATTTCACTAATCCCAGAGGTGTATATGAGCAGTTTTTCGTGCTCTTTCCGAATATGCTATCCATTTTAAAATCCATCGACAACTTTCGAAGGAGTGGCTCTCATTGTCAATTTTCATGATTTTTGGAAATGTTTCTAAGCCCAACTTAAAAAATAAAAGTTGGAATTTCCCTAATCCCAGAGGAGGAGTTTAGCCGACGAGGAAAATATTCTAAGTGTTTGGCCGATAGGTCTTTATCCTTTTGGCTGATGTTTTGTCTTCCATTGTAATTCCTTGCTGGAGTTTTAATTTAGTTTTTCGCAAACTACTATCTTTTAGGCTGAGCATCGCCAAGCACATTCTCTCACACATCTGATATCGAGCCCCTCTTCGAGCCCTATCGAGCCCCGTAATATCTATTCCGTGAAAATAAATTGATAAAACCATTTCTATGCTAGTGATAGTTCTCAATAGACCATTTTCCATTTCTTTAGTAATTTAAGATTACTTGAAATATGTATGGGCTACTTGTAAGTGAAAGAACGCCTAGATAATTTAGCTTCAACTTCCCTTCTAGCAGGTTCCGTAATATCAATATGATCCGCTAGGAATCGGTATTAATTAGGGGAACTCATAGTGTAGTATTCGTTGAACACTATCTGGTATTCGGCTGCTAAATTACATCCACTCTTTGTTCAACGGCAAAGTTTAGCCTATATAAGATGGAAAATGACTAATCAAAATTATCACCAAATTTTCAGCCTAGATTTTACAATCCAGGATATTGTCATATTATTTCAACCTTTTTCCACTTTGAATTTCAAAACTCTCACCACACATTCGGTTTGTTGTTCAGTCAAATTAAAATGTCACAACTTACTTAATACTACGTAATGGTAATTACAGACATACTCAACCTTCAAAGAATGCTTTATTGAAGGCGGCTGACCTATTTTTCAGGCCAGAGAAGGAATATGGAAATTAGGCTGAATTTTTTCTCGAAGGATGACGGAAGGCTTCATAAAAATTTTCAAAAATGGTAGGCGAAGGAAAGGTGGGTCATAAGTGCCCTTCGAATGTATTAAAGGCTTACAAAAATAAAAGGCAGAAGTATGATACCATTTCAATAATAATTTTGAAATAAACGAAGGACGATTATTTTTGGAGGAAGGGTGAATTCATTTAAGAATAATAAAACTGTTGCAGATCTGGTTTAAGGCTTCATTTATTGGTATTAAGAAGGCCGATTTTTTTAAATTGCCTTTGAAGGCGTGAAGGCCATTTTATTTGGCCATCTCTGGGTAAAGACTTGGATGTGATCAGAGTTTGACATTTTTAATCTAACCAAGCACAAATTGAAAGTGGGAAGATTTGGAAGGGATTTCAATCCACCATCAGTGCCCCATTTATTTAGTTTTTTACATATCCCTAGTATTAAGTAAGTTGTGACATTTTAACTACCCGAATATTAAGACGAATGTGCGGTTGGAATTTTGAAATTTAAAGGGGCTTCAATAAAATACTGGCTCAAGGGGTTGCGGGCTCACGTGCTGCGGACTCACTGTTCGAGAAAATTGTTGAACTCGGTCTCGCACTCATGAGTGCTAGGAGTCTTTAAATGGCACTCAGAACTGATTCAGGAACTCAAATTCTGAATCAAACAAGAGCTCGCCCACGCACTCATAAGTGACCATGATGAAATCCTGCAGTAAAACTCGCACTCAGGAACTCTTAGAAGCAAATTTAAAAAGCGCCATTTCAAGGAATCAGCCAAATAATAATACCGTCCACTATACTGGCGATAGCTAACATTTTTAACGGAAACGAAATCATCAACACGCTAAATGCAGGCAAAATGTATTAAATTTGTAAGTGTAGATGGGGCAAAATGCAGAAATATACGAGTTCGCACACACTCTTGCTCAATGACTGTAATCCAGAGATGAGCTTATACAGTTTCGTTACGTTCCGTTACTTTATTACAGTAGGTTTTAAAATTGCCGTTAATTATCATTACATTACTAAATATTGTATGAAAAATTCAGTGTTCCCGTTCCGTTACTACAAGACAACGGTAATACTCCAGCGTTAATTTTCGTTACGATTAAAACATATAAAATAGCCTTTATCGTTACTATTATTGTCCGCTCGTTATAAACTGAAATATCAAGCAACTAGTGTTGCCAGAGGTACCTGGTATGCAGAAAATGTAGCGAAAAGGCAATTTACAGTTTCTGTGTAGTTCTTGATTCACCTGCAATGTGATCCGCATCCCGACTACCCGGTGTGGTAATCGCAACAATTGTCCTTTTTTCAAATTCATTTTTCTCCTTTTACTAGCAGCAGTATTCTGCATGGTTAGTTTTTATCTACTAAAAACTTGGTTAGAACCAAAACTGAATTCGTATGCCGACCACACATGGTTTTTTTTGTGGGCAAAAAAGTGTGGAATGAGCAAAATAAAGGGTCAAAAACTTTCTATTGAAATTTGCCGTGTTTTTTAATAACGTACATAAATGATTCTCAGGGATCACGGTGTCCACATCCAACTCAAGTTGTTAATATTTCCCCCGTTTATTTGCATGTGCAGTTACTCCAAGCAAAGCTAATAATAGATGTCAATGCGTAATACAAAAATAAATATGTACATGCATATATTTATTCGATAGCGTTGCGTTACGTTACAATATCGTTTTCTGTTTACAGACGCTGGAAGGCTATAGACATGTTACCAAATCTTTGGAGCGCGGTTCAAGTTTGAAATTCAAAGCACATTGGTGCTTAGCTCATTTTTGGTTTCATATGAAAAACCACTGCAAGTTTATAGAATTAAAAAACTAATTTTGACGAGGCCAATAAATGCTAATCAGTTGAAAATGCCAACATGTAATGATACAGAAAAAATTCCCCTTGGAAATGAAAAGGACAGGAATGAATGGATTAAGATTTTTCATTGTTAACACAATCATACACACCAATGAATCTAAGGTCATATTAATATGGGTTCACATTAGATTCAGTACAAGATACATTTTAAGGCTAATTTACCTCTACAATGTAATACGGTAACTTTGATTTGTTTTTCGTGGATCCTCTTCTAGGTTCAACGTGCCCAGTAATGTTATTGATCCCTTTGACCATTTTTCTAACGGTTAGGTAATTACTTTTTGTGGTCTTTTCCTCTAGCAAAAAATTCTGATATATTTTCAAAGAATTTAAGTAGGATGTACAGTAAAACCTGTATATAGTGGTTTCTCTAGGGAACCTAATATTTGACCACTATGTACAGTGACCACTATACTCAGTATAGTGGTCATGGGCCACTATATAGGGTGCATATATTAAGTGAATATTTTAACGCGTTTAAGAAGACATGATTGAAACGGTCGCATTTTTTTTACATAATCACTAATTTTTGACCGTTTACAATTTTTTAACGTGTGGTAGCAAGATATTCTGTATAACGATAATTCTATACGGTAATTCTAAATATTGTTTTTGAATACTACGTGAAATAGCTACCAACTATCGTAAAATTACTTTATTATTGACCCCGGCAGATTCTCCGTAAATATAGTATAATTTAAACAAATATAATGTTTCTTCTTCCAAGGTTCAATCCAACCATTGCTTGCTGGCTATCCTGCATACCACCTTCACTTTGAGATTTTCCAATAATTCTAATATTTCTATTTTTTTGAAAAGGAAATCAAAGTGTTTTTGAACTGTGCGTGGTATGGAGGTATGGTACTGGGAATATGCTTTATTTAAGAAACCGTAATCTAGAATAATCTTAGAAATCTATAGAAATTATGAGCGACGATTTCGTGTGCACATGGTTTTTAATGCTGACCACGGTATTCAGAGTTCGAAGCATGCATTTCGTAATGAATGGACATCAGCCCGGGTCCATTATTGACAGGGGACCACTATAGAGAAAACCACTGTATACAGGGTTAACGTAATGTTAAAACATAGGGCGCATGACGGGGACACATGATACTGGCCACTGTGAACAGGAGACCACTGTATAGGTGGTCACTATATACAGGTTTTACTGTATGTCTATGGTGAGACGGCCTGAAATGTCCACTGGACATTTCCCTATGCTTAAGGCATAGGGCGCCCTTCACTTTTTTCCAGTGGACATTTCCACATACTCCCTTTTTAAAAATTAAATGGGCATAACTCCTGACCTGGAAGGAATTCCTAAAATCAGAATGCAGATTCGGATCCCCCAGGTCAAAACGATTCCGAAAATATGTAATATGTGGGTATTTAGCGCGCAGCCGCGGAGCATGTACTTGGTCTGCCCCATGTGACCAGTGCATGTCCCAGGAAGTAGCTGAGCGCTTGGCTACAAGGAGAAATAGAGATGCTGAACCTGAAAATACTGGTGCTCAACGATGGATTCACAACCTGCAACCTGGAGACGAATTTTCCCTAGATTTAGACTACAACTTGATCACCCCGGAGGCGGTTGTGGATGGAGATTTACCTATTGAAAACTGTGACACTCAAGACATCACTAGTAATGAAGAAAATCCTGATCAACTTCAACAAGCTGAAAACAATGACAATAGTGTAAATAGTGACAATAAAATTGCTGGTCCAAGTCATCAAATGGATCATAATAGAGGTACGTATAATTTCATTAATGATTGTTACAGGCACAACAGGTGTAGGTCATGTCACTTGGAATTTGTAAATAGGGAAGAAATTGATGTACACTTAGCCCAATGTCATAGAGAACTTGTAGAAGGAGATAGTTTGTTTTGTACATTATGTAATATGAGATTTAGAAGACAGTTAGATTTTAACAATCATAATACACTTGTTCATAATGTTCAAATTGGTGATGGTGCTGAAGCACCAATAAATAATATATTTACACTGTACCCCTCTCATGCTGCATTTACTGATTCATTAAGGTCATACCGAATAGATATTCATTTACACTGCATATTTGAAAGGTTAGAGCCCGAATGCGTGTCACGTTTTAACAAGTGGATGTCTTCATTGGCGCGCGCTATCCTACATAGAGAGTCAATAGAGTTTACCCTTAATATCATTGTAGAAAAATTAGTTAACATGATTGACGAGTACTGTCAAAATGGGTCAGGGCTCGCATTGTGTGCCATTCCTATTTTAGATATGATAATTATGAAATACCAACCACTTCGTGGGGGTTCCTATTTACCATTACCATACTTGCTAGCTTGTCGGGAAAAGGGCCTATTCGTTAATGTTGATAACAGTCAGGAGGCATATAATTCCGAGGAGCTTACTGAAAGACATGCATTGTTTAAACACGACAGGGATTTAAATGCATGCTTTCTATTTGCTGTAGCTGCAGGTATTAAGTCTTCTAAATATAAGATGAATGAAAACATTTAGAGAAATAATTCAAAAGTTTAAGCTAGATGGTATCCCAATGACTATGACAGTTGAACAACTACCTTTATTTGAAAAGCTTAACCCCAATATTTCAGTAAATGTATTTGGATTTGACGATACGGGAATTACAAGTAGTCATCCATTATTAGAGAAATTAAAAGGAAAACAGTTAGCACAGAAAAGGAGAAAATTGTTACAAAAACATAGTTTTCCATTGTACATTAGTAAAAGCAGTCCTCAGGGCAAATCACCAGCTGAAAATAAAGATAGTAGGAAGACTAGCAGACCACGTATCAAAAAAGATGTACAGTATGAATTAGACTTAATCCTTATAATTCAGCAGGAACAGGTAGAAAATATTATTGAACCTAATGAGCGTGTATTGCCTAGAGTCGACGAACCTTCCACTGAACACTTTGTCCTTTGCACCGATATTCAGCAATTATTTAATAATTCCAAAGTGCAAAATAGGCAACACTTATGTAGATATTGTTTAAGCACGTTTGCTTCTGACGAAACGCTACAGAGACATTTGGAAAGATGTGTCGAGATAAGTGCACAGAAAGCAAGTTTCATAGAGAATCCGGATGCTTCGATTAAATTTAATTCTTATAGTTTTATGGTTCCAACTCCTTTCATTATTTACTTAGATTTCGAGTCCAAATTAGTTCCTAAAGTACAGGTTGATGGTCAGCTCCCAATTGATAGATTTTACAAGGTTCATGATCTTCATGAATTCCAATTTAGACTTTCAAAGTCAGGAGGGACTAAGCAGTACACACACGAGCATATTCCCTGTAGTTATTCATACATTTGTGTTGATCCATATGTAAAAGTTGAACACAAGAGTACTCATCATATTCAATCAGATGATGAAAATCTGATGGATACTTTTTTCAGAGATTTAATCCCCTTTTCCCAAGCTCGTAGTTAAAAGATAAAGGATAGGCAAGAACATGCACCACGGAATCGAATATATCCAAGTGCTGAGAAAATGGCTGAAATAAATCAATCGATTTGTTTTTTCTGTAATGAGGATATTGATCCACAGGGGAAAGATGGTTGGGCACCTGTAGAGCATCATGATCATTATACGTATATGTACATAGGGCATGCGCATAGCTCCTGTAACATTAGGGCCGGCTGGTGTTCCAAAATACCAGTCGTAGTACATAATTTTAGTGGTTATGACAGCCATCCTAGTCTATAATTTAAACCATGAATTGATTGAGGACGTCTCTGTAGTACCTCTGAGCACCGAAAAATTTATGTCAATTGAGATTAATGATACATTGACATTCATTGACAGTCTACGATTTTTAAACTCCTCGCTGGATAAACTTACGGAAATGTTAGGGGTTGAAGCGGAAGAAAATTCAGGGTAACTAAAGAGGTATTTACAACAGATTTCCCCCAGGCAGTAGAACAGCAGCGTCTTTTATTTAGAAAGGGGGTTTTCCCTTATGAAACTATCAAGTCATATAGTGATTTGGAGAAACAGGAACTGCCAGCTATTGATGCATTTTATTCCAAATTAAAAGATGAGCATATTAGTCCAGGGACTATGAGCATGCAAAATTAGTTTGGGAAACATTTGGAATTCAGACAATGGGAGAATATTGCAATTTTTATTGTCAGTTAGATGTTTCTTTACTTGCTGACGTATTCCAAAATTTCCGCGATATCTTTTTGAATAAGTTCCAGCTGGATCCTGCACGATTTTTGAGTTTACCTATGATAACTTGGCAGGCTGCTTTAAAATTTAGTAAGGTTAACCTAGAATACATCAGGGACAATGACACCCATACATTTTTAGAAGCTGGAATTAGAGGAGGCTATGCAGTTACAGGGTCCATACGTTGTGCAGATGCTAACAATAAATATATGAAGGATAGTTATGACAAATCCCAAAAATGTTCATATATTATGTACTGGGATGCCAATGCATTATATGCAAAGGCAATGGACTCTCATCTCCCTACAGGTGGGTTTAAATGGTTGTCAGATGGGGAAGTTGTGTATCTCTCTCATGAAACAAATATTATGGATTTGCCTAATGATGGATATGAAGGGTATTTTTTGAGGTAGATCTTAGTGTAGATGAGAGCTTGCATGACTATTTTAATGATTATCCTTTGGCACCTGAAACACGAGCTGTTATTATTGATAAAATGTCGTCATACCAATGGGAGATGAAGGAAAAGTTGAAAGTTTCTGAAGGAGCCCTTAAAAATAGTAAGCTAGTCACAGATTTGAATAAGAAAAGAAAATATGTCGTCCACTATACTACTCTAAAAACATATCTACGCCTAGGAATGAAATTAGACAAGGTTCATCGAATTTT
Source organism: Allacma fusca (assembly GCA_947179485.1). Lineage (NCBI taxonomy): Eukaryota > Metazoa > Arthropoda > Collembola > Symphypleona > Sminthuridae > Allacma > Allacma fusca. Next base: position 12,695,775 of record OX359250.1, read on the forward strand.
AAAATTCAAACAATCGGCCTGGCTTAAGGGGTACATAGACTTATGCACAGATCAGAGAAGACTAGCTACGACAGAATTGAGAAGGATTTCTGGAAGCTATTAATAAATGCCGTATTCGGGAAGAGCCTTGAACAGGTTAGAGATCGATCCCAAATATATTTGTTAACCCAAAAGCGTAATAGTAATGGATTTTTTTCTGACCGCGCAATTAATTTTGCCAAAGAGGCAACTTTGAAGGATATTGTACTTGTAAACCGTGATGTAGCATTGTTCAGTATGAGGAAAACTAATGCATACTTGAATAAGCCCATATACACAGGAATATCATGTCTCGATATTAGTAAAAATGTAATGTATGATTTTTATTATGGATATCTTAAAACCTTGTATAATAGTGATACTGGCTGTGAGCTGAAACTAATAGGCACTGACACTGATAGCCTTATGGTGCATATTGAGAGTGGTAATCATAATTTAGATGTATACAGGGATATGCTTGAAAATCATGAGTTGTTTGACCTTTCTAATTTTAAACCCTCCAATATAGCACCTAGAGTAGACCCCCAATGGGCACCTTATTTTAAAGATGAGAATAAAAAAGTGAGAGGTGTAATGAAAGATGTATCTGCAGGCCATCCCATAAAGTCCATGAGTTTTTTAAGGCTAAAATGTATACATACATATCTCAGGATGGTATAGTTGATAAAAAAGCTAAGGGTATTCCAAAGTCTTTTGTAAAAAGACATCAGAAATTCGAGGACTATGATAGAATTCTCAAAACACTAGGCTCAAGTACTGTGATTAATTATAGAAAAATAGCATCTGTAGGTCATAGAACTTATAATACAAAGGAAACGAAGAGAGGGTTGACAGCTTTTGATAATAAAAGATTTCATGTAGACTATAATAATTCTAGTTTAGCCTATGGGCATAAGGACATTCCATATGTTAATAATTTAGATGAATTTTTACGAATTGTTGATGATGACATGCGTAGACCGATTTAATATATGTAGGTATAACTAATGTATTGTATAAATTACTGTGTATGTCATTGTATATGTTAAATATCAACATGCATGTATCCGGTTATTTATATTGAAAAAAAAATAATTCCTAGAAAAAATTCAAAAATACTTCCAAACAAATAACACACATTACTTTATTTTTAATATTATTCTCAATTCATACTTCATCATGGATGCACCTGTATTTGACTACTCTCTTCATGCACCTTTTAATTTTATTATTTATGTTGCCACAATGTCAGGGAAATCAGTCCTAACTAAGAGCATAATAGCTCGTAGAAACGAAATCATATTTCCCAATGTAAAGTATGTGGTATACTGCTATGGGATAAATCAGCCCCACGTATTTGCATCCATGAAAAAAGAATTCCCTAAAATACAATTCCATCAAGGACTCCCCACAGAGTATGGTGACGATCTGCTTAATCCATACTTGTACATTTTGGATGATTTGATGGAGGAGGCTTCAAAGTCTAAAGAAGTCCTGCAGGCATTTGTTAGAGGGAGTCACCATAGAAATTGCTCCATCATATTCATAACTCAAAACTTTTTCCATGATGGGCTGCGTCCACTAACCACTAATGCCAAGTACATTTGTCTGTTTAAAAACCCGAGGGAGACCCAAGTAGTTAACCGGATTGGATGCCAGATGAACTGTGGTAAGAAGTACTCACTCATTGAGGAGGCGTATAAACAGTGCATATCCATACCCCATGGATACCTTATGATTGATTGCAGCCAGACCCAGGATGATAAATATAGGCTTAGAAATAATGTATTCCCAGATAATGATTGTGTTATTTGTATTAATCCAAATAAATAAAATTAAATATTCGTATTAAAATAATTCTTGTAATATCGACTGATAAATTCAAAGTCAATAAAACACATTCAAATCTTATTCCCATCCTGAATGAGTGTGAACTGTCGTTCATCGCATTCACCGCATACACGATCAATGGAGACAAATACAGTCCTATTCCGCTCCATCTGTTCTGCATCCAAAGTGTCTTTGCACAATGTACAATAAGAGTCAACAGGGTCGATAAAGACTGGGTAGTCTTAATCACACCACCACCATGTTGATCCTTCTTCTTTTTGGCAGCAAGTTTGCCCAACTTTACACGGCCCTTTGCTGATTTTAGCATACCAGCATCTTTGAGAGGTGTAGTCGCCTTTCTTTTAATCACTCTTGGATCAATCATTGGCTTGGTGGAATCATCAGTGGATATTTCAGGTGTTGATCCTGTAGACGAAGATGATGGGGAATATGATGGCTTTATGTTCATTGGTGTAACTTTAAGCCAATCTTAAGTACCACACACATCAATGTCCGAAAATGTCTTCATGGGGTCTTCCTATTACCTCAAAAACTTTACTACCCCGACTAAATGTCCATCGTTGATAATAGGATGATGTCACATTAGCATCAACGTTTGGAGGGTTATTATCTTTGAAATAACCCGCACATTGTGATTGAGTCTCATTGTACTCCTTTGAAAATAGTAACATCCGCTCAATTATTGATCGATATGTATAATAAGTATTTGTAGGGGATATCAATGTTTCATTTAAATACACTGAACATTGAGAAAATACAGAGTGTAAAATATTGTTGACCGGAGCAACAACTATGTTGTCAGCATTGGCATTACCATCAGAATCTAAAATTCTCATGCGTAAATACAGACGAGTCTTGCTGAGGTCAATATAATGGGCCTCTGTACTATTAACATTGAATGAGTCATTACATCCTGACCAACTGCTTTAAGAGCATCAAGACCACGATCCTTAAGGGACTCGCTAAGGGGGCGACCACCCTCCAATACATCAAGTGCAACATTTTTTAAGGCTGTTTTAGCATGGGGGAGAAGGTATTTAGAAGCGAATGGTATAAGCCTTCGAGCAATTGTTCCAAAGAAGGAGCCCAGTCCAGCAACGTTTTGACGAACTTGAGACACCCTGTAAAATAAAAGTCCTCCACCACCCCCATATTGAATACCTAGCCCATATTGAGGGTAATGAATTCTGTAAAACTTGCTCTCCATATCGGAACACTGAAACGTTTTTGTCATTCTAATTGTATATGCTGTTTTTTTAGTATCTCCGCTCACGGAAGTGTAGTGTACACTTGAAGTCCCCAAATTGGAATGGTGGTGGTTTCCTAGATTCATTCATTATATACACGTAAACACTGTCAAATGAGTTGGATTTCAAAGGTAGATATGTTGGATTGTAAAATTCATTTTCATAGGCTTTACCATTATTGAACGTTTGAGGCATACATCGCATCAGAGGTGCATACGAGTCACCTACGAATTGATTTCCGACAATGTCACAGTACACGAATAGAAGATCATTCCCAAATCCCTTATAAAGCTTGTGACGAGCTCGTTGTTTCCCGAAGACGATTGTAGATGGTGCTGGGGCTTGCGCTGTCAAATATCCCAAATAATGTTTCGCAGATCGTGAGAGATCAAAATCATTAAACTTTGAATTTTCATGAGAAATAACATACATTTTTCCTCTCACGATGAACCACTCAATATCCATTCTAAACTGAGAATTTCCACGAAATCTTCAAATGATGTGATGTCTCTCTCGGCGGATATGAAAATATTTGGATTATCTTGTGATGTTGCAATTATTTCACCCTTATCAAAGTAATTCTTTAAGTGCATCTTTGTATCACTCATGATTATTTTTGTAGTTGCTTTTTTTGGTGAACAGTCACCGTTATTTTCGTCGACATTTTCTCCCAAAATATGCCCATAAGTTGTGTTAATAGTATCAAAACCTACTAAAGCGTCTGCCCTTGTATCTGATAATACTAGTTTTTGCACCTTTTGTGTTTCCGCAAAGCCTTCGTGTATTCCAAATACTTTCTTGAGTCGCTCTGACAATTCAAATGAATATCTGAGTTTTGTATTACCAGCTTCTTTTGTAATCTCGACATATGACCTCTGGTTAATTTCATAAACATCCCTTGTAACTTTTGAAATATATTGACAAAAATCTATTTCATCAGAAAAATTGTGTGGTGCAAACATCTTGCATTTTAATGAATTGCCTTCAAGCCAACGGTCATTACTAAGAATTAGTAAATTAACAGACAAGAACTCAGCTGATTTTGATGAAATACTTGCTACTCCAATTTCTTCACCCTCACAAACGAAAAATTGTAAGGAATAACTTTGAGAAACAAATACAACTTTATTAAGGAAACAAACCTCAATGAACTTGCAGTAACAATTTAAATAGTAATATTGGAAGGCTAAAGTTAACCACAGAGCCTAAATATAATCAACATAAGAAGAGCTTATATAGCAAGAACACGTAATGCTAATAAGACCTGTAAACAATCAATAATTATCAATTCAGCCTTTAAGTAAGAGAAAACCCACTACTGAGATTCTCAGTAGAGAGCGACTGGATTTCAGGTTAGAGAGTCTTCAAGTTTGTTCATTGTTACTGCAAGTTCATTGAGGTTTGTTTCCTTAATAAAGTTGTATTTGTTTCTCATTGTAAATAATAACTTTGAGCCACCATAATTGTAGACGAACGTCATGGTTACGATGATAGCTAGTTATATTTGGTTTTGAAAATGTTATAATTATTAACTTTGTTGAGTAAATATGATTGGAAGGAAGAAACTGAGGACATGGGAAAAGAGAGAGACGAAGAGCAGGAGCGAGAGAGAGCAGGGGTGTTTTCCAAGACCTAGAAAATAAAAAGACAAATGTTCTGTGACTTTAATTATTATAACTTTCATTAATTTTATTTAAGAAAAGTTAATAAAAACACAAAATATTAATTGTTGCCACTCTCGCCTGGTTTATTCTACATTTTATGGATACTATCCCGCCAGGAGCAGTTTCCGCCAAAATTAAATACCGCGCCGCCAATTCCAAGTGTGTGTGTTGAACTGAACTTTTGAAGGGAGATTATTGTTGATCTCGTCAGCCTCAACATTCTGGTCCTTCGAACCGGATCGTGATTCCGTGTGTCAAAATCATGTCTGAAAATGCCAAATTTCCCCGCCGTACATCCAGAGCTACAGCTGGAAAGCCGCCATCTCGCCATGGTGATTGGGTTTGTAATGAGAAAATCAACAAGCAGCTAGCAATGTTGGTCCCGGATCCTGAAGTTTGCTGTAGTAACGCCACGCCAACTACTCGAACTGTTACAATGATTACAAACAACAACTCAGTCAATTCAACTACAGGTCAAAGGGAATCGGTCAAACCTCTTTCGTCAAAAGGTAGCATCTGTTCTTTTCAAAGTAATTTTAACACAGTTCGAAGATTAAATCTTCAAGCTGAGTTTGATGCTCAAGCTAAATTGAACGAACTAAACGATGAAGAAGATCGTATAAATGCAGCTATTCTGGAGCTAGAAAAGAAAAAAATTCTACGAAGCAAGAAGCTTGCGGAGAAGGCTCTGGATTTGGAACGATCCAAGATAGAAGAAGAGTACAATGCAAATTCTGATGCTGAGTCCTTGGTATACTCTCATGATGATGATGCCGGAATTGAGAGAAATGTTAACTCGCAAGTAAGGCAAAATCCAAATCAAAATTGCGAAACTTGGGTCAACAATACCCCCATCCGAAATGAGTCAGAATTTTACGCCCATCAGCCACCTCAACACCCAGATGAAGTTCCACTGGTTTATCAGTTCCAGATGTATTCTCAGTGCATTGCAAATGCAATTACGTCATCCCATCAGGTATCTGCAAGACCAAAGGAGAAATCTGAACTAAATAAATTTGTTGCTAGGCAAACTGGGGCAAAAGATTTGCCGTTCTTTACCGGGGATTCTGAAGAATGGCCATCCTTTTTTGCTGCATACAAACGGTCTACAGAAAGTTGTGAGTTCAACGACGATGATAATTTAGTGAGGTTGCAAAAATGTCTTCGTGGAAAGGCGAAGGAAGCAGTACAAGGACTTCTGATTGCTCCGGAAAATGTCAGTCACATTCTTCGAGTCCTTCAACGAAAATTTGGTCAACCTGCAACTATAATTGAAAATATGGTCAGGAAGGTTCAAAATTTGCCACGAGTGAGGGATGACAGACCCGATCAACTGGTTGAATTTTCCAGCTCTATTGAAAACTTAGCCGCGACTATTGAAAGCTTGAATCGTCCTCAGTACCTTCAGAATCCGATACTTTTAAAAGAAGTTGTGGGTAAACTGCCCTTCCACCTGAGTCTAAGATGGGGAGAAAAGGTTGCCGCTTGCTTGGATGACGGGAAGGAACTGCATGTAAAGGATTTCGCCTGTTGGTTGGCGGTGATCTCCGACGCAGTGAGCGTTTCCAACATAGTGACATCGGTTCCTGAAAAGAATGAGGCAAAACTAGGTAATCGTGGGAATAAGCGAGAAACTGTCATGACTACTTCTACAACAACAGATAAGAAGCATTGTATTTTATGTAAAAAGAATGGCCACAAAATGGATGAATGTAAACAATTTATCAAGCTAAATAATGATGACCGTTGGAAAGAAGTAAAATCCAAACGAGTCTGCTTTTGCTGTCTTGAGACAGGCCATAATTTGACTACTTGTTCAAAGAAAAAGAGTTGTAGCGTTGAGGGTTGTCAACGACCACACCATAAACTCCTTCATCTTACTGAAAAAAAGGAGTCTAGAGGGATTACCGAATCTGCTGCCCAACCTAGCATAACAGAAGTTGGTACTTCAGGTGCTGAGCCTGAGAAAGTCATGGTTACAAGATTGTCCGAGAATCCTACGGTTATGATGAAGGTAATTCCGGTAAAATTGTATGGACCTGCCAGGGAGTTAGACACGTATGCCGTCTTCGATGACTGTGCCACATGTTCCCTACTTGATGAGTCGGTGGCTTCTACACTTGGTCTCAAAGGTGTTCCAGATCCGCTTCTCATCCAAGGAACTAGTACGTTAACTCACTCCGACAGTAATTCCAAAAGAGTCCAACTTGAAATTTCTAGAGATGGTTCAGATGAAAAGTTTTACCTGGAAAGAATCAGAACTGTTAAAGGTTTAAATCTTCCGGTCCAGTCAATCAACATGAAACTCTTGAAACGAAAATGGAGCCACTTGCCTGAAATCGACCTAGCGTCATTTTCAAACGCAAAACCAAGTATACTGCTGGGACAAGACTATGCTGACTTAACCGTCTCACGAGAAGTAATTGATGGTCCCAGCCAAGGGCCAATCCTAAGCAGGACGAAACTCGGTTGGGTTATTCACGGGAATAATGCTAACATCCGGGACAGAATTGATTCGGAATATGTTTGCTTGACTGTGGATAACGAAGATAAAATTCTGCATGACCTCATGAAAAGTCATTACGCCCTTGAGTCCATTGGAGTCATGTACTGCGCCGAGAAGGTGAAACCGCGTGAAGTTGCCAGAGCCGAGGAACTTCTTAATAGTTCCACGAAGAGACTTGGGAACAGGTTCGAAACCGGACTTCTTTGGAAGTATGATAATGTACAGCTTCCAGAGAGCAAATCCCAAGCTTTGCGAAGACTAAAGTCCGTTGAACGAAAAATGGACAATGACGCCAGTTACGCCCGCCTTTACAGCGAAAAGATGGAGGATTATGTTAAAAAGGTTACGCTAGAGAACTTACTTCAGAAGAAGCTTCCGTTCTGCATCCACGAATCAATTATTTAGCCCACTTTGGAGTTACAAATCCCAACAAACCGGGAAAACTTCGAATAGTATTCGATGCTGCAGCAAAATCTTGTGGTTTAAGTTTGAACGATCATTTACTTTCTGGACCGGATTACTACAATGCCCTTCTAGGAGTATTCTTTAAATTCCGAGAAAAAGAGATTGCCATCGCAGCAGACATCAGAGAGATGTTTCCTCAAATTAAAATCAGATCAGAAGACTCGTTATCGCAGAGGTATTTATGGAGAGGAACTAATCGGTCAAATAATCCTACCGTCTACGAGATGACATCCATGGTTTTTGGAGTAATTTCCTCACCATCATCAGCCCAATTTGTAAAAAATAAGAACGCTGAAGATTTTAAGGACGAGTTCCCGGAAGCTTGCGACATGATTATTCGCCGTCATTACATGGATGACGGACTGAGTAGTTGCCACACTGAAGTCGAAGCCTTGAAATTAGCAAGAGACGTCATTTTTGTACATAGTCAAGGAGGTTTCCAAATCTGTAATTGGGTGAGCAATTCCAAGTTTGTTTTGGAAGGGCTTCCGCAAGAACTGGTCTCTGAAAAGGTCAAGTCTATTGGCTTAAAAGAAGAGGAACATTCTGAGAGAATTTTGGGGCAAAAATGGAAGCCATTTCAGGACGTTCTATATTTTTGTATTGATTTACATAAAGTACCAACCGAGGTGAAGAATTTCGAGCGTAAACCAACAAAAGGGGAGGTCCTCCAGCTCACTATGTCAATCTTTGATCCAATTGGCCTGTTGGCTAATTTCACAATTCAGCCAAAGATTCTTCTCCAAGAAATTTGGAGAACAGGGGGAGACTGGAAGGCCGAATTGCCAGATAATCTTGTTGGCACCTGGAAAAGGTTCTTAAAGCAGCTGAAAACTCTAGAGACTCTGACAATTCCTCGGTGCTACTCACCTAAAATGAAAGATGTTGTCAGCATACAACTACACATATTCAGCGACGCCAGCACTTTAGCGTACGCAGCAATAGCTTACCTAAGATTGGAATTTCCGGGTGAGTTCACTACTGCCTTCGTCATGGCCAAATCCCGAGTCGCCCCATTGAAATCAACAAGCATTCCACGCCTTGAACTTCAGGCAGCAGTAATGGGTACGCGTATGGCTAAATTTATTGCTGATGAGCACAGTCTGAAATTCGGGAAGGTTCATTTCTGGACGGACTCCACCACTGTACTCTGTTGGATACGGTCCGACTCCCGACAATTTAAAACTTTCGTGGCCAATCGTATAGGAGAAATCGAGGATACGACCACATCATCACAATGGCATTGGGTGCCCACCAAAGAAAATGTCGCAGACGAAGCCACCAGGACCAAGGAAGAAATTACATTCTCGGCAGACAGCCGTTGGTTTAATGGACCCGACTTTCTTAAGATGCCGGAAGAGAAGTGGCCTGAAGAAACTCACAATAACAAAAAACCACCAAATTCGAATGATCTTGAGATTAAGAAGGAATTCGTATGCGTTACTGTACCTGCAGATGATGGAACTCTTCCAGATATCAATCGCTTTTCAAAATTGATGCGATTACTTAGAGTCACCGCCTGGTCCAGAAGATACCTGACACACCTGAAAAAGTCATACGCCACTTCTGAAGAGCTTACAACTGTTGAAATCAAAAATGCTGAAAATTTATGGATTCGAAACTCTCAAGTCAGGTCCTTTCCTGAAGAATTCCAATTGCTGAGGAAGAATAAGCCGATTCACTCTACAAGCAGGTTACTTACTCTTTCTCCTTACATTGATAACCAAGGGATAATGAGAGTCAAGAGCAGAATCGAAAATTCGCCTGATATCGACGATACTGCCAAGTATCCGGCAATCCTGGATCCACTACATCCTTTTACAAAGCTACTAATCAATTGGTATCACTGTAAATATGAGCATCAGGGTCGAGAACTTGTGGTTAATGAGCTCCGACAGATTTATTGGATTCTCAACATTAGGTCTGCAGTGAAAAGCTGCTGGAACAACTGCCAGATCTGTAAGAACTGGCGCGCCAAACCACAAGTTCCAATTATGGCTGCATTACCTGAAGTAAGAGTAAAAAGGTGTTTAAAAGCATTTATTAACACAGGCTTGGATTGTTTTGGACCCATGTTAGTTAAGATAGGAAGACGGACTGAGAAACGGTACGGGCTTCTTTTTACATGTTTGACAACAAGAGCAATACATATTGAATTACTGGCCTCAATGACAACTGATTCCACAATTCTTGCCATCCGCCGCTTTATCGCGAGACGAGGACCTCCTGCGTATTTCTACTCCGATAACGGAACTAATTTCCGAGGCGCCGACAATGAACTTCAGGTGTCCTGGAAACAATTGGATTTCACTCAGCTACAATCAAAATTTGCCAAAGCTACCACTTGGTCTTTCATCCCACCAGCTACGCCGCACTTTGGAGGAGCCTGGGAGCGCCTCATTAAGTCTGTGAAGACAGCTTTGAAATTTACGTTGAAAGAACAATGTCCAAGAGAGGAGATTTTACTTACGTTACTTTGCGAGGCAGAATTTATGGTTAATTCGAGGCCAATAACGCATGTTTCAAATGATCATAATGATCCCGAAGCGCTTACGCCAAACCATTTTCTGTTAGGATCATCTGGTTCCGCTCATCCTCCAGGAAAATTCAGTGACAGCGATTTGCTCTTAAAGAAACAATGGAGACACGGACAAAGATTAGCAGACCTGTTTTGGAAACGCTGGGTACGTGAATACCTACCGACTCTTACTAAGAGAAATAAATGGAATTCCAATCAGCGCCCGGTCCAAATAAATGACGTAGTTATTATTGCGGACGAAAACTCTCCCCGCAACCTTTGGCCAAAAGGAATAATTACTTCTACTTTCCCAGGAAAAGACGGTGAAGTTCGTGTGGTCGATGTTCGAACCCGGACTGGAGTTTACCGACGACCCGTTGCAAAATTAATTGTTCTGGACGTTCGTTCAAATGGAGAGTGAATATGTACACTAGAAGGGGAGAATGTAGACGAACGTCATGGTTACGATGATAGCTAGTTATATTTGGTTTTGAAAATGTTATAATTATTAACTTTGTTGAGTAAATATGATTGGAAGGAAGAAACTGAGGACATGGGAAAAGAGAGAGACGAAGAGCAGGAGCGAGAGAGAGCAGGGGTGTTTTCCAAGACCTAGAAAATAAAAAGACAAATGTTCTGTGACTTTAATTATTATAACTTTCATTAATTTTATTTAAGAAAAGTTAATAAAAACACAAAATATTAATTGTTGCCACTCTCGCCTGGTTTATTCTACATTTTATGGATACTATCCCGCCAGGAGCAGTTTCCGCCAAAATTAAATACCGCGCCGCCAATTCCAAGTGTGTGTGTTGAACTGAACTTTTGAAGGGAGATTATTGTTGATCTCGTCAGCCTCAACAATAATAATTATTCCTTATAGTACATGTGGTTAAAGCGACTTCAAAGTCCCGTGCATCCAAGTCAATACGTGTGGCTAACTTATTTCTAAAATTAGTTATTGTGTTTTCGGGATAAAAATTATAAGATGCATCGCTGAGAAGAGTGATTGTGAAACCTGCCATGATAAATTCCAAAATATGAATGAATAAATGTTATAATTCATGCTAGGTTATATCAGATTATAAAGACAAATTTGAGGTCCAATTTATTCAACCAAATTGAAGTTCAATATCTCTGAGTTCTACTTTCAATGACTCTAAGTCAATCACCTCAACAATTTCGAAAATCCCTGTTGACAAAAATCATTTTCAGTAAAACACCTCAACAATTTCAAATATCCCCGCTGACAAAAATTGTTTTCCATAAAACACCTCAACAATTTCGAAAATCCCTGCCAAAAAAAGGTCAACAGATTCGAAAATCCCTGTTTGCAAACCCGTTTGAAAATTTCCCTGCTGAAAATTGTTTTTCCCTGGGAAGATTCTTCCCGTCTTCCCACATAAATCCGACCCCTGGTTCCCATAGATACCCATAAGATGAAACCTAATAATTTTTTTGTCATTTTCTTTTAAGATCCCATAACTTTTTATGTGTTTCATACAAATTTAATTCCCAACCAAAAATAAAATGCAAAATTAGTATTTCCAATAAAAATAAAATAAAGTGCGAATAATTGTTTCATTAATTTACAATAAAGGTAAAATATTTATTCTTGCATTTAAACAATTATGACAAATTTTAACGGTTCATTGTTCAGTGTTTTTGTTCTTGAGACGTTTACGGGCGTCTGTATAAATGCTACGGCAGCTCGCTTCGAATTTATGAAACCCAAGAGATCCTGTGGTTAACGAACATTCTGAAATCACGATTTCTGAAAAACATGGAAAATAATTTCCGAATTTATATACACACGTATTACAAATAAAGGACGCAGCAATTTATTCTGAATTTCTACTGAAATTTTGTGCAAAAATTGATAGTACTTTTGAGTGAAAAAACTTCGGTCCCAGAGCAGGTCGAGCTTGAGTGGTGCTGGTGGAAGTTTTATGGCCATAAACGGAACATCGCGCTACATCTTCAAGCGACAAAATTCCTGTTTGTTCCATGATTGCTCGTATGAACTGGTTGGGGCTATTGTGAAACCGACCTCGTATGTGATCCACAACATCTTTAGAGGCGGTTAATCCATCTCCTATAGTTCAACCATCTCAGCTCGAGTATTGCTGCTAACGGAGGTTGATTCTGTCGAGTATTTATATATTTAATATAAATTTATGGTTACAATTATTGACACAAATATTATTTATCTAGCGTAATTAACGATTGTGATAGGCCTCACTTACTTTTTAACTTATACATGCGCGACTTCTGAATTTGTAGCTCCTGGCGCAATTTATCGATCTCCTTGTCCTTATCAGCCAACGGGCTGGAAAATTCCTCAGTGGAATAATGAGGCAATTGGATTACCTGTAAAAAACATGTAAAACTTAAACAATCTAGCATTTATCATACACATTATAGTTCAACGGGTAATTTAATCAAAAGGAACCTCATCTTGCAGCATTTGTGCAGTCACGCCGCTGAAGCTATGGTTAGCTTCATCTATTAAAGTTAGTAAACAATTAGTCAAAACTAAACTTAATTTACTTAATAATTAAAGACATAATTCATGTTAAATATATCCAAATACCTGCTTTTTAGTTCATGGACATTCCCCTGGTTGGATTCTCCACTTGCTGGGGCTTGTTGTCTGTTTTACGTACAAAACCACTAATAAAAACATTGTAGTCATTTACGACTAGCTAATTAAAAATGAAAAGAGGATATTTCAACTCGAGCAATTAATTACCTCAAAATCATTCAAACTCTCCCACGCTTGTATTTTCCCAGGTCCTTCTCGCCAAACGATTGATCCCTGGCTTCCTCTGCCAAATTTGCAGCCATTTTAGACATTTTAGATTTTGATCCTGTGAGATCAAACAAAACAGAAAATGGAAATGCAGCTCATGCGAAATGATAAATAAACACCATTTACACTCACCAGTTCCCAGAAGCTTTGCCATAAACTCCTCTCCAGTGTCATCCCAAACAACAGGAAGTATCTTATTTATAGCTAACTCAGGAGTGGGATAATTATATCTTCCAAATTGTTTTTTTATAATTTCACAGGCAAGTTTTGCGGGTACATATTTTAGATTTTCCGAAGCAGTGTACAAACTTCCGAATGTATTCAGCCCCCAAAACTGTCAAGCATGCAATACGCAAGAACTGGACTCATTAGAGCACATACTTATGCGTTGTCCTATACAAAACGTTAAACACAAACAAGTCAAGCTAGATGCACCGTTTAGAAAATATTTCAACCCCACTACAAGAGAAGAAATGTGTGTAACTATCTCTATGACTGTAGCTAGCTCTGTGACTTTAGCTAAACCTTCCCCATTTCATTGTATCTATTAGGAGTAGATATTAATATAACAACTTGAACGAGAATCTACTATAAATATATTTGCGATAATTTTGTTAACTGGAATACATATATGGTCATGGGCGAAAGCCTATAAGATCGTAAATAAATAAATACAACACAAAATATCTTCCAAATTCAACTTTACTTGTTTTCACATAATAGTAAGTCTGATCCGCTGTAAAAAATGGACAACTGTACCCAGATTTCACTTTTGCTTCCATAATTTTGAGTTCAATGGACAAATTTGGAGAGCCAAAATTAACAAGCTCGTTATAGCATCAACTCACGTCAGCCATTACCCTGAAAAGGATGTAATGCGTTAAAATGCTTTGTTACAAATAGGCGCGAATTCAACATTCTCTAGAGCGCTAGGTGGGAATCTCTGGAATGATTTGTATCCTTGATTTTTGGGGACAGTTCAAATTTAAATTGGATCACTTTAAATTGAGTAATTAATATCTGTTTGCAATTTTGAACGCACGATTAAAATTTTTAGAATGGATTTGTATTGTATGTTTGAGATTTGCTAACAAAATGCCAAAATAATGCAGAAAACTTCCCAGACAAACATTATGGAGTCGGAAAAATAGGGTAAGTAGAACATAAAAAATATATAGTGTAGCATGGAATTTTTGCAACAACAACTACAGCCCAGAATTCATGTACACCTGATTCGGTTTCAGAATAATTCGAAACAGATTCCAGATTCATTATTCGGCAATGTCAACTAGTTCGGCGGAGACGGAGCAGTTCTAACCCCATGTCATTATATTATTAATATTTAGCAGTTGCAAATTAACTATTTCCTCATTAAATTAATGAAATAATGTATGAACATTCAGACGATTCCTGCGACGTTTCAATTATTAGTGATGAGGATAATAATGAAAATTTGTCATACTCAAGCGAAATTCTTGATGAAAGTCTTGAACTCCAATTTGGTCAGCCGGCATCAGACCCCATCATGTAGAAGTGACCACAAGCCCTAGTGGAATAATTTCACCATTTGTATTCGAATGTGGTTACTGCGAAGCGCAATAATAGTTTGGTTTATCTACCTAACAAGATGATTGGCCAAATTTTTTGATGTGCTTGTAATGAATGTGAGTGCGAATTGTACTTTGTACTACTAAATACCTTTAAAATAACTTCGGTAAATGGATGTAAATATATATTTAAGAAACGCAGAAATTCCAGCATATAAAAAATATTTAAGAAAACAAGTGAAATTGAAGCAATCAAATTTTGTACTCTGGAATTAGCAAATATTGAGCACTACATGTGCCTTCCAAACTCTTTTTTTGCGCTCCGGACAAATTAGTCTTCGGATGTAATAATTCAAGTATTGTTTAATTGTTCTTAAAAAACGTTTTTCTTTAAGTCCTGAGACTGCAAGTTTTGTCCTACAATGGTGATTCTAGACTCATTTAAATCCCCATGAAATTTACTGCGACCAAAATGTTTTGAATTATTTCATGAATGACAGGCGTACAGGAAAGTATCATGTATATCCAGAATTTTCAAACGGAGGAGCCAATTGGTTAGATTCCCACTCCCCGGGAAGCCTATGAATTTTCCTAGAAATGAGCGTTAAAAGAAATGTCAAAAACAATTTCTGGTTGTGAGAAAAACAAAGATTTAATCACAAAATTTTTCAAAAAGTCTTGACTATGTTCCCATTTTTTTGACGTTTGTGAGGTCAATGTTTGACCTAGGTCAATAAAACAGATTTTAAAAAATCTGACAAAACAATTTCTTGAAATTGGGGGAGTCATATAATAATAATAATAATAATAATAATAGGCCCACAGGGGCGCATTTTTTTCTTGCAATTGAGACTACTCATCATGCCATACACAATTTTTCTAACTTGTGAGGTTACAACCGAGAAGCTTATGCCGGCTCTCGTCGGTTTATAGAGGGTTGGGAATCATATGTACAGGGTGTCGTACACATTTCTTCCCCTTAAGCACGTAGGCACAGAGCTAGACTAGTGGGACAAACACCCCTCAGTCCATTCCTCCCATTGAGGGAGTATCACTAGTCTTTGCTCCAGCCGAGGAAATGTAGAGTAGGACAAATTGGGAGGGAGAGGATTTTGGGTTAATTGAAGGAGATTAACGGACGCTCATTAGACTGGAATGTCTAGCGAGCAATGCGGATGGCCAGCTTCTCCTAGTTCCTCTCCGTCTAAAGGATGTCCACTGCTAGTTCCCCTTGTGAATCCAGGCCATGGTTCCAGTCTTCAGAGTGTAAGCCCCTTACACGCTCTTCTCCTCACCCCACCCAAAGCTATAGTAGAAGATAGAAAGAGCAGTGGAAATTATTCGAAAGTACCAGAGCTTTACTGGAATCGAAATCGACTCCAGCCGCAACGAACGGGACGCTCTGCCACCACTGTCTGGCTGGGAGTCATATATATTCCGTCATTGTCACTTACATGGGCTAGGGATAGAGAAAAAGGTATGATACAGCTATATATAAAATGAGAGATACAGTATGCATCTAATAATATCTGATTTGTTATTTACTATTAGTTCTTAGACAAAATTAAACACCAGATAAATGTCACGAATTAATATAGATGTAAACAAAAATTTAAGTTACAACATTTTAAATAATTATAATATTAATAATCATTTAATGTAAAGGAAAGCCATTTTGAAGTCTCCATAATTGTATCCGCAGGGTTTTATAGTTAATACCTTTTTCTGTTACTGAAATTACGGTGCGTTACTCCTTTTGTTGATATTTTGTACTATTTACAGCTAAATGAAGCATACTAATTCACCACTATGATTATTTCTTCTCTGGATATCAAAACGCATTGAAGCATATCTGGTTGGAATAAATTGCTACTAACTAGAGCTCCGGACGGGTCGGGTAATTTTTGATACCGAACTTGAACCGGAACCGTACTTGAATTTTCGGGTAAAAGCGGAGTCAGATCCGGACAAGCTAGAGTACAAAATCCGGTACACTCTTAAAATACCGGTTAGACCGCATGAAAGCATAAATACATTTAGTCCTGTACAAGAGTATTTTCAAACTTTTAGTTGAAAATTGCAGTAACAATTTGTGGACGCACTGCGGTTGAGCTTTATTCCCATACTATTATATTCCCGCCCAGGAATTGTTTTATGATGCTGGAAAGCAAGAATGAAATTATCGGGTGCGGATGTAAAATATTCTTGCAAACGTGCAGTAAAATTTAACGGTCGTTTTATCAACGGTCTATTACTGTCTGTACATTGATCATGAAGTCTATCACCATATTCCACGCAGTTCATTACCAGTAACCCTTCTCATTGGTATTTTGGATATTATTGGTTATTGCGGGTTTTGAAATAATTAAGTTTAAATAATGAGCTTCCTCATTATTGATAAAGTTCTGAGATTCCTCAAGCTTACGGATTTATACGAGGCGAAGTTTCATGGTAAGTTTATTATTTAATGTTTAATTAATTTTAATTAATGTAAACATTTCCCCATACTAATAGTATTACATAATTAATGTATTATGTTTCACGACGAACTCCAATTCATTTTTAATAACTAGGAAAAATGTATCCAAAATTGAAAAATCCGTTACAAAGCATTTGTCTCCTTATTTCTAGTGGAATGTCTTGATGACGAAACAATGCTGACGATTTTGGGAGAAGGTGCAGAAACTATGAAGGAAGAATTTCGTCATGTTGTGCCTTGTACCGGTGACAGGATTCGTATTCAAGATACATTTCAAAATACAAAAAACTCCACTATATCCGTCTGTTTTAGAACTGTCCGCGTTTGTCTCCCGCTAATAGCTGAGCTCATACTTACTAAATACTTTTTTCGTTGGATTTTTGTAATTCTGGATTATTTCTTGTTCTATTTGTAATTTTGATTAATAAATTTTGTCATTCACGTTATTTCGGAGTTTTTTATTATTCTATTAATATTTGTATATTAATGTGATTACCATTTGGTATTAATAAAATGTGTACCATAATTTTATTCATGGAATTCATTTTAGGTTCAAATTGTGCCATACCGCAAACTCATTTTCAACTTTACCAGATTCATTACAAAACGTGGACACAAACAGTCTAGATTTAAGAATGGTATTTGGCACAAAACCACCCGACAACCAGGAATAGTTTAAGGACGCTACCAGTCATGTAAAAAAATCAGCCGTACAAGTCTAAAATTTCCAGCCATATACCCAGGTCGACCGGATTAAATTACTTGTAATCCGCATAACAAGAAGAAAGGCCGCTTAGATATGGAGTGTTTGCTATGTATTCATGGCGGGGAATAAAAAAGCGACCGTCCAAACTTAAATTTAATCCGGAATTTTTAGAGTGTACTCTGAGTGCAGGTAAAAGTACAATGTAGGCGCACTCGTACTCGGACCGAGTTTTCAAGTATTTTTTTAAAAACCGGACCGGCCCGTACTCGAACTCTAGCTTCAATTACTTTTTCAATTACTTTTGTAAATTTTAGTTTACATAGGTTAGATGCGATTAGTTTTAAACAAATTTAACAAGTTTTGATAAAATTATTCATTTTTCACTATTATTTCTAACCTTTATAGAATAAGCGTATCTTAAACGAGCAAAAGGATTTGTTTTGCCGATAAATTTTTAAACGATTCATCGTCTGACATCACCGATGTAGCTGCTGTGGTGGCAATTCATTACTTAAGCTAATGATAAATAACTCGAATTGAGTTTTGCCCATGAAATTTTTGCAACAATTAGTCGATAGTGTCGTAGTTTCAGAACTGCGAGCTGTGATATTAAAAAAGTTGATACTAAAATCGTTCTTATCCGCATTATTTTTAACTATTACAATCAATACGTTATTGAAGAGAATTTCTTAAACCTTGTTTCCTGTGTTTTCTGTACATGTTCTCAACTCGCCACTATCACTAATATAAAAATACCCAATGGCTCTCTTGCACAATTTTCGACCAACTAGCGTTAAAAATTATTATTTGTATGTACTTCAAACACTGAATATTCTAAAAACATCAAATTTTAAAAAGCCGACATTGATTTACTTTTGAAAGACCTCAGGTAAATGAGTAAATTTAAAGATATATAGAATGAAATTTCCCGTATCCCGTGATAGATCAACCTCGCATATATCCATGGCAATGAAGTAGTGTTTCTTTTCGGTATCGGGAATTCCCGAGGTTCCGGTTCGGTTCGGTTTCTGGTCAACGGTTTAAAGAACCGTTAAATTTCGGTCATTTGAAAAGGGGATACAATTTTGACTTCTATAAAAATGAATCCCATACATTTTTTGCCAAAGGAACCGGAACCGGTTCGTGAAACGGTTTTATTTTCCTGATCGGTTCCGGGACGTCAAAAATGTCCCGGACTCTAACATATCGGTGCCGGTTTCGGGAACAGAATTGTGATTTTTTCGGTTCGGGAAAACGAGTCGGGTCGAGTCCATGTTTTGGTACCGTTCAGAAACACTACAATGAAGTATGCCACTTAAACTGATTGTAAACTAAAGTTTCAATACTGTAGCGGTTAGAGTTCTATGTACCATACAATGCCCTCATTGTATATTCAGTAGTTTCATTGAAGTATAACATTCCATATGTAGATGTGTTGTACAAGGCGGCTCTCGGCTCACATCAAAATAACAACCAATGATGGAGGATTTAAGGCATGACTTTTCTACGCATGATTAGGTGGAAGTACTCGAGTACGTTTTCCCAGTCACTCGAAATGTATAGGATCCTACATGTAAAATCTATAGGATAAAAGTATCAGATCTGCGGACGATATCTCAAACGATTTTCTTACAGGATCCTATACTATCCCATAGTTACTAATCCCAACCTCGCATGGGATTTTCTCTAGCTTGTCCTATAGTTGAAAATTTATTATTATCTTATGCGCTTCTCTACTTCTACTCCATTTTCCTCCAAAATTAAAACTACATAACCATCTTTACTACAGTTAGCTTAATTTTTAGACAATTGTAAATATTCTAAATATTTACAATTGTCTAAACAATTAAGCTAACTGCCATTAACGTTTTCATACATATACATTTCCTCAAATTGTCAATAGTAATACACCCTACACTGCAGTTCTATGTAGAAATAACATGTAACACTAGAAAATAAAATTGCAGCCACAAGTAAATAATTTCACGTATAAATTGAAAAAAAGAACAATAACAATCACACACTGGTTATATTTTCCGCTTGTCTTACTATTACTAATTGTAAGTTAAAATTGAAACAATCTAAAGAACAGGTAAGTCGATTTGGTGTTCATCACAACCAAAGAACACGTGAATGACAACTGCTGTTGATTAAGTATGGCGAATTTGGCGGTTATAATATATGTCTTGTACAAACGATGAGGAGCGCAGAATCCTTGTCAAAGCAAGTACAGGATTTTTCTAAAAATGTCCTATGGTACCCGAAACCATAGGATTTTTCTGAAAATGTCCTATAGAACTCGAACTTGCTGGATATGCGGCACCCAACTTATAGGATTTCTTTAAAAACTTCCTATGGTACCCTCAGCTTATGGGATTTTTCTGAAAACTTCCTATGGTACTATATCTTATAAGAATCGCGTGCCAGTTTCTGACGAGCTGAATGATTTCTATAAGATCCTATATGACTTGTGGGATTTCTGGTACATTTTCTCACAGAAATTGCATCCTATAGGAATCCCATACAGTTTGAAGTGACTGGGTTGCCTTTCAAGTACGAGTACCAAGTAATTTCAAATTCAATACTTGTACTTGTACTCGTATCTTGCTTCGAGTACTTTTTGAGAACTCGTACTTGTTACGATACTCGGTTCAAAATTACTCAAATACAGGTACACATAGAGTTACTTGACCCGAGAGTACGAGTACATAATTTGTTGTGACTCCGTACTCGACCCGTACTTGTACTCGTACTTGAAACTCGAGTAGGTACTCGAACCCGTGCGGAGCTCTGTTCCCGAACTCAGCCTAGTTCGATTTTTTTGCAGCCCGAACTCAGGCGGAGTTTGAAAGAAATTATTTACCACCCAATCCTCTGCTCGGGTTGGCCTATACCATTATGCCCGCTTCAGCTCGCCATCTTTGGTTGAAGGACAAATGAATTATAATTCAAATTGAAGGAAGGTTGAGGGAATTTAAATAAGTTTGCTGATATTCGGATGAGAATGTGTCCATGGCATAGACCTTGACTTCTCCCTTGTTTGCATATATTTTTCTCTACCTGTTGGTTCCCATTTCACTTTCACTCTATAGCTATAGTTATGTCGGACAGCAGGAGGGATTAATTCTCCTTCTGTAACCTTGCTCTCTCACCTCCTTAGATTATGTAAATTAAGCTAATTGGTTGCTGCAAATACAAATATACTTGCAATGTACTGATGATATGGGCGCAACCCGAAAAGAATCCTGAAGAAAGAATTAAGAATAATAATAATAAGAGGAAGACGAGATCACAGTAGGACACTTTCTTTTCACTTCGTCCGTAAAATATGCAAGCGTCACGAGTATGTGATAACACAATAGATATTTTTCTCAGTTTTATACATTCTAATAATTTAAAGATTAAGTTTTTCAGTACAATTTTCCATGGCTACTGGAGGGAAAGGTGTTTCAACATAACTGCCTAAACACATGCTTGTATGCACACATAATACCATAAAGTGGTGAATTAAAAATTGTTTGTCGAAGATGTGAAAAACGACTGAATATTAACAATTTTATCAAAACATCGTGATTGACTTTGCCGAGTATTTTTTACAATAATTTGATCGCCTCCCATATTTATACCACATGCGACGCTCCTTTTCCTTTGTCGGTTCCTTGTTCTAGCGCAGCATTTAGTTGCAGCTTTGCTTATTGTTGAAGGATTTGTATATGCATTACTTACGTTTGCCCTGCTATTCTCGGTACTTGGCATGTTTCAGTTTGTGATGGATTGACTTCCGGATTTTTTACGAAGATGCTTTTTTTTCGCTCGTATACGGATGGCCTCCGTCGGCAGTTGCTTGCATACATGCTTGATTTGATTGAGAGAGGATGACAACGAAAGATTCTTAAACCTAATTGGCTAATCAATAACTAAAAGCAACAAGTAACTGATAAATGCTAAAGCTGCGAGAAAAGCATGTGCTTCGAATTTTTCGTCTTTAACTTGTATAGTGAACACAGAGCAGGCAGAAAGTAGACAGAAATCCTGAGTTTACTTCTTTTTGTTAAAAGCACTTAAAACAGTACAGAGCAAATACCCGGTGCAAACCTACTTAAATCCCGCATATATGCATTTAATTTATCTTTAATCTAAGGATTTTTGGAATTACAAATAGGGCTTAAAATAAAACAAAAGTGACACGTGATCTGGAAACATTTGGTGTTTGGTGATACTCTAAACTCTAATAATTGCAATACAACGCTAGCGTAATTTATACCTGTAATGTGACATTGACTGTGACCGAAAATCGCAACAAGCAGTCCAAAAACTTGTAATTTTGTTCCAGCAATAATTATTACTCCAAAAACATGCAAAGCGACGAAGATTTCGATTCAATTTTAGATGAAGACTCCATTGTGTCGGAAGTCAAGTCCCTTAAATCCGCTCGAGTCCCGACAATTCAAGAACTAAATGCCCAAATTATAAAGCTCGAAAGAGAAAATTTTCAGTTGAAGCTGCGAGTGCACATGAATGAAACTCGAGGGTCTATAGAGCCCATAACTTCTGCGGCAGCTACTGGTCCCAAGAAAAGTAGCACTAAATGTTAATTTTTTTAAATTTAGAAATCCATCTTATTATTAAACCAGGTAGTATTTATACATGCTAATCACAATCCATAAGGTCAGCAAGAAATTCTGACGGAAAAAGATGTGGAAGTTTTGCGCGTGGAGAAAGAACAACTGGAATTCAAGTTGCATCAAAAACATAGTCAGCTCATGCACGAAATTAAACTAAAGGAAGATTCTCTTCAAAGAGAAGCATCTTTATTAAATAAAATTGAGGAGATGAAAAATTACATAAATATATGCGAACGAGAGAAAGCATTAAATCGACTCCGACAAGGTCCCGCCAGTTCCCCATACATTTCTTCTCCAGTAATCTCCGGATTAACCATAACTCCTTTGAAGGTGTCCAAGGATGTGGGAGTAGATGTGAAAGAGATTGACTATATTTATGAGGATAACACGGCAGAGGATGCTGGTTGGTACAAAAAGTACAATCAGGTTTGGCAGACATTACAATCTAAGGAAGAGGAGCTGGGACAAGTTCAAATGGAGCTGGAAATATTGAATAAAGATAGATTACAATTACAAAAGCAACTCAAAACTCATGATGAAACACACGAGAGACAACTTTTGACAGTAAAGAAACAATTCAAATAATTATTAATGTTACAATTTTTAACTACGAACGAGTAACTGAAAAAACTTAGTACGAAAGAAAAAATTCTTTAGGAACAAATAAAGGCATTAAAAAAAGAGGCGAAGGAGCTCATCATTGCAAATGGCCAATTAAAGTCGGAATTGAAAACTATGGAGGCAAGGATGGAATCTTTAAAAAGAGCAGCGAATCTAGAATTATCCAATCAGTTATATTACCACCAAACTGCCCTGGAGAAAGTTCATCACGAGCAAGCTCTGCTTATAGCTGAACTCCAGAATCTAAAAAGAGCCTGCCCAATTCAAAAGCCCGTCCAAGAATTTTGCAAAAAGGTATAAATGCAGTTCTTAAAAATCTAACCATTCGCAAATAAATAGCATTTTCTATAATATTTGAATGAAAGGAGTTGGTGGATGACATTGACAAGGAAGCAGGTTTCTCCAAACCATTAGATGTGACGGAAGTTCTCCTCAAACCCCAGAAGTTGGACTCACTTGCCAGTGAAGAAGCCAGTGTGTGCTTAATTGATCTGAGCACACCGCGTTTTGTTAGACCAGTCCACAACTGCGAGGACAAGGAGGAGGAGATTACACTCCTTAACAAAGAACTTCATGAGAAGAATTCAAAACTTGCTCTCAAGTTAAAAAAGACACGAGAGGTCTGCATTATAAAATCTTGGTCTAATATAATAAATCATTCCGGATAATTAATACTTTGAATTGTTTTAGTCCCTAAAACAAGCTATCTCGATGCTGGAGCATTCTGAGAAGGATAAAGAAGGAATGGAGAAAATAATTTGCCGACAGCTTCACCGTACACACATGATCTTGGCGGATGTAAAAGGAGCATTGGCTCAATCCAAAGATAATTCTCATAATGTATCAGCGAGTGTCAGTCCGAAGACTACAGGGAGTAAAATAAATGCGAATGTTCAGGAACCACTTAATGTATGATTTTTTATGAAAGTTTTTATTCCAATCAATTTTGGTTATTAAGAAGGCCAGAAGTATAATAGAGCCTAGAATTTAGTGCAAATTGGACTTTACTTAAAATAACTATGTAAATTGTGTAAATAAAACAACTTTTTACATTACAATCATCTTGCAGGGTCTAATAATTATAGTATATTCTTAATAGTAACTGTGATGAATGCAAGAATCATAAATATTTGACCCTGACTCTCGTTAGATTCTTAATTCCAAGTTTCTTTTAGCGTTTACTATTATATGTAATTACTGCTAGTAGCAAAAATAATTCATGGCGTTGTTTCACAAGTATTACGTTGTGGCAACTTCGCATGTATGGTTTTAAGTGCAACCCATATATGATTCGTTTGGATCCACAAATATATTAATTATACATTCATCATACGAGCAGCAGATTTTGGATCTTATTACAAAGGTGTGCTAAGGTGTGCTGTTATAAGGATAGAAAGTAACATTGGTGTGAACTATAATGTGTTCAAATATCGCTTTGTTCTTACAAGGGAATGCCTTATACAGAGTGTGCTGTATCAAATTCTACATCATTTTATTAGCTTGAGTTAATAGAATACATCTTCAATATTATCTGGCGTAAAAATCCCTAGTATAATTTTTATCTGAATTAAAATCTCCAGTGTAATTGTACATCCTGTGTAAACATCTCCACCTTAATTCGTTCAGCGTAAAAATCTCCAGCGTAATTTTCTCTGCGTAAAAATCTTCAACCGGGCATAAAAATATCTGGTGTAGTTTTCTCAACATCGGAATACATAATTATTACATTTATACATTCATTCATTAATAGACGTAGCAATGTAGGTCTTTTCTTATGGATTTCTCATATAATAGCAGTGCAGAAATATTATTTTGTAAAAAATCACTAGTGCAATTGCTTAGATATTATTGTTTTGATTAGATATATTAGACAGATTGATTGGATAGATTTCAGAATAATCTAATTTTAATCTGGTGCATGAAGGAGCCAACAATAATGGCATAATTAAATTTACAAAGCTATAATAATTATTTATAATCGGCTTCTAAATATTTTTATTTAATTTCTATAAAAAAGTAATGGAATCTGAAATAAGTTGGTAAATTTTACATGAATAATAATGATTTATTCAAATAATAGAGTTTTAAAACAATGATGAAAATATTTTTAACAAGTAGTGACGGCTATACCATTACAGAATATTTCCCTGTACAATAATTTGGCTTAGCTTTGAAGTTTTAGAGCTAGGAAATATCCAGGGCATTTCTTAGAAAATAAACTGCTAACGAGCCAGATGATTTCCAGAGTAATTTAAATCTTCAAATGGGGACAATCGGGTACCACTCACTGACGATCTGAGTTATAGGATTCCAAGTCGATTCATTATGGGGAATGGGTAACCTTAAAGTATACTTAAGGTTTTAAATACTGAAAGAAACCCAAGCACTTCCCTGTAGTGGTCGGACCAATTCAATTCAGAATTGGAAATTTTCGATTCGATTCGATTCGATTCAATTCGATTCAGTAGTATTTCGATTCGATTTGCAGCAAAACCAAATCGAATGATTCGATTTGGGTACTGAACTGAATCGAATCATATCATGTGAATTGCAATCCAAACAATTCATCAAAACCGCTTCGGCTGCGCACGGGTACTTTTTTTCCGCATATTCAAAGTCCAAATTCTATTTATACCACAACGTTTGTTATTTTAGCGTAGCTTTTACTATACCCTTTATAATATGTATACGACACTCCAGTAACATAAGGAAAATTTTGTATTTTCCCAATTGAATCGTTCGATTTACGATTCAATTCGATTCACTGAGTGAATTGAATCGAATTGAATTGCTTTGGGGCAAATTGAATCGAAAATCGGTTTTTCGATTCAATTCAAGCTTCAAATTGAATCAAATTGAAAAATTCGAATCAAATTGAATCGATCCGACCACTACTTCCCTGATTATAGTATTCACTCATACATAAGCGTTTCCATACACCAATGAAAAGAAATGTTTCCTTCGCAAAGGGCGCAGTATATATTTCGAGTTCCATCTGGCAGTCAAACGCAAGATGGGGCTACCAATGAAAATATTAGTGCGGAAAGAGTAGACACGACAAGAAATATTCCAGGGACTACCAGCAAAATAGAAATTCGACATACCAAGCCATCCACATCAACAACGAACCCATTATCAAAAAATAGTTCTATAAACTACTTGTCGAAGGTCAACCGACGAGTGACATTTAATGCCAGTACTTTCAAGTCATTTGACGTAAATGATGTCCCAAGTGAAGCACTGCTCGGAGAACAATCTGCTCTCAGCACTATATCTACTGCCTCTGAGAGTACCCCTTCTGCATCTACCAACGTAAATGAAATATTTGGACAAGTAGCTATCCAGGCTCTGTGTAATCGGGGATCAGTTGTCAATATCTTAGGAGTAGATCAATGTATGTGTCAGAGTCGCGTTAAAGAAGTGGACGCCGAAGAGCTGATTCGTTTACAAGAGCTCGATCCGGAAACTCAGAAGAGTGAGCTCTGCAGGTTAATGATTCAACTTGTTGAAGATCAGGCAGATAAAAATGCCGAACTTTTGGAAGTTCAAGCTCAACAGGTTTCTTTTATCCCTCCCAACTAACCCTTCAAATCATTAATTTCCAATACATTAAATGAGATCTTAATATTTGTTTAAATCTTTACTTACAGAAACTGTTTGTAGTCAAACCTGTGAAATCTCCTAAAGTCAAGCATATCATATGTGTGGGAGGTCGCACTTTAGACGGCCGGGAAATCCCTGTTGGATCGTTTCCTAATTCCTTTGCAGAAATCAAAGACTTAAAGTAAGGCTAAGATCAATTTTTATCTATGAAACTATTGACCATCCAAAATTCTATTAAGGCAGTTCTGTTATAAATTAGTGATTTGCGCAAAGACCCTCCGGGTTTCAAACGTTACACTGCAAAGTTTGACATGAGGGGATTCCGAGACGAAGAAATATCTTTGACAAATGAAAGGAACATATTAAGAGTCAGTCAGAAAAATCTCTTTGAATTTAGAATTAAGCTGATATTCACAGAGCGTTGGTTTGTATTATGCATCACGTTCATAATGACTTAACAGGTGACCGGAACTCGCAAGAAAACTGGTCGCACTTCAGAAAAGCAAATTGTTGAGGAGGTGCTGCTGCCACCAGGTGTTTATGCAGATACACTAAAGATTGGTCGGAGTGCCAAAGGTGCTTTGATTGTTCAAGAGCCCTGGAAGTTCTAGTGACAATAGCAGTGTAAAGTCTCTGGCTGCCCCAAAACCATTTCTAGATTACTCACTCATGTACAGTCATGTAACATTTTTTAAAGCCACTTTTATCTCCAGAATAAAAAGTAAGAATTTTAGAAATTTAGTTTTTATTTTCAGGGGAAATTCTTCTTCAGGGATTATCAGTTACACATATTCTTGATTGAGTTTAACCAAAAATTAGATAGGTATTAACACACTTCACTGCATTTGAAAAATCACTTGAAAAAGCAAAGGGAAATAAAGTCTTTGAATTCATTATAGCGTTGGAATTGTAAAATTATTATCTTCAACTAATTTCTTCGTAATAATAGACTTATTATTGAAATCTTGAAGTATCTTGTCCAACTTTAAGGTCAACTTTGTTGATAATTGTTCACAGTTGTAGCTTTGAGTCATTTGAGAATATTGGATTGAAATCATTGAGCGAAGTCAATTCCAGAAAGCACATTTGACAACTGTTACTGTAAGTACATAGTTGACCGTGGTCTTGCTGACGATGACGTGGGACTACACTGTTTTCATTTCTGTGCAATAAAATTGATCGGTATCATCAAACTTTAAAATGATTATAATTATTGTTAATAATAGAGGTTCTTGGCTGTCTTTTCGAGCCCGAAGTGGGCGAGTAACTACCGAAACTCTCCTTGGCACTCTTTAGTTTCCGTTGCTGCTGTGGTAAGACTACTGTCAGGAAAATCACACCAGTAACTACCATTCCAATGATGAAGATCGACAGCAACATCATTATTCCTGCTGTGTCAATCTCTACAAAAAATCCATACAATTTTTATGAGCACAAAGAAGTTGTATGTGGACACTATTTTGACACAATTACCAAATACTGTTATACACTATTTGATATTCATCAGATCACACAAAAAACAACACTGCCAGCCTGTAAATACTGTATCACAAAAGGGTTTGTTATTAAGCTATAAAGATAACAAGCATGTTAATAGTGCAAAAGTGTAATTAGTCACAAGTTTGTACAACAATTTTTGCATAAGTTACACATACGAACACGCACAGTAGCGAAAGTAGAAGTGAAATCAGGTAGGCCAAGGAGTTAAAAGAATTTATTTATTCGTTAATTTTGCTTCTTTTCTGTAAGATTGCTGCGTATATAGAATTGGTCAGAAAGTCATTACTAGCAATTACATGAAAAACGCATAAGCTAAGTTCTAGTACCATTTATCTATAAATGCGATTTACGGGACTCAAATCAGAATGACTACGTTACAACAAGAAGCTGGTAATATTTGCAATAAAATGTGAAAGTTTGTCCATGCCTGAGAAAAACGCTTCGGTTGCAGCAGTTGATATGAATGTCGACTTCGACTGACAATCATGGACCCATATTCCCCAGTCGTAGATGATTACATCTTTGTACAAAGATTTAAAATTTTCCAGTTTACAAGGGTTCCCACAATTGGGGATTTCCAGTTTGTATGGTGGTCGATCGGTTTCATTTCGGAAGTGTATCTGCAGGAGTTTGAATGTTTAAATATGAAATTATTGTTCTAGTGTTTTTCAAGTCCTGTACAGAGTTAGAAAAAATACCTCAATGAAGTAATCACCCGGTTTACTCTCTGTATCTTTCTCCTTGTGAAGCTCAAAAATTACAGCCGAAGAGTATGGAGGAATTTGTCTGTAAAAACATTATCGATAAAATAAAAACCATCGGTCAAAATGTACCTCACTTTAGTGTTAGCTACTAATGTGTTGTTGAATTCTCCAAAAGATTTATTGTGGACCTTGTACCTATCGAAGACGTCCAATGTTCCGAGAAAAGTAGCAATAGTTGAATCATGCCCAGAATATAAATACAATTTGGCTTTCGGGTTCCGGTACTTCCGGCGACTGTTTTCGTTCACAAGTCTCTCAATGTTTAGCATTATGTCTCCGACGAGTGGCCCCCCACGAAGTCTCTTCATTTCTTTCTGAGCGACAATTATAGTCCAGAGGTCCTTCGCTGCCTCTTTAAGTTTTTCCGGGTAATAGTTCTTAGTCCAAGTCGGCAGAGTAAGATTATGCAGTTCCTGCTCATAAGGTGTGATCATGTTATTACGATCAAGTGGTTACAAATATTGCAAAAAACTATTAATGCCACACGCGTTTTTAATCTACCTGTATGTACAGGGTGTCGTACAGATCCGTTGAAGTTACAACATCTGAAATATTCGTTTGTGAGTGTTCTGACAAGTATTTGTACATGTACTCATACTTTTTGTTCGTAGGTTCCATTTCAGGCGAGTGCAAATAGTCGTAAAACAGTCTCTCAAACCGGGGACAATTCACCGCATATGCAATTTTCTGAAAGGGGGTAATTAAAATTCACCGATACGTTTCGTACTTTTTTTATTGTTTAAAATTGTGACAGATCTAATTCAATCCTTACATTATCTTCCGTGCTTGAAATTGTGTGGAGGGGAATAGGCTGCCAATTTACGGATGGATTCCACATTGAATCAGAGTGATCTGCATTGGGTGGAAATAAACCAGCAAGAACCAACTCTCCACTCATAATGGCTCTGTCAATGTCCGAACTTTGAGTGTACACCTCGGATGGATGGTATGAACTATCAATGAATCTCATGTAGCGCCATTTGAGGTACTGGCCCAGTTCATATTCCTGTTGCTTTCCCTCCTGTAGAAATATTTGTCATTAGTTTCAGTTTCAAAATCTGTTACTGTATTTCATTGTCAGTGTCAGTGTCATGTCTTTTCAAAACAAACACTACCATTGCCAACCTCACACCACAAATCATTAAACATTGTCTTTAATCCTGTTTGAATAGGAGTTTACTGAGATTTCAACGTTGCTTTTTTTAAATGACCGTATTATTTTTTATGATGTCTTCATATAGTTATTTACAATAAAATGCAGATATACAGAAGATCTTAATGGGTATGACTCATAGTCCAGGGGTACTCACGAGGTTAACTAGTCTAGTCTTTTCTATTCCTTCGCAGGATTGCCCGTGCCTATTCAATTTTTGTCTATTCTTCTACGAATTCTTCGTGCTAAGTCTAGTTCTACTCACACATTTTCTTAAAATTCTTACACTGTTCGTAGCAGAGATGCGCAGCCTTCGAAGGCTAGCCTTCCAAGAAGGCTTCCTTGAAGGCGGAAAGGTAACTTTCTTAACGTTGCAGAAGGAATGGAAGGGTGGGGATACTTTTTTCTGAAGGCTGAAGGAAGCCTTCACAAAAACCAGCAATGAAGGATTGTGAAGGAAGGGTTCCTAAATATTAGCCTTCTAAGGCCGTGAAGGCTTCCAGGTGCACGAAATATCTATAACGTGAAAGCATAGCATATGCAACGACGTTTTGCTAAGGGAGCGTTCACAAATGACGTCATCAAATTAGTGGGTGGGTGCTAACGGGAGATGATCATGTTGATGACGCAGTGGTAGGGTGGATTTGACCAAATGATGATGTCATCAACCGACGAATATTACCAACGATTTTTTTGCTTAACCGTTAACAGTTTTGGTAGTTTGATTCAACCTGCTTCGACTTGCTTACTTGCCGAAAATGTCCAAAATGCCACGCATTTTCAAATTGAAACATTTTCAGGGCATTTTCAGAGCATTTTTAGGTAGGCAGGCATAAAACCCAGGGCATTTTCAATTGTGCAACCCTGGTGATGATGACGTCATTACATGGGGTGGGTGCGTCGTTTCATCACATGATGATGTCTGATGACAAGTGTGTGACTGGGTGCCTAAAAACCAGTGTTTTGGATGACGTCATTTGTGAACGCTCCCTAATAGTGCAACAATGCAGCCAATTCGTGAACTCACAGCTGACAGTGTGTGCCCGTTCTCTTCACTGCACTGAATCCTGTTGGTGCAAAACGTTTTTAAGCCTGTTGTGGTTGTAAAATTAAAGGACGGCTATTTTTGGAAGAAGGTTGAAGGCAAAAATCAGAGTATGTATTTTGGTAGGAAGGGTGAAGGAAAGCAAATTTTTTAGAGGGCTTCATTCTAGGACATGTTGAAGGGGAAATTTTTACTGAATTTTCGCCTTCGAAGGCTTGAAGGAAGGCTATTTTTTGCGCATCTCTGGTTCGTAGACAATTCCTAGTTCCTAGTCACGACTCTCCAGAAAAATTCCAGGAATTACTCAAACGTAATAGACGAGGTAATGGCCCTGATCTTGGATTCAGAAGTTCATGGATAAAATGGGGGAGGTCGCGATGAAGAGGTAAAATTCCGGATCTACCAGATAGCTGGATAAGGCGATATAATGTGGAACGGTATATGCTTGCAGTTAATCATTACAATTGCAACAAAAAATACCCCCAATATTTCGTAAACCAAACTGAAAACAAATCCCCTTTAATAAAACTTGTGGACTTACCAGTGCAGCCGAAAATGAGTGCAAGTTTAGTACTCATGAACTAAGAACGAGTGCGATAACTTGCATTGCACCACTCCCAAAGAAAGTTCGCATTACTATTTTTAACCTGAAAATTGACGACTAATTGATCTGCACTCATTTGTGCAGACCAAAAACGACTACAAGTGACACCTCAACCATTAATGAACTAAAAATAGCTGCTGATAACTGAAAATGCTTTACTGTAGTAGCTCAACACGGTTTTTAATAAAAATTTGTACACATGCAATATTTCGGTAGTAGATTAAAAAATTAAAAGAATTTTTGTCAACAAACCTCTACTTCCCGAGATGTGAGGTCAAAGGTTACCTTCACTATTGTAGTATATAAACTTCAGTTCCTGAAGCACGCCTACATTTATTTAACCACAACATTTACCTATTAATGGCTTTTTTACTGATTAAACCACTTTCGAAGTTTTCATATTTTTGGTTAGGTTTTCAATTTTAGATTTTCTTTCACAACCTTTATCTGTTAATGCCTATTTTACTGCTAAAATTATTTTGAAATTCTCCTGTCTGGTTAGGTTATGTCTTCAATTATAATCACCGATCACTCCACTTTGATATTCGATTTTAGACGGTATGGTTAGGTTTTATAAGCCGAATCCCAAAACTATGCTTTAGTAACGAATGTTACCTTGGACCTCCCCAGTCACTCCAAACTGTATGGGATTCCTATAGGATGCAAGTTCTGTGAGAAAATGTACCAGAAATCCCACAAGCCATATAGGATCTTATACAAATAATTCAGCTCGTCAGAAACTGGCACTCGATTCTTATAAGAGAGGGTACCATAGGAAGTTTTTGGAAAAATCCTATAAGTTGGGTAGCACAAATATTGCAAGAGCGAGTACCATAGGACATTTTCAGAAAAATCCTATAAGCGGGGGGTACCATAGGAAGTTTTTAAAAAAATCCTATAAGTTGGGTGCCGCATATCCTGCAAGTTCGAGTACTATAGGACATTGTCAGAAAAATCCTATGGTTTCGGGTACCATAGGACATTTTTATAAAAATCCTGTACTTGCTTTGACAAGGATTCTGCGCTCCTCATCGTTTGTACAAGACATATATTATAACCGCCAAATTCGCCATACTTAATCAACAGCAGTTGTCATTCACATGTTCTTTGGTTGTGATGAACGTCAAATCGGCTTACCTGTTCTGTAGATTGTTTCAATTTTAACTTACAATTAGTAATAGTAAGACAAGCGAAAAATACAAAAAGTGTGTTTTGTTCTTTTTTTTCAATTCATACGTGAAATTATTTACTTGTGACTGCAATTTTATTTTGTAGTGTTACATGTTATTTCCACAGAACTGCAGTGAAGGGTGTATTAATATTGACAATTTGAGATGTATATGTATGAAAACGTGAATGGCAGTTGGCTTAATTGTTTAGACAATTGTAAATATTGTAAATATTTACAATTGTCTAAAAATTAAACTAACTGTAGTACAGATGGCTATGTAGTTTTAATTTCGGAGGAAAATGGAGTAGAAGTAGAGAAGTGCATAAGATAATAATAAATTTTCAACTATAGGACAAGCTAGAGAAAATCCCATGCGAGGTTGGGACTAGTAACTATGGGATAGTATAGGATCCTGTAGTAAAATCGTTTGAGATATCGTCCGCAGATCTGATACTTTTATCCTATAGATTTTACATGTAGGATCCTATACATTTGGAGTGACTGGGTCACATATCGCCGGAACTAGAGATTTACTGACAAAAACTCTTTCAGTTTCGTAATCTACTACTGAATTATTGCGAAAACATGCTAGTGGCAAATTTTTATCAAAATAAGTGAGGAGCTACAAAAATAAACTTGTTATCGCAAAAGAATATGGAGTGTTTTCATAATACGAGTCCTTGTGCTTGCATTATGCATCCTTATTTAAGCGAAATCTGTGAGCAGGAATAGGTCAATTTTCCTACTCAAGTCTATTCTATTGTCTTTTCATTTTCTGAGTAGTCTAGTCTAGTCTAGTCCTTGTAATCCTCTCATATCGCTAGTCTATTCGAGTTTATTCATTTCACTCAGCCTTAATTACTAGTCTATTTCTTATTTTCGTAGTCAAGTCGGACTAGAGTAGGGCATCAGTGACTCACATTATATAAAAACAAGGAATGACTTAATTTTACCCCCTCCCCAAAAGACTTTTGAAAAAAATTCACAATAGTTACTAGGAATAGAAATTCAGCATATGGGAATGCTCAGTACCGATTAAAATAATTATTCGTAAGTCACCTTTGTTAACTGGCCTGGGCCATCATGCCAGTATAATGTGGTATTGTACGGGTCTTTGTAATAGCTTGCCAACGGACTCCGTGACCCATGACGAAAAATCTAGCAAAAATGTGATCAAACATTTTAAGACTTATTTTACAAAAGCGGACTCTCTACGATGGTCAATGGTATACAAGGCACAAGATACAATTTGACGTCCATGTTATTTAAGCAATTAAAATGAAAGATAAGTGGTAAACCTGACATTAGCATAATGATGTCTACAGATTTTAAATCATGAGTATTAAAAATATGGGTTTGGGCTGGAACTTACAACATTTGCTATTTGCAGAGTTTCAATATTGGCACTGGAAATAACCCGTCCTTCTGTATTGTATCTCAACACATGGAGAAAAAACAGGAGAGTAGAAGCAACGTAGGAATGCATGAGTGGTGCTTAAACCTGTTCAATCCACCCAGGACACATGTAGTTCTAAATAAATCCTACCTTTTTTTCTTTAGGTAAATGTGTACCAAAAATGGCAATAAACTTTTTAGTGTTGTTGAGTGTGAATGATGTCACAGAAACCGTATTAGTCTCCACAATGTGTTATTGACTAAATACGCCAGCATATTAATTGTGGTTTAATTATAATATGAATAAATTATTTTTATTGTGCATGTAATTTTGTATGTCTTTGGAAACTTGAGACTTTCATGCATGTCGAATTAGTGACAAGAATCAGTAGTTGATAGCTTGTTAAAATAATGGGGAGAATCATTAGCGGAAAGCGATAGCACGTAATGTCCTGTGAACATACTGTAGCGTAAGAATAATAAAATTGAGGAAGGGCTGTGGAACTTTTCGTACATTATAATTTGTGTACACAGATAGTTTAATGTTAACTTCACTTTTCACTTTACACGGTCATTACTTTACGTTCGAAGTAATATTATATTTTAATATCACACTATTTCCCGTAATCTTAGATGTATCAACAACAATAGCTCGTAATTGTGTTGTCAGGGCCACAATTTGTGAGAGAAAACTAATTTGCTTGCATTACAGTAATACTCAAAGGATATTCCAGCCCCATCTTCACTCCTCTGCGTTTTATTTAAACTACGAGCAAGTACTGTATGTTTAAGGATATTTTACGATCTCTTGGAATCCCTCGTTAGATCTAAAGAGTTAGATGTGGAAGTACTGTAATGCAGCACACATCAATACATGATACATGACAAAGTACGATGACAGCAAATATTGTTTTGCATTCCTCAACGCAACGGCTTGTCTTGTAGGCAAAACAATGTCGCCTGTTTAACTTGATTAGAGTTATATTGTATAGTGGTGTCGAGAGAACAAATTATTAGATCAGGCATAAAATAAAAATCATAAACAATTTATTTATTAAGGGCATATGCACATGTAAGCATACACAGATATATTTTTAAAATACTAGCAACAAATAAAGTTGACATAAAACCCGTACAATTTTCAAGTCAGCAAATATTATTATATTGATTCGCAGCTCCAACGCTGCAAATGCACTGTCTTACTATCAACTCATAAGAAAATAAAGAGGCAGTTGAATAATCTCACTCATTATTAGTCGGATGTTGGTTAACCACATGCCAGGAAAGCATGATTTTTATTATTATTGCTATTATTAAAACAAAATTATGTACACGTAACATTTAAGCGTGTGAGTGAAGCAATTTATGAACACCTTGTTTACTGAAAAATTCTTGATTTCTTGAAATTCGGGTTGAATCGAGATTGAGGTTAGAATTGAAATTCAGGTTTGAATCGAAATTCGAATTTGGCGGCGATTTGTTCGAATTAGTTTTGAATTTGAAAATTGTATGCATATTTATTTTATTTGTGATTGGCTGGCTTTTACTTTCCCGACCAGATTTTCGAATACTACCACCTACCACCTACCACCTGACATACAACTTTACATACCACCTACCGGTAATTTTGCATACCACCTAACACCTTACATACCACCTCACCTACCACCTACCGTCAGTCTTATATACCACCCACCACCATACCCATATAACAATCAATTATTAAGCTGTCATTCATTTTAATTGTTTCGCAATGACAGTTGATTCATTGCAAATCAAAGATGGACGTGAATTTAGACGTGCTAAAATCCTAAACAATTGGCTTTATTTATTTCATTTGACAAGTTGATACTGACGAACGAGCTTTCGGTGGAATTCTTCTTCAACATAGGAAAAAAGATCCACGGTGTAGGCAAAATGTTTCCTCCAAATTGTAACACGTCTCATACTCAGAAGACGTAATGAACAAACATTTACAAACTCATGGCGATATTAATTCACATGTTTTTTTCTTTATGAAGAACAGGAAACAAACAAAATGCAAAATATGTAACTATGTTGGGGTTGTATGCTGGTGGTATGTGTTGGTGGTATGTTTCTGTGGCATATTCATAAAATAAATTGTAAATCCCAACGTTACTTAATTTCAATTCATGAAACATATTTTTATATAGGCCCAGGGTATGTTTTCTCGATATCGTCCAAAAATTTTAAAAACTTGTTACCACAATTATTTTCTTCTAAAGTCAATCAACTAGTTTCTGTAAATGCACTCCGCCAAATGCAAATCGACAACTTGAGAACCACTTCCACTTAAAATTTGCTTCAATAGATTTGTTTTTGTTGGAAATTAATAAACGATTCCCACATATCGTCGGCTAAATTCTGAAACGTACCATTTTCAACGGAGATCCCATTTAAAAAGCATAATTTACGAAAAAATGGTATCTTTTAAAATTGCATCAATGATATGTTCCGTGCCTTTCTGAAGATAACCAATCCACATAGTTGAAATACACTGAAAGCTTCTTCGACAGTATCAATTTGTCAAATGTAAATAAGTAAAACCAATTGTTTCGGATTTTAGCACGTCTAAATTCACGCCCATCTTTCATTTGCAATGAACCAACTGTCATTGCGAAACAATTCAAATGAATGACAGCTTAATAATTGATTGTTACATACTTGATTGCTGACGGTGGAAGGTGGTATATAAGACTGCCGGCAGGTGGTAGGTGATCACAAAACCAAATTATATTGTGGGGACAGAAAAGACGGCGTAGGGTCATCCAGCTTCGGTTCGACCGTAAAAATGATTGACAAACAACCGGTTTGTGTTTAAACCAGGGATGGATAACGTTATTCATAACGTTACTGAATAATGTTATTATCGGAAAAAAAGAGAAAACGGTTTACAGTAACGAAAACGAAACGGAAAATATGTAATAACGTTAACCTAAAACTAACCCAAAGGTTGGATTTGCAAAACCAAAAACGTAAACCATAACCAAAAATATAAACGTTATTTTCCGTTTTTATAAATCCCATGCATTGCCATCTTGTAAGCTCCAATAAAGTTTTAGGCTGATCTCAAATGAGACATGTAAAACGCTTCAATTTCGTTTCACTTGAACTGATTCTTTTAACACGTCTCCTTATGGCATATGTATATTGGAGTGCATAGAAACTACAGAAAGTCATTCCTTATCAATTTACATTAGGTAATTAGTTACACATAAGTAAGTAACGGCCGTCATTGTCAGTGTTCATTTGGCGAAACAAAACCAAAGAACGAAAGCAATTGGACGAAAAAAGACGAGCGGCGTGACCGACTATTTCCAATACAATCTTGTAGAAGACAAATAAAGCCCGGTGTTTAGTGAAAGGCTGCGATTCAATAACACGGGTAACTTTTGCATCACACTTTTACTACAATTTTAATTGTTACAAGTGTCGAGCTTACATTTTGTGAGACAGAAGAATGAGATTGAAAGATGAACTTCCATTTCTTCGAGTAAATTCATTCTGAGAGGCATTTATGCATTTGTATACAGTTATTATTATTGTTTTTCAATAAATAGGCAATAAATTTATGTGTCATTGATTAAAGTTAGAAAACATCATTTTTATAACCGGTTTTAACCGTTTAACGGTATGTCATGGAAGCTGTAACCGTAATTTTGGAAAACTGTTTTTAACCGTTTAACAGAATAGCAAGGAAGCCGTAACAGTTTTTACCAATAACCCTATCTTCAGATAACGTAAACCATAACGTTAACGTAAATAATTCTGACAGAAACGTTAAGGAAATAACCAAAACCATATTTTTCGGTTTTCCATCCCTGGTTTAAACCAGACGTCCAGCCTTCGAAGGCGGAAGATCAATTTTCCAGAGAGTTGGGAAGGGAAGGCAGGTTTGCTGAATTAATTCGGGAAAGCTGAATGAAGGTTTCCTAATAATAACAGAGCACGGTAGGCGAAGGAAGGACGTCTGTAAAGTAGCCATCTGTTACTTAAAAGGCTTCGCGCGTACAATTAACGACAACAGATCGTCACATATGAAACAATGAGAGTGCTACTGAAAACATTGCAAATTCATGATGTACATACTTTTATCCACACTAAGAAACCGTAACCGCTTATTGAAATACTCATGGAATTTATGTTTCGGACGAACTTGAGTACGTTTATTTAACCCTATACACACCAGGCTTTTTCGAGTGTGGCTATTCCCAAGCTGTGGCCAGGCCGTCCACATGTTAAAATAAAGGGTCGACAACATATTACGTTAACCCTAAGTTACTTAATAATAATAATAATAATAATAATTTATTCAGGTTGATTCTATGGCTCAGGCCCTTACAACCAAGTTTGTACAATCATTATCTTACTTAACTAAGAGATATCTTCAATGAGATTAAAATAATACTGCCTTACTTTAAATGCATAGCACCAAAAAATATAAATGTTCATGTATTCCTTCTTTGTCAGGGATTTTCCAAAAGTTTTGATTATGTAGTTACTCCTATTACATTCTTCATGATTAGTAGTTTTCTTCCGGCTCTATAATGAGGACACACATACATAATGTGATAGATATCCTCAATTTCACGCTTGTTACACAGTTCACATATGGTTGTTTTATCTTCATTCTTCCAATGTTTCCAAATCCCATTAATTTGCATGTTCTTTCCTTTAATTCGAATGTACGGAGTTCCGATTCTCAATTGTTGCATTAGCTTGATAGCATCCCATGGGATTTTTATGAGGTAGTGCTCGCTGGGGTTAATATTTGTTTTTATTTCTGATAATTGACTCCATTTTGGGTTCGACCGTATCTCAGATACGTCCTTGTTAATTAGCCACTGGTGATACTTGGCGATTATCATGTTGCCACACTTGTTTATATAGTCTTTGTCCATTTGTTCAAACTCACTTAATAGGTCTGCTTCCATGAACATTGCTTTTATTATTATTATTATTATTAATCTTTATTAAAGTGTCGCAAGGAGTCAATATTAAAATACTGGTTTTCACCCTTGACACTGTCACTTCATCCAGATACATACAAGGTTACAGTCATAAAACAGGCATAAGTCGTAAGGAGTTTAAACAAAATTATTAAGTACATACATCATCTCTTTCAACCAAAATATGCTTAATTAGGAGTTTGTCAAATACTCCATATGCACAGTCACGCATTCGACACAGGGTAGGGAGATCATTCCATGCTTTGACACACACATACATAATATTCTTTTGAATAATAGCCGATTTAGCAACACTATGATAAAGTAAAATAGTACCAGAGCATCGCAACCTACCTGATGTTAGTTTTGACAAAAGCATCCCATTAACGTAGTTGATTTTACTCCCATAGTGTACAAGTTGATACATAAACTTGCATCTATAGTATCTGACACGTTCAGATATAGACAGTATATTATAGTGTTCATATAGTTGAGACAGAGCTAAAACATTTTTGTCATTACGATTACGAGAATGCAATCTCAAAAGGAAAGTATCTAATTTACACTGTAGTCGATCAATTCGCGACTTGCAAGCATTGCTCCAAATGAGTATACAATAATCTATGTGACTGAGAACCAGGGAATTGATCAATAAACGTTTAGCACTGTCATTTAAGTAACGCTTGACCCTAATCAAAGAACCCATAGATTTTGACAATTTTTTAAGAATATATTCAACATGATCTTTGTAGCTAAATTTGTCGTCCAATAACACACCCAAATATTTAAACACCCATACTCTTTCCAGTGGTTCACCGTTTACATACAACTGGCAGTCAGACTCAATTGCAGTCGTTGATTTGTTAAAAATGATATATTTAGTTTTAGGGATACTAATAGTTAAGGAGTTATCATTCATCCAACTATGTACAGCAGATAGACAGTTCTGCATTCGTTCAAATAATCTTAAAATACAAGTATCATATATAAATATAACCAGGTCATCCGCATAAGCGACATAGTCAACAGTCACATGTTCATTTAAATCAGAGAAAAACATTATAAATAAATATGGACCAAGTATCGAACCCTGAGGTACTCCATTCACATCATTGAAGGTATCTGATACAAAGTTATTACAAATTATTCTAAATTTGCGGTTATGTAGATAATCAGATAGGATACGAAGAATAAACATATTACAAGAAAACCTGGATTGAAGCTTATGTAGTAATAATATACGGGACACAGAATTGAAGGCTTTCTTTAGGTCAATAAACACAGCCAATACTTTTACCAAAGGAGCACTGAGGTACGAGCAAATTTTGTGGACAAAGACCAGCACAGCAGTCACACATGAACGATGACGCCTAAACCCATGTTGATTTTCATCAAGTCTTTTCTCACACTCCAATAACATGCGTTTGTATATGATTTTTTCAAACAGTTTGTTTAAGAAGGGCAAACAATGTATAGGCCGGTAGGAATCAGCTTCCGACCTAGGCCCTTTCCCCTTATAGATAGGTGTAATATGTGCAGTCTTAAAGTAAGAAGGTAAACAACCTAGAGAAAAAATCATATTAAACAAAAGCATGATTGGGGTAACAAGAGGCGCCTTTAAAAATACATGGCGATTAATAGTGTCATAAGAATTACCTTTGGGACTAAGAGTCATGAACGCATTCCAGATTTCTTTGGGTTCAATAGGCATGTAAACACCTTTCATAGCCAGGGACTGCTTGAACTGCAGAATGTCATTGTCAGTATAATCGCATGCTACGGTAAAAGAAGTGGCAAGTTCATTACATATTTCATTAGGTTCATAAACATATGAACTAGCAGAGCATAATTTGTTTATTTGAGAGCCAGGTTTCCTATCAATACCTAGAACTTCATCCACAGTGTTCCAAATACCACGAGACGTAGAAATGTTATT
Organism: Allacma fusca; assembly: GCA_947179485.1. NCBI lineage: Eukaryota > Metazoa > Arthropoda > Collembola > Symphypleona > Sminthuridae > Allacma > Allacma fusca. Next base: position 12,736,975 of record OX359250.1, read on the forward strand.
CTCAAACTGTGTATTGTAATATATGCGTTTAGAGTGGTAAATACTCGACTTTACATTAGATCTCAGCTTTGAGTACCTACTCCACATTGAGTTACAATTGTTCTGAATGGCTAGTTTTTTACATTTGTCCCTTAAGTTAATTAATTTGCGTATCTTATCGTTGACCCAACACTTACTAGAAATCTTCACAAATATTTTCTTTAGGGGTGCATGCTGGTTTAAATGTTCAAGAGTAGTAGTGGCGATAACATTATAAACGAAATCAATGGGATACCTACCATCTTTCAGAAAATCCCAATTAATTTTACAGAGCTCTGTATTGAACGATACCCAGTCGATATTCTTAAAATTACGGTACTCTAAAACCTTACGTGTATTAGCACTAGCCTTCTTAAAGCTATATTCAAAGTAGAGATAATCATGGTCAGATAAGCCCGTAGAATTAGAGTGCCATGCAATAGACATTTCCTTAGGGATATAAAGGTGATCAATGAGGGAGCTACTTGTACGCTTACCAACCGTGCGCCTTGTCTGTACATTAATAATTTGTTTGTACTCAAAAGATTGTAGGCAAGTTAATAGCTCAAATGATTCTAATGAGGAATTAGAAACATCAATATTAACATCTCCAACTATGAAACATTTAGACTTGAGGTTACTAATTTGCTTTAGAAGGTTTTCCAGAAACATCAAAAACTTTCTTACAGGAGAAGAAGGTGGTCTATACACGGTGATTAAATATATGGACTGATGTTCAGATAAACCTACTTTGCATACAAATAGCTCCACTCCACAGTTAAACAGGTCTAAATCCCAGTTGATAATTTTGTACCTTACTCTATTATGTAGATACAACAAGATACCCCCACCTTTCTTGCCTATTCTATTTAGAGTCAAGAGATTATACCCAGGTATATTGTATGTACCCAAGTCAGTTTGGGAATCAAAGAAGGTTTCTACAAGAGAACATATATCTATAGATTGGTCATATATAATACTCTTTAACTCTTCGAATTTGTAAGCTGCAAGATTATTAATATTTAAGAAGAAAATATTTACCAATTTCCGAGCAAGCACATGTGGTCTAATTAAAACAGGGTTATGCTGTGCATCCGTTATAGTACTAAGATCAGGTTCAGGTAACAAAACATTACACATTGAATTAGGGATCACACACATAGAACAGAACCATAAACTTATGTCTATAGCCCTGAATTGCGATAATGACAAATTAACACACTTTCTATGGAACACACACATACACTTATTGCAGCTAAGCGAAAGCACATTTCTACGGATTTTTCCTACGCACAGTTTACACAAAGCAGGTACAGGATTCATTTTAATAAATTATAACGCAATAATTAATATTAAGTGGTTTTGGACAACATGAACAAGGTAAGGGATTGTTCCAGGATTGCAGGACAGACTTTTATAGGGAGTCATCAAACCCAGCTCCAATACAGGTGGAATAGCTAGCAGCTATTCGTAACTTTCTAGGTAGTCAGGCACCTTTGCTGCAGAGCAGCTAACAATCTGACCTCTCTGCACGGCATTCAGTGAGGAAGAGCTTTGACATTTTTGATCCAGCTGTATTTACTTGTCATGTCCTTCAACATTTCTTTGTAACAACTTGCAGCAATTGATGTTTCTGGTCTGTTGAGCATTCTTTTGATAAAGCTTATTGTGGCTTTGAATATCATACCCTTAATGTTTCCAAATCCAGTTTCAAGTCTCAGCACGAATCCTGGGGCAAGATTGGTTGTGTTAAGTAGCGATCTAAGAAACTTAGTTTGAAACATCTGTATATGATCTAAGTATTGCAATGCCCATACAGGGGCGCAGTACATAAGTATTGAGCTTACTAATGTTTTAAATAATCCTATGTGTACATCAATATTTGTGGTTTTACTTTTACAGAAGATAGTGAACAGCTGTGATACTGCCTTGTTGGCTTTAGCAAAGAAATTATTTTTGGCGTAACATAAGGATCCACTGTAATGAAAAGGGACTCCCAAATATACATATGAATCCACAATTTCAATTTTATTATTACCCCAGTGTAGACTGTCTGTTTTACAAATTTTATGACCCCTTCTAAAGATAACTACCTTTGTTTTTGCTAGATTTACTTTCAGGGCATTTTTCTCGAAAAAGTTTCTCACACAATTGATTTGCTTTTGTAATTCTCCCTTTGTAGACGCAACGAGGACCATATCGTCCGCATACATCAAGATTAGAATTTCAGTGGTCCACATCTTTATACCAGTAATATTGCTATCTTTTAAAATGCTTGAGATTTCATCTATATATATATTGAACAGGGTGGGAGATAACGTTTCTCCTTGCAATACCCCAGTAAGTATTCTAATGTATTCTGTAAATCCTTCGTTTGTACGTATTTTTGTTTTGGCTGACGCGTAAAGTTCTTGTATTCTCATCAAACACTTCTCACTTATGCCTACTCTGCGCAGTCGAATCCATAGTTTTTCATGGTTGATAGAATCGAAGGCCTGTGACAGGTCAACAAAGAGTGCGTATAGTTTGTCAGTTTTTACTTTTAGTCTTTTTGCTATCATGCAGTGTAGAGAGAAAACATGTTCCGTGCATCCACGACCTTTTCTATAGGCCGCCTGGTTATCTGATATACTGTCGTATATACTACATACAATACTTACTCTATTGGATAATATACTGTTGAATATTTTGGTTACTGTATTTAGTAGGCTAATGGGTCTGTAGTTTTTGACATTACTAGCTTCACCTTTTTTTAAGATTGGGACAGTGATTATTTCCCCCCAGTAGTCAGGAATACCTGAAACCATTACATTATTGATACACTCAGTAAAGTATTGTAATACATGACCGTCTATGCATTTATAAGCTTCATTTGGTATACCGACTTATTGTTAGCCAAGGTTTTTAACACCTCCTCCACTTCACTTACTGTAACATTTCTGTCTAAAATATGTTGTGTACATACATTTGGGTCGAAATCGCTTGAGATTAGGGAAACCTCGTTGACATTTAAGGTTTTTTCAAAGACAGCTTTGAAATGAGTGAGCCATTCATTTTCTGTTATGTCATTTTTAACATGTTTATACCTACAGTTTCTAAATTTGTTTATGGACTTCCAGAATTGGTAGGAGTCTTTACTATTATTGAAATTCTCTCTTAGTTCACTATAGTAGCTAGATTGTTTAGATTTGCATGTATCCTTAAACTCAGCCTTTGCATTATGTAAAATAGTTAATTTTCTAGAAAAGTTTTCATCCTTGACTTTTCCTTTGGATTTACGGAGGATACGTATTGCCTTGTTTACTTCTTGCTTCCTTTTTTTACATTCGTTGTCGAGCCATGCAGCTTTTATAGTCTGACATTTTACATGTGAGCCACTACATATCATGCCTGATTTTTTGGCTGCAGCCCGTATCAGGGTATTGAAATCTGTGAAGTTAGAGTTGTCGTGATTTAAATATTGTGGGTACAAATCTTTCAATGCCTGTTTAAATAAGTTAGCCTTATCTCGCTTCCAGTGTACTTTATTACATGCGACTTGTTTTTGTACGCACAGTCTTTGTCGCTCAAAACTTACTTGTATTGGTAGATGGTCTGATAGCTCAGCTTCTAGTACTTCAAAATCTTTAAGTCTATTAAGGCTGTCTGGTTTACATATTGCTAGGTCTATAAGGCTAGCACCTTGTTTATTAAAATATGTCAATTCTCCTTTCAAATCTGATGTACTGCGACCATTGGTTATAGTGTATTTGTTTTTATCTAGCAAGTTGAGCAATACCTTTCCCCTTGCGTTTGACTTTACATCTTTACTGGATCGCTCACTCATAAAATTAGGACAGCTGATTTAATTTGCTTGTTGTATATTTCCTATCCTTGCGTTTAAGTCGCCCATTATTATAGTATCAAAATGTTTATACTCGTTTGCTGTGTTAAAGATCATGTTCATAATGTCTGTATTCAATTCATTACGTGGGGGGACATAAACAAAGACAAAGTATGTGGGTCTAATAGCCATGCATTTTATTACACACAGAAATTCTGTTTTTTTGAAAATTCTACAGTTCTTGTCTCTTTTGAGTCCTACTACCATACCCCCGCTAGTTCTTCCTGTTGTTTGTTTTCCATAAATTAAGGTTAAATCATACTCCTCACTTAAGTTAAAAAGATTAAATTTTGAACCCTCCCGGATCCAGGTTTCGCCTAAACAGAAAACATCGGGGTTCTTACTTATAATTAGTTGCGTCTTAACATAAGAGTTTGTCAGCAGTCCTCTGCAGTTCCAATAAATGCAGTTGTTTATTCGGTTTCTTTCTTCAGGTTGTAAGGGCCCGCCAGTTTCTCATGAATTTCTGCCTGAATGAATCCTGTATGAATGATTTTGTTTTGTCTTGTTCCGTGTAGTAGTCATGTCTTGCTTTCTTCCTTCGCGAGTTATCCACAAATTCACTTTGGAGCCTTGGAGGCCGGTCAGGATTTATGTATACCTGGATTTTCTTCTCTTTCAGTTCAAACCGTTTCTCATATACAGCATCACGATGGGACCTTCTCACAAACCTGACATGAATCTTCCTGTTCCATCCTGGTGCCGCTGTTCCCATTCGCATTGCTGTACCAATGTCCATATCCTTAAGGTTGAGTTCATTCTCAAGGAAGTTTTGTACAGATGCCTTTATATTGTCCGGGGTTTCTTCCGGTGCCTCCTTTAGTCCGCAGAGAACTAAGTTGTTGCGTCGGATTTCTGAATACAGCTTCTCGTTTTCTTTTTTCAATTCTTCATTTTCTGTCTTCAGCTGGTTGTATTTTCCATCAAGGGCCTGTTAGAAATGTGCAAACTAGTAAGTATGTACATATGTGTTGTGTATTGTTTGTTTGATTGGGAGATTCATCATTTCTCCGCTTCACATTGTTTACTGGGCTAAGGAATGCAGTCGCTATTCATTCTATTGATTCATTGGTGAATGTATGAAGTTGTGTGCTTCTAGCAGGTCCGCACTCGTGTAAAATTATGCAATCTTATGTAATGAAAACCTCATAGCAGTGTGACATAGAGCGATCTGAGGAGTGTTTTGATCTGTACTATGTAGAAAACTGACACTTGTGAAAATTAATAAAATTTTCTGATTTCACCCTGTAATTTTGGCCTAATCACTGACAACCTGTTTTCTGTTTAGGGTAGCTAATTTAGTAAGTCCCGGCAGTAACCCTTTTCAAGTGTATTTTACATTTGTGGCGACCGTGACAGGACTCGTTAGTGTTTGAAAATGGAAAATTATAGGAAAATGAGGACGCCAGTTAGGGCGGCGGTGACGCGTAACCTCAACATGTTGGAAATTGAGTTAGCTAAAGAAACGCCTGATCAGGAGGAGATTGAAGCCTACATAGCTGTGTTGGAAGAAAAATTCAAAGAATTAGAATCTGCAGATTTAGCCATTCAGGACCTTCTAATTCAAGATGAAGCTTCTGAAGAAGAATACTCCCGTGAGTGTGAAGCCATCGATATTTACAAGGAGAAGTTGATACGTGTTCGTCTAAAAGTCAAAGCCTTTATAACGAAAAATTCAGGTATTGGGACGGATTCCGTTTTCGCAGAAGCTGACTGTGTGTCAGGAGCAAAGAAACGATTCCGTTTACCAAAATTGGAAATGCCTAAATTTGGAGGAGAGCTACGGGATTGGCTTTGTTTTTGGGGATTATTTAAAAAGATTCATGAAGATCCAGATGTCGACGCGGAGGACAAATTTCAGTATTTATTGCAAGCCATCACGATGGGGTCCCGAGCCAGAGAACTTATAGAAAGTTACCCTCCAACAGCGGAGAATTATCCAAAAGTTGTAGAGAGTCTGAAGCAGAGGTTCGGTAGAGATGAACTTTTAGTTGAAGTTTACGTCCGAGAGCTATTGAGGTTAGTTTTGTATAATGCTTCTAACCAGAGAGATAAGGTTGCCGTTACAAAGCTGTACGATCAACTAGAGTCCCACATCAGAGCATTAGACACTCTCGGAGTAACGAGCGACAAATGTGCCGCCATGCTGTACCCACTCGTCGAATCCTGTTTGCCGGAAGAAATACTGCGAGCTTGGCAGCGACACACACCAAGTAACAATGCTGAAGGTGGAGCTGATTCGTCGAAGAACCGGTTAACAACCCTACTTGATTTTCTCCGTTCTGAAGTTGAAGGAGAAGAACGAATTCGTTTAGCCAGAGCTGGGTTTGGCTTATCTTCCAAAAGAGAGAAGCAACCAAAAGAAAGCATCGAAGAAATTCCAACAGCAGCTTGTCTGTACTCTGGAGACAGTCCGAATTCGCCAAAATCGGTGAGTTGTGTTTTCTGCGATAGAAAACATGCAAGTCAGGAGTGTTTTCAGGCACAGAAGATGAAGCTCGTTGATAGGAGGAGTCAACTTCAGAAGAAGAGAGGCTGCTTCAGTTGTCTCAAGACGGGTCATTTAAGCAAAGACTGCAAGAGTCATGTGAAATGTTTGATTTGTTCTCTGAAGCATTTCCCAATTATGTGTCCAGAGCTGACGCAGAAAAATCAAGAGAAAAAGTCCAAGAACCCTGAAACACAAGAAGAAGCTCAGCCATCTATGGCAAATGTTTCGGAATCTCCGGAGGTACTTCTCAAAACACTTTTGGTTCAGATAAAATCACGAGGAAAGTACAAGAGAGTAAGAGTTGTCATTGATGATGGTTCCGCCAGATCGTACATTCTAAAGAGCTTAGCAGAGGAGATGGGCATAAACTCTTGTGGCCAGGAATCTATTGTCCATGCCTTGTTCGGTGGAATTAAAACTGGAAGAGTTAAGCACGAAAGGTATGAAGTTCCTCTCAGTAATAATAAAGGAGACTTTATATGTAAAATTAAACTCTTGGACCAGAATACTATATGTACAGCCATCTCCAAGGTACCACCTGGTCCCTGGTTAGACGAACTCCGGAGAGAGAATATTTCTATTTCCGATGTAGGAATCGGCAGTTCTGGAGTGGAAATTCTGATAGGTGCGGATGCTGTTGGCAAACTGATGACTGGGAGGATTCTCCACTTAAAGTCGGGATTAGTTGCCATAGAGACCAAATTAGGGTGGACTCTAATGGGAGAGATTCCAGGAAGAGATGGACTTGATTCGGCCACGCTGATGGTAAATAGTCTACTGAATACAGATTCGTGTCTTCAGAACTTGTGGCAACTAGAAGCTATTGGCATAAGAGATCCAGTGGAAGTTAGCAATCGCAAGGACTTAGAGAGAGCAGCTACTGAACATTTTCGGGAAACTGTTAAAGTCAACGAGGAAGGCCGTTTTGAGGTAAACTTACCTTGGATTCAGGGGCATCCAATTCTGGCCAGCAATCGACAGTTGGCAGAAAGAAGGTTAGTTCCAACAACTAATAAATTGGAAGCAAGCGGTCATATAGAAGAATATAATCAAATATTTCAAGAATGGCTAGTTAATGGAATTATTGAAAAGGTTCCCGAGAACGAAATTAGTTTTCGTAGTCATTACCTACCACATCGAGCAGTTGTGAAAGAGAGTAGTGTCACGACAAAAGTTAGGCCCGTGTTTGATGCCTCTGCCCACGGAAAGGATTTCCCGGCGCTTAACAATTGTTTGGAGAAAGGACCTAATTTAATTGAAAGAATTCCTATAATCCTGACACGCTTTCGAGAGAAAAAAATTGGAATCGTGGCTGATATTGCAAAGGCTTTCCTTCAGATCAGTGTAACACCGAAAGATCGAGATTTCTTGAGGTTTCTTTGGTGGGAAGTTTCTTCAGAGAAAAAACTGCAGCACTACCGACACAGGAGAGTAGTTTTTGGAGTTTCCAGCAGCCCATTCTTACTGAGCGCAGTAATTGAGTTGCTACTTGAAAGGGCTCCTGACAGGCTAAAGATTACTGCCAAAATGTTGCTGAAGTCTTACTATGTGGATAATTGCCTAACTTGTGTCGATACTGAGGATGAGCTGAAGACATTTATAACGGAGGCACGAGAAGTAATGATGCTGGGCAAATTCGATTTACGAGGGTGGGAGTACACTCTCACTCAAGGTGATAGCTGTCGTCCAGAAGATGCACATGTTCCTGTATTAGGTATGAAATGGAACAAATGTGAAGACATCCTACAATGTGACCTCAGTTCACTGACAACTGTCGAAGGGCCTACTACAAAAAGGAAAATGCTGTCAGTTGCTCAGAAAATGTTCGATCCATTGGGGCTGCTTTGTCCGGTTACAGTCTTCGTTAAGAAAATGCTTCAAAGTACGTGGGAAATGAAAATAGGTTGGGACACGGAACTACCAGTGGAAATTGCTGACAATTTCACAAAATGGGTCAATGAGCTACACTTGCTGTCGGATGTTCAGATCCCACGGTGGTTCACTGGAAGCAACAGTCGGAATTGGAGCCTACACACTTTCTCGGATGCTAGTAAGTCCGCCTACGCAGCTTGTGTATTCCTACGATCAGAAAATCAAGAGGGGCCTCAGGTACAGTTATTATTGGCGAAATCCAGGGTGGCTCCGATCAAGTCTGTAACTATTCCACGATTGGAGTTGCTGTCATGTGTGGTCGGGGTTCGATTAGTTGAAACTCTCAGCTCTTGTTTCAGTTTAGATTCCGTTCCTAAGTATCACTGGAGCGATTCAACTACAGCACTGACGTGGATAAAGTCCGAAGAAGTGTGGTCAAATTTTGTAGGGAACAGAGTAAAGGAAATCCGGGCAACTACTTGTTTGGAGTACTGGAGACATGTTCCAGGGAAATTAAATCCTGCAGATCTTCCTTCCAGAGGATGTTCGTCCCGGCAGTTAGTCAGCTCGAAGTGGTGGGAGGGACCAGATTGGCTGAAGAAATCTGAGGATTATTGGCCAAACTCAAAACCACAAATTAACGTTGCAGAAATCAACCTAGAGAAAAAGAAAATTGTAGTCTCTATGCTGGCAACTGAGGTGGGTTGGAAGCTTATTTCTAATTATTTCACCCAATTCAATAGCTACTCTAGGATTGTTCGAAACATTGCCTGGTATTGGAAGTTTTTGCGATGGTTAAAAACAAAAGATGTAAGTAGTAGAAGTCTTACCGTAGTAAATATCAAAGAGGCTGAGAAGCTGTTACTACGTGCTGTGCAAACGGAGGTGTTCCAGAACTTGCCAGAAAATTATGCGAAAGGTTTGACAGTACTAAAGGATACTGAAGGTTTGTACAGAGTCAAGACTAGGTTGATGTGGAGAGATGAGCCTACAGATTTTAAGTATCCTATACTCATCCCTTCTGTACACAGGGTCACTGAGATGTTAGTGGGGGATGCACATGTAAAAAATTCCCACGCTGGAGTCCAGACCCTAATGACAATTTTACGAGAAAACTTCTGGATAATTAGGTCCCGTAAAACAATTCGGAAAGTTTTGAAGAACTGCATCCGATGTAGAAGGTTTGAAGCGAAGAGGATCGAAGCCGTTCCTGCGCCATTACCATTGGACCGTGTTCGAGATGCAGAAATTTTTGAGGTAACGGGAGTGGATCTGGCTGGGCCGTTGTATCTGAAAGGTGGAAAGAAGTCTTGGGTTGTTCTGTTTACCTGCGCTGTGTTCCGCGCTGTACACTTGGAACTCGTTTCAACGCTATCAACCGAGGGCTTTATACAGTCTTTACGGCGATTCGTGGGACGAAGAGGGAGGACGGCAGTTATTTATAGTGATAATGGCACCAACTTTGTTGGGACGGAGAACCTCTTCCGCCGGGTAAACTGGGACACCATCGAACAATACTCGTCAGTCAGGAGGATTCAGTGGAAATTCAATCCACCAACTGCAGCATGGTGGGGTGGTTGGTGGGAGAGGCTAGTCAGAATTCTGAAAGGTCATCTGAGAAGAGTTCTGGGAAGAGCATCGCTTTACTACGAGGAGTTAGTTACTATCCTGTGTGACATTGAGTCTGTGGTCAACTCACGACCCTTGACTTATGTGTCTGAGGAAACGGACCAATTCAGTCCTATTACCCCAGCGCTTTTCTTACGAGGGAATCGAGAAGATGGAGTCCCTGAGATGGATATTGTAGATCATGAGTCTTTGAATAGGCGTTGGCAGTATAGGCAGCGACTCCGCGATGACATGCGTAGAAGATTCAGGACTGAGTACCTAGGTCAGTTAGTCCAACCAGTTGGCAAAAAGCAAGTCAGACGTGTGATGGTGGGAGAAGTAGTTCTTGTCGGAAGCGACAACCAGAGGAGGCTCAATTGGCCATTGGGAAAGGTACTCGAACTGATTCCTGGACCAGACGGTAATGTACGCGTCGTACGTGTCCAGACAGCTAGTGGAGAGATTTTACGTCCCGTCCAGAGGATCTACCCTTTAGAAGTTTCTTCATTGGAGGAAGTCAATGCTGAAGCCGTCGAGATGGTAAGGGAGGAAGACAAGGTGGATAATTGTAGAGGCAAGTTGCTTGAACCTAAAGTACCAGCAAACGAAATCCGAACCAGAAGTGGCAGGGTCATCAAAGCACCCGTGAAATATTCAAAATCGTACTTGTCATTGTTTGTAGATTAAAAGTGTCCTTAAATTTATTTGTGAGTTACCATTAATGTTAATTTGATAACTCAGGTGGGAGAAAATGTTAGAAATGTGCAAACTAGTAAGTATGTACATATGTGTTGTGTATTGTTTGTTTGATTGGGAGATTCATCATTTCTCCGCTTCACATTGTTTACTGGGCTAAGGAATGCAGTCGCTATTCATTCTATTGATTCATTGGTGAATGTATGAAGTTGTGTGCTTCTAGCAGGTCCGCACTCGTGTAAAATTATGCAATCTTATGTAATGAAAACCTCATAGCAGTGTGACATAGAGCGATCTGAGGAGTGTTTTGATCTGTACTATGTAGAAAACTGACACTTGTGAAAATTAATAAAATTTTCTGATTTCACCCTGTAATTTTGGCCTAATCACTGACAACCTGTTTTCTGTTTAGGGTAGCTAATTTAGTAAGTCCCGGCAGTAACCCTTTTCAAGTGTATTTTACAGGCCTGTAATTTGGTTGAGAAGGTGCTCAGTTGGCTATGAATGTGCTTGTTTTGCTTCAGTAATTGCCTAAGCATCATTTTCTCATCAGCCGTTTCTTCATCTATGTCTTCCGGGTAGGGACATGGGGCAGGTGCTATGGTTGCCTGGTATTCAGTGGGCTGATACGGGTGATTGGCAAAATTTCCAGTTGTAAATCTGTTATCCATCCTTCTTACTGGGTTGGCAACTCTTCTGGGGGAACGTGACAGAGGCATTGTCATTATCCAAATAGCGTTTGCAGATTCATATAGTTTACGTAATCAATTGGGTACTTATCTGTTGACGGTAGCCTGGTCAGCTACAGACAATGCTTTGCAATAATATTCTTGCGGTGCATACAGATTTTAGTTGCCAGGCCTCAGATGAATGCAGGGGTGATGGAAGGTAGCAGAGAAACGAAAATAACTGGAATCACTTTACTTTGAACGTTTATAATGTATACACATTTGAGGATAACTGTTTAACTTGTGGTTCAACTTTCAAGTTTCCTTATCTCCCTAACTTATCGTAGTTTATTTTATTTTTAGCTTCTATCACTTCCACCAAACGTTATTGTCCTTCGGAGCTAATTTTTGTACAACCTTCCTCTCTCGGCTCCCAACCAATGGATACTAACCTACCCTAAGTTACTTAACCTTAAGTTTAGTAGATTTTTACCCTGGCCCTCAGCACTGAATTCAAAGGGTGGGCCTTAAGTACTTCATATAATTATAACAATATTTGATTGATACGAAGGAATACTAAAGTTTTGTACTCTGAAACTAAATTTTTATGAGCGAAGCGATGTACTGGAATGATCTCGGTTGTGGACACAAAGGCTTCAATGCTATTCAAAATAGCTGGAAACAAATTTCAGCAACACAACCTCCAAAAATTATGGAAAACTATTCAACAAACGGAATCCTTCAACGATCTCGGTTTTGAACTTGTGGACACAGGCTTGTATACCATTAAGCTTACGTGTAAAAAGTCGCCTAACACAAACTGCTGACCATGTAGATTAGGGCTCCTCACAATTTCAAGTAGTAATTGCAACTATCAATTTCAAATACAATTTCAATTCAATTTCAATTGATGATAATCTGCAAGTTGTAAATTGAAATCAATTTCAAATAATAATGGCTTTTTAGTTGTTGATTCAATTTCAATTACAAATCAACTATCAATTTAGTCATTATATTTGAGAACTTCCACAATTTCAATTTCAAATAGCTGCGTTGCCAAAAATTGATAGTTGAAGTTGATAATTGACTAGTAAATGTTAAGGCAAGAATGCGCGCACAGGCATAAATGTGTAATCAAAGCGCGGATATTACTCAACTTCCCAAAGCAAATGACACCTTAATGTGCTGCTTATTTCTTCTAATAAAAAAGCAACGAAACACTGAAAAAGTAACTCCAATTCAACCTACTGGGGAACCAACAATTACCGAATCTGAAAATCTGTTTGATCTTTAAATAATTAATTGTAAATACGATTCCAGGGACAAATACGGGCGATATCTTTCAGAGCACCATACAAAACCGACAGACTTGAAAATGGTGTTCTTAGTTTGCAGTTGGAAGGTGAATGAGTTGATTAATTTCATAGCAAACAAATTGATCAGATGTAGCCAACACTATTTTAGTCGAGTTTCTTTTCATAACCAGTTTTTCTTTTGGTACACACGGGTAAGAATTAAAAAAACCATTTCAATTCAATTCAATCCCAATTACAAGTCAATTTCAACTTGCTCAAGCTTTGGAAGTTGTAATTGACAATTCAACTATTGATGCTGCCACTTGATTAATACAAATTGATTATTTTCCAAGTATTTGATTGACAAATAATCAACTACAAATTACCACTATAAATTGAATTGAAAATTCAATTACAATTACAATTACAATTTCAACTAGCTCAATAAATTGAGTTGTGAGGAGCCCTAATGTAGATGTGATAATCACTTTTTTTCATTTTGAATTTTTTTTTGAAATTTCTAAAGCGCTATTTACGCTTTACACTTGGTTTGCAAATTTCCACAAACATGTAGATTTGCAAACCCCTTCAAATTCTCCAAAGTATTTTTTAAAAATTTAAAACCCGCTATTCACGCTTCAAATTTGGCTTACACGTTCCCATAACCCGGCAAATTATCAAACCGCCACTTTGAATTTCCCTTTTTCCCAAATATTATGGGAAACTATTCAACAAATGAATTCTTGGAGCGATCTCGGTTTTGATCTTACCGACACAAAGGCTTCTATACCATTCTACTTAAAAAAAATTTCCCCAACACAATCTCCTGACAATGTAGCTGTGAAAACCATTTCGAATTTTTAATTTCGAAAAATTTCTCGAGCATAATATATACTTTACATTTCTGGAGCAGGCATTTCCCTGAACATGTATAGTTGAACCATTTTGTATTTTCCAATTTTTGAATAATTAATATATAATACAAACTGGTATTGCGTTTTAAACTTCACGTCAACATTTCAGCATGCGTGTATACAAATCGGTTCAAATTTTTCTGCTTCTGAGAACTTTGGAAACGTTTCAGAAAGAAATTCGTCCATAAAAACAAATTGCGCTAACTCATACGACACCCATCACTTTTTTTATTGAGCTCTTAACCGGTTAAGGTGAGTCTACCTTACACTGCTCACCTGGTTTTATCAAATTAGAATTTTGACATTGCTCGTTTTTAGAAAACAGAATTATTTTGATAAAAATAGAGAATTCATTGTAAATACTCTCCTGTTCCGGCAAGTACCACGACATTTGAAGCGATATTCGTGGTGACTTCCGTGAGAGATTTTCTACTAGCATCGTACATCCAATGAATCATTTCATAAAACATTATACCAAAAATTATAATTTTGCTCTTAGTCCAGATCTTAAGCACTTATTCCTCTGATCAAACTACGCTACAAAAACGAGGGAATGAGTGGGAAAACTTTTTACTTTATTTTTCGAAAAAACGATTGTTGTCACTTTGTCACCTTAAAAATATTAAACGCATACAGCATAATTGCTTTATTCAGATTAGCGTTATGTTAATGTGACTAAATATGAAGTCAATGGTTGTCCCTCTAAAAATAATAAACGCATACAACACAATTTGTTTATTCAGATTAGCGTTATGTTAATGTTACTACATATGAAGTCAATGACACGTTATGGTTCATACTCGATTATTGGGGATAAATTGTCATTTCAAGTAACTTCCGGTGAGTTTATTGTTTTTGCACGCTTCAATCCCAAAATGAAAGCAATAATTACAAAACAGTACAATAGTTGCCAAATAAAAGGCGGTATAAAATTATAAACATAATTAAAATACAGAAAAATGGCTTCCCTGCCAACATCAGGACGTTTCTGGGCCGACCGAGACGACGAAGAAAGGCCTGACGAGAATTCAGACCAAGAAGTCAGTGAGACAGGATTTTCTGCTAGAGATCAGCGATGGAGACGACAATGACGCCGTTACAGGGGTACGTTCTACAAACATATTGATGTAACACATTGACCAGAACTTATAGATTTAAAGATTTTAAAATATTGATTTCATTCCATAAGGTGTAATTTGATTCATAAATTGACTCGAGCACTCGATTGTTTTTCCAGAGAATGACTTTTGATAGTCAATTTCAGAATATCCCGAGCCCAGGTCAGAATCTCCAGCTCACAGCTCGAGACAATACAATGTGGAGCAATCACATTCCAACAACTGGACGGCGAACCAATGTGACTATTTGGCAAGGGTGACAGAAAGAACCAGGGCCAAGAGAAAACGTGGAGATAGGAAAAATCGCAACTTGTGTGCTTGACATTTTCAAACTAATGATAACTGAAGGTAAACGTTTTTGCGCTTCACTAAAATTGAACAAGTTTATTCAAGTAGGCTATTTCCTGTAATGTAATTCACTGACTTTCAATGTGAACCTACGACACACGTACCCGCCCAAAGACTCTTTTGCGGGCTTAAAGGGCTTTTTACGGGCGTACCAGCCAATTTCAACCACCCGAGATGATCTACTTGTAATTCTTGTTGGAAGGACTTTTGAAACTATAGATATGGAAAGTAATCTATCATCCCAGCAATCCACTGATCCAATCCGAATTTCATTTTGTTTATTCTTCAATCCGTTACTTGAATTTTTTGGACTGTATTGTCAAACTGTGAATCCAATTCGAAATTGTTAGATTTTTATTTCCAGTCCCGTAATCCAAATAGAAATTTAGTGTTTTTACAGGTGAATTCCGTCAAATATACACGTTGAAAATAAAATATTATGCATATATAATATTATATATAAAATACAATTTTGTTGTTATTCCCTTAATCTAATCCAGCAGCTCACCTGAATAAATTTCTCGGTCGTTGCACCTATTATATTGGTAAAAAATCTTTTATAACTTTTAATATTTACTTTTAATAGAAATGGTGGATAAATTTGTAGTACATACAAATCGAAAGGCCCGAAGTATGCGCGACCCGCCCCCACTTGCTGACCTTCAAGATCTCGGTGTGCAGGCTGAGATAGAAGTTGCCGAAGCTAATCTCGATAATATCGTGATCGAATTCGATCCCGAAATGGGGCAGACCTATTTTTGCCTGACGAAGATATCAGCAATGCGACTACAACATGGAAGGAAACTCATCGCACCGAAATTTAAGCCTTCATGGGTCTAATTACTCTTGATGGTGCAGAAAGATTTAGGAGTCCCTACTACCCTTACATGGACAACGGATTTGAGGTACCGGAGGCCCCAATTTGTAGCGACTATGTCGAGAAACCGCTTTCAGGAGCTCCTACGATTCCTACAGTTTGACGCGCCAGGATAGACGAAAATCTGACAAGCTTGCTGCAATTAGAGAGTTTTGTTATGCCTTTCAAGCTAATTTGTTTGAAATTTATGACCCGGGCCTCTACTTAGTTGTCGTTGAGATGTTGGTGAAATTTACGGGACGATGCCCATTCCGGGATTACATGAAGAGTAAATCCAAGCACTGTATGATCAAAATATGTGCACTTGTGGACTGCGATTTCTGGTTTGTCTGCAATTTGCAGGTAATACGAAATTTCAACTTTGTTACAAGTTATTCAGCGTATTTGTCGCCATGTGGAACGCTCTATTTTGGGAATCTTCGCATGTAAATTTCTTCTCATTTACTTCTAAGTGACGGTTTTTCTATTTTAAGCTGTAATTACATAAGAACTTGCGGTTATAACATATTTCAAAAGTTGGAGCTTGTATAGTACATTTTATTGTCATAACTAATTCTATGAGCTCAAAATGTTTGAAATGAAAAAATTACTGTTTGCTGTGGACCAGTTTTGAAACTATGGAATTTGTGTTAATTTTAAATACTTTTGTATTGCATCTTTACAATATTTTTTGCACATATTCTACATCATAATGATTGCGAACGAGATATTACAATGATAAAAATAATAAACAATGATCTGTTTTTCATGAAATTGTATATTCAAACATACTGTTTTGTGATTTAGTATGCAAAATTAGTTGGTAGCTACAACGTTTCCACCCCACCCCCAAAATTCCCACCCTAGTCTGAATATGTCCAAAATGCCTAAAGTGCCCAAGAATGTCCAAAATGCCATGAAATAAAAATGCCCAAAATGTCATGAAATAGAAATGACGAAAATGCCATGAAATAAAAATGCCCAAAATGTCATGAAATAGAAATGACGAAAATGCCATGAAATAAAAATGCCCAAAATACCATGAAATAAAAATGCCCAAAATGCCATGAAATAAAAATGCCCAAAATGTCATGAAATAGAAATGACGAAAATGCCATGAAATAAAAATGCCCAAAATGTCATGAAATAGAAATGACGAAAATGCCATGAAATAAAAATGCCCAAAATACCATGAAATAAAAATGCCCAAAATGCCATGAAATAAAAATGCCCAAAATGTCATGAAATAGAAATGACGAAAATGCCATGAAATAAAAATGCCCAAAATACCATGAAATAAAAATGCCCAAAATGCCATGAAATAAAAATGCCCAAAATGCCATGAAATAAAAATGCCCAAAATGCCATGAAATAAAAATGCCCAAAATGCCATGAAATAAAAATGCCATGCCATTTTCAATTTTGCAACCCTGCATGTAATTATATTTTTCTTCGTACATATTTGAGTGTAATTCTTTAATGTCACTACCAGTATGTGTATTTCGGTTTACTTGGGAAAACAAGGGGAAAAACCTGAAAAAATGAAGGACAAAGGGTACTGAAAGACATGCTTTCCGTTTTTATGGAACATGGCGTGGCGTCACCGCCGATTTCTTTGGCTCTAAAGTAGCTGCAGAAGAGCTAATCAAGAATAAATTGACTTCCGTTTTTGCAATCAGAGCCATAAGGAGGGAAGTTCCTAAAGAAATTTTGCAAATAAAGGAGGTCAATCAGTCCAAATTTTGTTGGAATAACAATACCATGTTAGTTGCCTGCAAAGCAACCACCTCACATCTTATTCTATCCGAAATGTCGAACGAAGACAATATTTTATCCGAAACTTATCCGATACTTTCCAGATCGGATAGAATTGCTATACGAAAATTTAGAATAAAAATCGTCCACTATCCAATCTTATCCGTGGAAATCCGATTATCCAAAGAAACAGACACTTGTATCAGGTATCAGGTTATACACAGATAGGATAAATAAATTATCTTAGCTGTATTATAATCAAAAATTTGATGATAACAAAATTAACTTATACATTTTGATTTTGGCTTACTGGAGCATGCGTTGGTAAAATACATTCACCCACCAAAGAAATAGTTTCATGCAAATTTACATCTTCGGTTTTCCTTTTTTCCAACACTAATCACTTCACAAGAATCACAATATTGTACGACAGGATTATTTTTATCCCAATATTGGTACAGAATTGTGTGCAACGTCTGAAACGCGTTGTCTGAAACGTGGTATGTAATCTAATTATATGCACTTTCAGTGGCCCACCAAGCCTCTGAATTTCAAAAACATACATACAGTTGGCTCTTAGAACCACAAGTCTCGGGGTTGTAAGAGCAAAATTTGGTGTTAGTGATAGTTACATCAACAGATGGCCGGCTTCGGATATCCGCGGATAACAGACGAAATCCGAATCACTCACACTAGTGGTCCCGATCTTTCAATTCTGAATCAAAAAAACTCGATTCGATTCAATTCAATTCTGATTCATCAATTTTCGATTCAATTCAAAGCATGAATTGAATCATTTCATTCAATTCACTTCATGAATGAAATCAAGCGAAATGCCTTGAATCGCGATTCAAATGATTCACGTGCAACGAATTTGTTTGCATATCCCGCTTAAAATTCTTATAGCAACGTATCACATTAAAAAATTCGTACGTGTTTCTGAGAGACATTTTTGATTTTTTTTATTAATCCGACTTATCAATTATTTTGTAAATAATAATTTTTATGCATCCAATAATTCAATTATTAGAATTTGTTATTCCAGCATTTACTAACCGTTCAATCTAAAGGTCATAATGTGACAATTAATTAGCAGGATATGCAACTCGAAATAGTTAATGTTACAGTCAACTCTCGCTATAAGGGATGCTCATGGGACCGGCAAAATTTGTCTCTTATGAGCATAGTGTTATAAATTGCGTAAATGGGAATCGGGACTGTAAATCCCAATCCCTTATATCAAAAAATTACTTACAAGGGTATCCCTTATAGCGAGATTCACTGTATTGACAACTTCAGTGATAGTAAAATTGTTACGAAGATGCTTTTTTACTGATTCGCAAAAATTAGAATTTTCAACTTTTGAAAAAATTCGTTTTCGTAAAAAACGCAAAGCTTAGATATGCACTTACCCCCCCTTGAAAAAAAAATTTAAGGATAACTTCTGCACCCTTTGACCAAATCCGAATATTAAGGGCTTAAAGTCAATGACAGCATTTGTACAACGTCCAATGCTTAACGTGCATCTTCAGCGTGCATAGTTTACGAGATCTGGAGCTGTTTACACCCAAGTTTTCCCTTGAGTCTACGGAATTGCCTATCCTAATACATTGCAGTTTTTTTAAAGGTCTTCCCCCACAACAACTTTGATAAAAATTTGCACACATGACTGTCTAATTATTGCAAGCTAGTGTGCAAAATCTTATGATGTGCGACCAAGGGCTTGGACCCTTAAAAATTAATTACTTAAAAATGCGAAGTATGGTTGTCATAATCATAACCTTCAATATTCGAGACGTAACTTGAAGTCTTCCAATATTAACAACTAATTAAATTATTTGAGCTTCATGAAAATTTTAATAATGAATTACTATTATAATAATATGGACTCATTAAGCCAAGAAAATTTTGAAAACAATTGAATAAAAAATGAGGTTTTAAAAAAACCAAAACGAAGCTGCTTTTACGATTCTAAAAGTGAAAAACTAGCATTTGGTATGCATGGGAGGAATTAGAGCAATAATGAACGATACAAAGCATCTCGGGTGCTACCGAATAATATATTATGTATACGTATGTGTTTGCGCCCGAGATGCTTTGTATCGTTCATTATTGCTCTAATTCCTCCCATGCATACCAAATGCTAGTTTTTCACTTTTAGAATCGTAAAAGCAGCTTCGTTTTGGTTTTTTTAAAACCTCATTTTTTATTTGACTTATATTCTTCCGCTGTTTTATGAAGTCATTATAAAATACTTAAATAAAATGTTTATGTTACCACCTTTTACTGTTTGAATGATTTGAACAGAGCTATGCAGTATTTTCAAATACAGTATTTTAAAATACGTATTTTCAGACCACAAAGTATTTTGTATTTTAAAGTTAGCAAGCAGTGGGCAAGTATTTTGTACTTAGTATTTTAAGGGTCTGTAAGTACAAAAGTATTTTGTATTTGCTTACTTTCAAGGGCCTGGAAAATGTATTTCAAATAAAGTATTTGGCTCAAAATACTTTTCACCAGCAAGATTACAACTTTGACATTGTTTGGAGTTTGCATGATGTTCAATATCTGTGAGAATTCCATTTTAGCAATGCAATAGCATACGATGGAATGAATCCTTTTTACTGGATACATCAAACTTGTTAAGGTTCTCCATATCCAGTATTATATATCGTCACTGAAAGGGCAAAATAGTATACTATGCTCTTCTGCGCTTTTGTACATCACTTAGCCCACTTTGCCTCTTTAACAACAATATTTAAGATCCGTCGAAGGCACTCAATTTAATTTACAGATACTAACTCAGATGCTAAAAATATCATAATAATCTACATTACTTAATAAACAATCAAAATAATTAATTATCGTTAGTCAATGTAATTATAATTAATGGACTGACAAATTCAACAAAAGCTGAATCAGTTGTTACTACATCAGTCTTTATGCGGTCCTTGAAGTGATTAGTTATCCAATTAATTTTTAAAATATTGATTTTTAAAGCTGTTTGAGTCCCATAAACTGAGAATAGTGAGCATTATTTGGGTATTTTAAGAAAAGTATTGTATTTAAAATACAGTATTTTGTATTTGAGTATTTTAAATTACCGACCATGTATTGTATTTTTATTTGTATTTTAGTAATGTACCCTGAGGTATTTTACATTGTATTTTCTATATTTTACTTCAGGTATTTTATTTTGTATTTTGTAATCTTAGACGAAGTATTTTGCATGGCTCTGGATTTGAATCATCATTCGATTCAATTCAGCACCCTGAAAGGAATCAAATTGAGTCCTGTGAATCGTGAATTGAATCGAATCATTGAATTTCATTCAATTCATAAGTTGAATTGAATCAAAAAGAATTTTTTGAATTGAATTGAAAGATTGGGACCACTAACTCACACTGTTTATCCTATTTGATCGGACAATCGCTGTTGAAGCTTAAATTATACCATAGAAATCAACCATAGATAAGCTTATGGTATTATGTTACATAGGAATACATATATAGTATTAGTGTGTAAGAGGCTCATAGATGGCGCACGTGTATCGTGTAAATAACGTAATGTAGGATAAGTATCCGAATATGGTAATGTTAGATACCCGGGTAGTTAGACCTAATGTCCAAGTATGAATATATATGGAATAGGTACCTTATAATATGACCCTTGAAGGGGAAATACTTTGGTTATGATCTAAGTGTGAAAATTGGAAATAATTAGAAGCATGTAACATATAGGTATAAGTTCACCTAATTTGTAACTAGGATACCCGGGTAGTAGACCTAATGTCCATGTGAATACTACTGAAATGTCTTCTTATGTATAGTAATTGATTTTAAGATACTTAAATGAAAATGTAAGTGTTAGTTTTTAAACTAATTTAGGAACATTTTGAGTGATATTAACACATATATGTACTTACCATGTATTTAGATAGGAAATATTACACAATGTTACCATAGGCATTTCAACTCATTTGTTTAGTTGTAAAATGAATAGTTAATATTATAAATTGAAGCAACAATAGATTTAACCTAAAATGATTGGATTTGTGTAATGAATGTATGATATTACATGGATAACTAGGAATGGGAAAATAAGGAAGTCAGAATTACTTTTGGGTGTGAATGGGAAAGACGTGTTGAATAAAGTTAAATAATTTCAAAGGAAATTTCAGTAATTTTATAAGTCCTTCTCATCCCATTTACACTGGACAGCAAAGGCTGTCACTTCATGAGAAGGTGAAGCCAAAATAAACATTCTACGATAAAAATTACATTTGTGTGCTCCAGGAGCACTGGTCCTTCGAAAACATAAGTCAAGTTCCAGAAATTATTATTACAGTCGAATTGTGGCTGTAACAGCTGGTCCTTCGAACCGGATTGTTGATCCTTAAGTGTCCGTTTGAATAATAATAATGAATGAAGAATCTGAAGTTCGCAAAAGCAAGCGCAAGCTTGGCGAAGAACCCGAGTTCTCGTCGCTGCCTTTGCCGTCGCGGAGGAGAGTGGGTGAGAAGCCTAATGAATCTATTGATGGAACTTCCGTTTGTGCCCATGATGACGATCGCTTTTCCGTGGGATCCCGTCGAAGCAGTTTTACTACCGCATCATCTCAACGTAGCCAGAGACTAAGAAAAACTCTTCAGGTTGAGTTAGCCTCGTTGAAGAAGGTTAGCGAAATTGAGTTGGAAATAGAACGACTGGCGCGAGCAAAGGCGATTGAGGAGAAGCGAGCGGAGATGGAAAAGCGTATCATCGAAGAAGAAGATTCTGAAGATGGTACAACCGGGGATCTGGAGGAGGTCGGAAGAACGGATGCAGCTGGGGGCTTCCAGGAGTTTGGTACGTACCCGGGTACTGCTGTATTTTCCAATAACCTTCCTGTAGAAAGAACAAATGAGTGGGTTGAGAACAATCATCCCGAGAAACCGTCTGAGCTGAAGCAGTTAGTTGACAACATGAGCAAATTGATGACCAGGCAGACAGTTCGACGAGATCTACCTGATTTCAATGGAAATCCCGCAGAATGGCCGATGTTTTACAGTCAGTACGAGCGCACAACAAAGGTATGTGGCTTGTCAACTGATGAGAACATGCTACGATTGCAGAAGAGTTTGAAGGGCAAGGCTAGAGATGCGGTGCTCCCGGTGCTGGGTATTCCTGAGAACGTAGAAGCTGTCATGGCAACGTTGAAAATGATGTTCGGACGGCCCGAACAAATTATTGAAAACTTGGTGGAAAAAGTAAGAAACGCTCCTACTCCGAAACCAAGTAAGCCTGAAACTATAGTTTTCCTTTCCAATCAAGTTACTAATTTGGTTGGAACTATGACAACATTAGGACACACTGGACATTTAGTGAATCCAACGCTCATGAAAGAAATTGTAGTTAAGTTACCACATGAACTACAATATGAATGGTGTAAGCACAGACAAACAATAGAAAAAGAGTTCAGCCTGGCTGACCTATCGACATGGCTGAACATGGTTGCCATGACATACAATTTGATGCCTGTCACGTTAAAAGTTGAACAACAAGACAGTGACAATAAGATTAAGAAAAATCAAAAGTCCGTTTTCACGGCCGTGAATAAAGATGAAAAGAGACCCTGCACTTATTGTGATAAGTCAGGACATGTTATTGAATCTTGCACAAAATTACTTTCCGATGATGTAAATGTGAGATGGAAGAGTTTAAAAGGTAAAGGAATTTGTTATAGCTGTTTAGGTAAAGGCCACCTGAGTAGTGATTGTCGTCTTAGACAACAATGTGACGTGGACGACTGCAAATTGTTTCACAATAAGTTGTTGCATAAGAAGAAGACTGGCGAAGAAGCAAAAACATGTGCACACACAAACATGAAGCAATCTTCGAAGGTCTTGCTGCGCATTATTCCAGTGAAGCTGAGTGGACCCACGGGGACAATCAGAACTTATGCACTACTGGATGAAGGTTCAGAGGTAACACTTGTTGACTCATCTTTATCAGAACGGCTTGAACTACAGGGGAAGAAGTCACCGCTTTGTCTTCAGTGGACGAATGACATGACCGTCGAGGAGCCGGAGTCAGAGGTGGTGTCGATGAAAATTAGCGGAGTAGCTGATGGTGCAAAGCAGTATTACATTGCGAATGCAAGAACAGTTGCAAAGTTAGGCATTCCTTCACAGAGTATCAACATGGATGAAGTGAGGAAGCATTGGCTGTATCTGAAGGATATTCCCTCTGAAACGTTAAAGGATGCCCGACCAGAAATCCTCATAGGATCCGACAACATCTTACTAACCACTCCGAGGAAGTTACTACATGGACAGTGGCAAGATCCCATTGCCACGAAAACTTGGTTAGGCTGGGTAGTCCACGGGAGTCTTCCAAAAGTAAACGACCTTTCGCCGAGAGTCTCCTTTCATATATGTCGTGATGATCGGGAGGAAGATTTGAACGCTCTCATCCGGGAATCGTTTTCAACGGAAAACTTTGGCGTGAGGGTGCTGCAGAAGGACCTTCGATCAGTGGAGGATGAGAAATCCCTGGCGATTATGGAAACGACCACAAGGCGGATCGGCAACCGATTTGAGACTGGCCTTCTCTGGAAACAAGAAGACTGCGTCCTGCCAGAAAGTAAGATGAATGCCATACGAAGACTGAGTTGTATGGAAAGAAAAATGGACCGACAGCCTGATTTTGCTAAGGAGTATTGCAGCAAGATTGAAGACTACATTAGCAAGGGCTACTGTAGGATTCTAACGTCAGAAGAAGCTAAGGTACAGACAGCAAGGACATGGTATGTACCTCATTTTGCTGTATTCAACCCGAACAAGCCAGGCAAGCTTCGACTTGTATTTGATGCTGCTGCAAAATCACATGGGGCAGGATTGAATGATTATTTAATGAAAGGTCCAGATTTCCTCAACCCGCTTCCAGCAGTTCTGATGAGATTCCGAAAACCAGTGGTCGGGATCATGGGTGACATTAAGGAGATGTTCCACCAGGTTCGGATTGTCGCAGCAGACCAGAATAGTCAACGGTTTCTGTGGCGTGGAATGGAGAGGAATAAAGAGCCAGACGTTTACATCATGGAAGCGATGATTTTTGGTGCTGCTTGTTCACCTTCAAGTGCGTTATATGTGAAGGATGTCAACGCTGCCCAGTACGAGTCGGAGTTCCCTGCGATTGTTGAGGCCATTAAATCGTGTATGTACATGGACGACCTCCTGAATGGTGACGATGATGCCGTGAAAGCAACACAGAAGATCAAGGACTTTGTGGAAGTATTCCGGCGTGGAGGCATGGAAATATGCAATTGGGCGAGCAGTTCCAAAGAAGTCGTGAAGAACATACCTCCTGAACTTCGGGCTAAGGGTCTGAAAAATTTTGATACGAATTCTGAACTGGCTGTAGAAAGGGCTCTAGGGGTAAATTGGTGCCCTGAACAGGACGAATTTAAGTTTACTACGATTTACCACAAGGTAGAGGCTGATGTAATTACAGGCGTTAAGAATCCAACCAAGAGGGAAGTTTTGCAGCTCATTATGTCCGTGTTCGACCCTCTCGGGTTCGTTGCTCATTTTGTTGTGAAAGCGAAAATTTTATTTCAGCAACTTTGGCTGTCCAAGATAGGATGGGATGAGCAGCTTCAGGAGACTCAAAATGTAGCTTGGAAAAAATGGCTGCTAAAACTAATGGAAATCACCACACTGACAATTCCCAGGTGCTACTCCAGAAATTTGAAAATGGCTGATGATGTGCAACTCCATGTTTTCGTCGACGCAAGTGAAGAGGCGTTTGCAGCTGTATGTTATCTGCGTCTGAAAGTTGGTGACAGCGTGGATGTGGCATTTGTGTTAGCAAAAACCAGGGTGGCTCCGACCAAACGATTGTCCATCCCAAGGTTGGAACTCCAGGCTGCTGTTATGGGCACCCGCTTGGCGACGACCGTGAAGGAGGAAATCAAGCTGACCATCGATGAATGTCATTACTGGTCAGACTCAAGAACTGTCCTGTGCTGGATTCGGTCGGAATCCCGAAACTTCAAGCAGTTTGTGGCGCACAGAATTGGGGAAATTTTAGAGGTAACAGATGTTCAGGAATGGCATTGGGTGCCAACTGCAGAAAATGTGGCTGACGAGGCAACTCGTGGAGGAACTGAAGTTACTTTCAACCCGGACTGTCGATGGATAAATGGTCCATCCTTCCTAAAACTAACTGCAGGTATGTGGCCGAAAGAGAAGTTGGCGGAAGTCAAGCTGCCGGAGGAAGAAATGCGAAGATGTGTTGGCGCAGTTTCAGTTATGGAACCTTTTGTATGTCCCAGCCCTGAGAGGTTTTCGTCTTGGATGAGAGCAGTCAGGACAAACGCATGGATTTGTCGTTTCATTACTAACTACAGCTTAAAGAGGAAAGGCGCTCCCATAATTACTAGCGAGTTGACGGTGGCAGAGTTGGAGCGATCTGAGCATATTATATTTAAAGTTGTTCAGAGAGAATCATTTGCAGGTGACATCGCTGCACTAAGACATCGGAAGCCATTGGTGGGAACCAGCCGTTTGTTTAAGCTGAGCCCTATGATTGCGGAGGATGGCCTATTGAGAGTATCTGGGAGGACAGAACTGGCAGTAGTTCTTGGAGCTGATGCTAAGAGTCCAATAATTCTCGACCCTAACCATGGTTTTACTCAATTGTTGATATCCTACTATCATATCAAGTGTGGACATCATGGGGTGGAAACTGTCCTGAACTAGATGCGTCAGAAATTTTGGATTCTGAGAATGAGAGCAGCGGTGAAACGAGCGTTTTATAATTGTCAACGGTGCAAAAATTGGAGAGCTGCGCCTAACCCACCAATGATGGGAATTCTACCTGAGGATCGACTCGAAGTACAGGAAAAGCCGTTTGCAGTAAGCGGTGTCGATTTTTTCGGTCCAATAGTGGTAGCAGTTGGAAGGCGTAGGATGAAAAGGTATGGAGTACTCTTCACATGTCTGAGCGTGAGAGCTGTCCACTTGGAAATTGCCAAAGATTTGACGACCGACGCAGCTATCAACGCTATTCGCCGATTTGCAGCCCGGCGAGGACCTGTGAAGCGTCTAATCTCGGATAATGCGACCAATTTTAGGGGAGCAGATAATGAGCTGAGGAAGTCATTGAAGGATCTGAGAAATTCTGTCATGAAGGACAGACTTTCCTCATTGGGTATTGACTGGCGATTCAACCCTCCAGGAGGACCACATATGGGTGGATGTTACGAACGACTGGTCCGTTCAGTAAAGGTGGCTCTTGGCGTGGCATTAAAGGAGAGGTACCCCGAGGAGGATTTGCTTCACACACTACTTCTGGAGGCTGAGTTCCTGGTGAACAGCAGACCGCTGACACATGTTTCGGTTGACCCGGATGATCCAGAGAGCATCACCCCAAACCATTTCTTAATTGGAAAGGGTCAAGTAGAGATTCCATTTGGAAAATTTACAGATGACGATTTGCGATTGAGACGAGGATGGAAGAAGGTGCAGCGGCTGGTGGATTATTTCTGGTCACGATGGGTCAAAGAATATTTGCCAACGTTAACCAGAAGAACCAAATGGTATTCCGAGGGAAGACAGATTGTGGTGGGCGACGTGGTCCTAATTGCTGATAAGGATGGTCCTAGGAATACTTGGCCTATGGGGAAAATCGTTGCGGTATTGCCTGGTAAGGACGGACGAGTTCGTGTTGTGGACGTGCAGTGCAGAGATGGAGTTTACAGGAGACCAGTTACGAAGATCGCTGTGCTGGACGTTAGGAAATTAGATGACGAGAAACTACTTCTCTCATCAGGGGGAAGAAATGTTGAAGCTTAAATTATACCATAGAAATCAACCATAGATAAGCTTATGGTATTATGTTACATAGGAATACATATATAGTATTAGTGTGTAAGAGGCTCATAGATGGCGCACGTGTATCGTGTAAATAACGTAATGTAGGATAAGTATCCGAATATGGTAATGTTAGATACCCGGGTAGTTAGACCTAATGTCCAAGTATGAATATATATGGAATAGGTACCTTATAATATGACCCTTGAAGGGGAAATACTTTGGTTATGATCTAAGTGTGAAAATTGGAAATAATTAGAAGCATGTAACATATAGGTATAAGTTCACCTAATTTGTAACTAGGATACCCGGGTAGTAGACCTAATGTCCATGTGAATACTACTGAAATGTCTTCTTATGTATAGTAATTGATTTTAAGATACTTAAATGAAAATGTAAGTGTTAGTTTTTAAACTAATTTAGGAACATTTTGAGTGATATTAACACATATATGTACTTACCATGTATTTAGATAGGAAATATTACACAATGTTACCATAGGCATTTCAACTCATTTGTTTAGTTGTAAAATGAATAGTTAATATTATAAATTGAAGCAACAATAGATTTAACCTAAAATGATTGGATTTGTGTAATGAATGTATGATATTACATGGATAACTAGGAATGGGAAAATAAGGAAGTCAGAATTACTTTTGGGTGTGAATGGGAAAGACGTGTTGAATAAAGTTAAATAATTTCAAAGGAAATTTCAGTAATTTTATAAGTCCTTCTCATCCCATTTACACTGGACAGCAAAGGCTGTCACTTCATGAGAAGGTGAAGCAAAAATAAACACTCTACGATAAAAATTACATTTGTGTGCTCCAGGAGCACTGGTCCTTCGAAAACATAAGTCAAGTTCCAGAAATTATTATTACAGTCGAATTGTGGCTGTAACAATCGCAATGATGTAATCCTATCGTGTCTGTCAGGTTTCCTCGGATAAAAAATTGGTCCCCGATCCGTCGGATAAGTTTCGGATCCTTTAATCTTTGAATTTATCCTATCGGATCCGATGCAGAACCTTACGAACTTATGACGCTTCACATGAAAGTTGGTGTTAAAATAAATTAGCAGAATTTTTGAGATAAAAACTGCATCGCGAAATTCCGAAAATGGCTCATATTATTACAAAATTTGCGAAAAATGGCGACACCCGATTTAAAATATAAACGCCCACCCTATCACAACGGCTACTACTATTTTCGCTACTGCTACTAGTAAGGACCAACATACATGGACATACAGAAACACAGATATATACAGACGTGCATACATGCAGATGAACGGAAACAAGGACATACATGGAGGAGATCCTACACACAGACCTACTGACATACGGACACACAGACGTACCGGGATACAGATAAACGGACATACACACAGATAAACGGACATATGTACATACACACAGATAAACGGACATATGTACATACACACAGATAAACGGACATATGTACATACACACAGATAAACGGACATATGTACATACACACAGATAAACGGACATATGTACATACACACAGATAAACGGACATATGTACATACACACAGATAAACGGACATATGTACATACACACAGATAAACGGACATATGTACATACACACAGATAAACGGACATATGTACATACACACAGATAAACGGACATATGTACATACACACAGATAAACGGACATATGTACATACACACAGATAAACGGACATATGTACATACACACAGATAAACGGACATATGTACATACACACAGATAAACGGACATATGTACATACACACAGATAAACGGACATATGTACATACACACAGATAAACGGACATATGTACATACCAGGGTTGGTTTGGTTTAAACCAAATAATTTAAACCATGGTTTAAACCATGGTTTAAACCAAACGGTTTTTTTAATAAAAACCAATGGTTTAAACCAAACACCTAAAATTTTAATATTTTCAATCCAAAATGCTTATATTTCGTCTAGCACAAAACTTGTGCAGTTACTGTGATATTGTGTAGTTAAACTTTAGTGAAATAAATAATACTATTAGCTTTTAGTCTTGTACATTTAGAAATTCGGAATCGTTTGTAAAATGAAAAATGCCAAACTTGTGTTTATGCTGCAAAGTTATCGTTAAAATTATATCTAAATTATTGAATATTTATTGCTTTGTGATACTTACTGAGTTTGGGAAATAAGTAAATTTGTTCAAATTCACATGTTTTTGCATATTAATAAATGTTTTGGATTGAAAATTTGTTTAAACCAAAAAAACCTGGTTTAAACCAAAAAAACCCGGTTTAAACCAAAAAAACCTGGGTGCTTGGTTTTTTTGAAAAAAACCAAAAAAATCCCCAACCCTGGTACATACACACATATAAACGGACATATGTACATACGCACAGATAAACGGACATACAGAGGTACGGCCAGTGGTATCTTATAAACGGGCTGACCCTAAAAATTAATTGTATTTTTGAATTAATGTGTTAAGGCATAGGACAAAGCTTTTACGTACAAAATGGCCGTGAAATCCCGACTTTGGTTCATTTAAGATTTTCTACAGGTCAACTGGTATGAGGTACGGATATGAAACTTGCGTCAGTTGTTTAAATAATTGTGATGAACGATTAGCAAATTTTTCATAACTTAACGGGTCATAGGTGTTTCACAAAACGAGTTCAATTTGTGAAATTCCAATTTGTGGACAGGCTGTCTACACCTTGGGAAATACAGGGTTTTAATGAAAAAACCTTTGAATCATTTAATTTTGAATTGTATTGCTGATTTTAAGGTGTTTGGCCTGCAAAAGGGTTGTTTAAATGCATTGTTATGGTATTTCGTGTTATGAAGGCTGAGTGGGAAGGAAGTCTGATTTTTTTGAAGGCTGAAGGCAGGAGGCATTAAATTAGTAAGCGAAATAAGGCTGAGGGAAGGCATTATATTTTAAAGGTTTCACTTAAAAGAAGGATGAAGGAATGTGTTTTTTCAAAAAATTGCCTTCGGAGGTTTAAAGGAATGCTATTCCGGTTGGACATCTCTCTTTCCACGTATATATTATAACAGTTCAAACCAAAGGTGTCCGCCTATCCTAAATATATACCTATTTGTAGGCTATTGAACGGGTAAAATGAAAATCAATCTACGTCTGGTACTTGCATGTTGTATGTTTTATAGTGCTATCAAGATCAAAACGTTCATTCTATCTCGCCTTTAAATGCACTGAAACATCGTCGAAATTTAAAGTAATATTCGGTACAGTGCAAACTCTGTATAACCTTGGCAGCTTGGGTAAAATTTTGAGCTTGAACACAACTCGAACTTCAAGCAGATTTTACTAAGATACAAATTTTGTCAGTAAGGGAGTACTCACATAAAACATGTTCCTTCCGTAACCGTAAATAGTTTTGTCGGCATCACGGAAGGAACTTATCGGAAACAACATTCCAACCGCTTACGAACAGACACCTCACATTCACACTACCGTAAGTAATTATATACGGTCTGAGCTTATGTGAGAAGACTCTCCGTAACGGAGAAAAATTTTACGTGTACAGAAAAAACATGCTTTAAGTGAGTACAGCCTAATCTAATCGATTTCCGTTGTCCCAATTGTCTTGTTTAGCTGACTTTGGAAATTGTTTCATGTGGTATATAATTTGTGAAATCTTAGTTGCAACATCCCCGTTGTAAAACTTGGCCACGATTTGCGGTGCAAACCAAGGCTAAATCGACAAACTGATCTGCTCTTAGCAGGGTTGTTGATTTTTTTGATTTTTTTGAAAAAAATCAAATAAATCAGATTTATTTGATTTAAATCGGATTTTTTTGATTTAAATCAATATTTTATTATTTAAATTCAAAATTTTATAGTACGATAGAATTTCCATACAAATTTTTGGATTTTAATTTTCTTAATAATATTGTGCACTGTTGGCACCAATGAAACTTGAACAATCAATCTAATGTATTGAGAGAAAATTACAAAGGCAAGTCAGCTACCTAATATGAAATAAAAAGCTGGTTAAAGGCCAATTCCAAAGATCAACAGTATTTTTTATTTTGTAACAATTTGGAATTAAGTTTTCTTTGAAGCCAAACGCTGTGTAGGACAGATACCAGCTGTCTCATTTGGATTTTTATTGATTTATGTATACATAATTAAATATATTTATATGTAATTATATAAAATGTGTACAGTGTGTGCATATTCAGTGTTTCGGGATGGGATGGTAGAGTATGTTGGAACAGAAAAATTATTTGCAAATTGGGAATATACTGTTTAAACAAGTGTGAATATCTCTCCGTACAAGAGTAACATTTAAAAAATGCAAAATTCACAGTCAAATCTTGCCACTTTAAACGGTACTCTTTTAGAAAGATTGGATATCGGGATGTTTTTGTAGTTACTGAGTTTCTGTTAGGGATGAGACAATTTCGGGATGTAAATATTGTCTCCGTGTTATTTCAGGACGGGATTGGGATACTCATTTTTGTCCCTGGATTTTGAAACGAGGCGGAATCTTCTGTGGGGCATAACAACTGTCCCCAGCAGAAGCTCTAGTATTATACACTACTTCAAAACTCACTCATATCCAAATTTTATGGCACTTTGACAGCTTGGCAGATAATATGTCAACGTGCCCAAATTATCCTAAAAATTATCAAAATCCAAAATAGTTTTATACCAAAAATTTGTAAAAACAAAAAAATGCACGTTTTACAACGTTTGAAGACGTAAAATTAAATTTTACCTAACCGCAAAAGTTGAAGAGTCAATTTTGATTTAAATCAATGATTTATTTGAAAAAAATCAAGTGATTTAAATCTTGATTTAAATCAAGATTTAAATCAACGTGATTTAAATCAAGCCACCCTGGCTCTTAGGGTCTTTGGTCATGCTGACTAAACTCAAACTATATTTTGTTCCGATCCCATTGACTTGAGCCAGGGCGTTTGATAATTAGACCCATACGATGCCCTTAAATATTCCGTTGACAACGAAAAGCATATATTATATGTCGGAAGGGTGTAGATTACGTTGAGCTGATTTGTCAATGAAATGTAGGCTTGTATGTAGGCTTAGTGCTCCCAATATAGGAATGATGTAGGATAGGCTAATCTATTCGGTCGTTAAAATGTAGGCATATATGTAAGCTCATTCCAAATTTTAAATTTAGGAAGGATATACGATAGGCTGAATCATTTGGACACACTTGGAGCAAAATAATTCACTTAATTTCTTGGAAACAGCGTGACTAACTGAAACGCATTACGAAATCATTATTCAACAAATGTTAAAATTAAGCGTTTTTGTGAATGAATGTGCATTATCAATGTTCCCTAGATCAGCCCTTCGTTGGTTCAACTACTCCTACATAGTACAATATATTATAGTCTCAAACATTAGTTTGAAAAAAGGAATACAGCTAGTTTATTCTATCCATTCCCGTATATTCCCAATTCACTTTCAAGTGAGGTAAAAATTGAAATTTCTAGTATTGTTATGATACAGGGCCAGGAACAAAGATTTCGAAACTTAGTACAAATAGCATACACGAATACGTTCGAGATTACCTTTAAAACTTCTAACAATTGGAGTAATTCAAGTCATTTGTTTCACACGAAATGCTATAATATGCATTTAACAAGCGTATTTATGAACATGATCACGCAGGAATGTCTAAAAACTGAATGTGAATGAAGTATTATTGAATCGATAAAATGGCATGTGCCTGGCTAGTAGTAGGCTCTCAAGTAGATGTATCTCATAAAAAGTTATATCAACTGTAATAATAATGATTATTCATGATAACTATTATTACAAACTGGGTTTCTTTTCGCGCATATTTTTCAATTCATTGCTTTCATGTTTACATTTTTTACGAAGGACTCGAGAGACTTCCTCTGTTTCTTGAGTGCTTGAATAATATAATAACATTGAATGACCATATTTCCCCTATACACATACTATGAAGGAGTACGCTCATTATTTCATTTAGCGGCCTTTGGAGGAAGACATTACAACGATGTATGAACAAGATAGAACCGTAAGCAGTCTGCGTGTTCGTTTTTCTCGTATTAATTATCTATTTTTATTTGGGTATTAAAGTATTTGCACTTATCGTCTGATGTAACTACGCAGGGATCATTTGGGGGGATCAATTGGATTGGATTGAGGGATTGACAGGCAAATTTCTGATCAATTGGATTGGATTGAGGGATTGACAGGCAAATTTCTGATCAATTGGATTGGATTGAGGGATTGACAGGCAAATTTCTGATCAATTGGATTGGATTGAGGGATTGACAGGCAAATTTCTGATAAATTGGATTGGATTGAGGGATTGACAGGCAAATTTCTGATCAATTGGATTGGATTAAGGGATTGACGGAAAAAAATCCGATAACTTGGATTAGAATAAGGGATTGACGGGAAAATTCCAAACACTTGGATTAGATTAAAAAAATTATGAATACGAATTCCCAGATTTACACTGGATTGGCGATTTCTAATAAAGATGCAGACATTACGCGATTGATGAAGAAAAAATCAAAAAATTTAAAGGACTAGCGCATAGGCGAATTTAAATCATACATAAATATGATTAACGGGTGAGCATTTGTCAGAACACATATGCACTATTGACCACCACAAATTCATTCAGATGAACATAATGCGATGACGTAAATATCTATATAGTTGGTTTAAATTACAAGGTTGGTTCCAACTAATCAAACTCCCCGCGTAACTATTTTGCTTGGGATCCTATGGGGAAAATGGCCCCATATGAAACCCAAGTACATTTCTTAAAAGAACGTACCGACAGGATTAGTCCGTGGGATTTTATACTATTTTACACATACGATTGGAGCTATACGGGGCTTCCCATGAGAACTTCAGTCGCGCTTTTGTCCTGCGCATGAGCATTACATACAAGTAAGTCAGTTCTGACTTACAATGAGCGGGATTCATAAGCAGCACATGTAACGGCTGACGTCTTAACTTTTCATTTGTTATAATTTTAAGTTGATAAAAATTTCTTGTAGTCAACCTTTTTTGAAGACGGAAGCTCCAACATTTATAAGGGCGCTGAACTGTACAATTAGGTAAGTTTTTAAATATTTAATAATTTAATAATATTTTTTAATATTTAATATATATTTATTTACTTCAAAATAATTTAAATACTTGTAGAAACTTTAGATGACTTTTGTATTAACTTTAGAATTGAAATTGTAAATATTGCAGGTTTCAAAGCCGGAGCGGGTTGGTTCCTCAACCTCCTGGTTAATTGTAGGTAAAAGTTCTCAATTAATTTTGGATAATTTTAACAATCTCTTGAATTTTGCTAATTAAATATCTAATTACTGACGAATATTGTTGACAATAATTACGTTCCTTTGATTCCCGTCTTAAAGGGCCAACTGAAGTGTAATCGAATTTATTTCGCGTTTCAAGTTGGCTTTAATTCAATTTTAATTCATTTATATTATTTCCATTTTTAGGTGGTTAGTGGAGTACCGCTGGAGATCCTACCATTCCCCTTCCCGTGTTTAATTATGGACTTTATAGGGTAGTATGTACGTACGTGTATTTTAATAGTTTTAATTGCACATAACAGATTTTAGAATAAAAGAATTTTCAAATAATTCAAAATAGTTTGATTTCTACCTCTTATTTTGTCACAATTGTTTATAGTTTATGTGGCATGTAGTAATCATAAATGCATATTAACTACATGGGAACGAGGGGCCAATATTTCATCCAGTTGGGAATGTTCATATGGGAAAGGGCATAGGGGAGAGGGCCATATGGGCGCAGTCTGACAGGACATTCGTTAGGATTTTCGATAAAATTTCCCATAGCACTAACCCTATATGCGTCCCATAGAAACACTTACGCGGGTCATTACTATGTAGTAAATTATTGTGGATGAAGTGGTTTGGTGAAAACAAACTCCAAAGGCAACCACTGGTAATAATTTCTGGTAATAATTTTGAAATGGACAGCCCTGATGTGGTTTACTCAAGCGACTAGTTATTAGCGCATTTTTATTAGCATCTTCAGGCTGTGAACCAGAAGTAGTATGCTTAAAATAGAAAGATATAGTTCAAAGCACAATTCCAATCTAGATGTTTATGATAAACATTTCAATTATTATATTAAACTAAAATACTGGCAATCAAAACGTACACAGATTTTGAGCAAGAGTATGAGGGGGAATGCTGCCAATACTCTTTTTTGTAGATCTGGTGCACGCCGAAAATAAATTTGTACATTGTACATACCCTGCATACTGCATCCATGGCATTTACTGCGCATGATCATGGCGCCAAAATAAACAAGCTTCCTTTATACTTAATGGCCTACGATTCCGACCACTGCTGTAAAGGAAGTGTAGATTCGAGTTGTAGTTTAACGGAAGCGTGGTTCTTATCATTTATCTTATTCTCGGAAATAGTCAGCTTAATTATACTTTTAAAAGCGATTTTTAAAGCTGGTATGCCCTCCTCATAATTACATCGCTTCACTTATCCAATTTACAAAACTGGGACAGTTATCGTTAACCGGAACATTGGACTTTTGGGACAGTTATCGTAAGCCGGAAAGTTGCCTTTCCTTCCCCTGAATCCTTCCCCTTCCACCAAAGGGCCTTCCTTTCCCCCGGCCCTTATGTTTGTCCTTGATTTGGGACAGTTATCGTAAACCGGAACATTGCACTTTTGGTACAGTTATCGTAGATGCCACATTTATATTTCATGAAATGTTTTGTTTCCTCTTGGCATGTTCCTTTTTTGTTTCAAATATTTTCAGTTTCATTTCAGTGATTCAATAAAGTAAATTGATTACTTACCAGAAATGAAATTATTATTGAATAAGATACTGTCCCAGCAGTGGTTAGTGCCTTCAGAAGAAAAGGTAATCCTGGGACATAAATTGGTTGGTACTAATGATTGTTGTGTTTTGATTCATGCGTTGTCTGGAATCCTTAATATTTTTGTTGTTCACAGGAAAAGTGCTGGGCCAGTGTTTCTCGGAGAATAAGCCCTCAACGCTTGCCTTGAAGCTCTTCCAAATTCCGTCGAAATTGATCTACGGAATAGTTTTAGTCACTTTAGTGCAGAGCGGATTGTTGTCCCTGCTGAAAGCCTTCCTGAGGTCGGTAGGAAAAAATTCTATTCGTTTAGGAATTTTTAAAAGTACTGAATACTTATCTTGCATATCTGGTAAACATAAACTATTGGTTGGTACTAATGATTGTTGTGTTTTGATTCATGCGTTGTCTGGAATCCTTAATATTTTTGTTGTTCACAGGAAAAGTGCTGGGCCAGTGTTTCTCGGAGAATAAGCCCTCAACGCTTGCCTTGAAGCTCTTCCAAATTCCGTCGAAATTGATCTACGGAATAGTTTTAGTCACTTTAGTGCAGAGCGGATTGTTGTCCCTGCTGAAAGCCTTCCTGAGGTCGGTAGGAAAAAATTCTATTCGTTTAGGAATTTTTAAAAGTACTGAATACTTATCTTGCATATCTGGTAAACATAAACTATTGGTTGGTACTAAGTAAAGTATCTTTATTGTCTTTCAGGTCTTGCCTATAACAATTTTTGCTAGTTATTTACATTGCATATATTTAGTTATTAGTGGTTGGGACGCAGCCCGTTTAACTTAACCTAATACAACTTCGAGCCATTCTGGCCCACTAGCTATATGCTGTGAGGTGGGACGAATCCATTCCATACCCGTACGACTGTCGGCCTATGTGTCTACTTGCCACACATTTGTGGCTCAAACCAAAGGTAGAGACAAGGGTCCCCGCGTTTTCATGCCGACCGCCATATGAGGCCATATAGTTTTGAGCACATACCTGGTGTATCCACATAGCATACCCACAGTCACGTAGTATGTATATCACCGCCACAGACACACAGTCTTTAGAGGATAGATAAAGAAACTGAGAAGCTACAGGAGGAGAGAGAGAAGAGATATGCAAATGTCGGAGAGAGAGACAAGGGTTTATAGCCACAATACTCAGATGTCCGAAATTACTGCATTTACAGTGCGTGTACGTATACCAACTCATCTTGCGAGTCCTTGCCGGTATACGCCACACACTACCTCTACAGGCAATCTTTTAACTGAGCACATGTCTCGAAACTCCGTCATTTGCATACCGAAGTGTATAGAGGAAGATAGAAAGGACCTGAAATTAT
This sequence comes from Allacma fusca, assembly GCA_947179485.1. Taxonomy (NCBI): domain Eukaryota; kingdom Metazoa; phylum Arthropoda; class Collembola; order Symphypleona; family Sminthuridae; genus Allacma; species Allacma fusca. Next base: position 12,774,562 of record OX359250.1, read on the forward strand.
TTTGGGGTGAGCTAGAGTCGAAGACCGACTCTTCGGCAACCTTACAGATTCGCTACACCACCAGACCGCAGGCTCGGTATATTGGTTGGTACTAATGATTGTTGTGTTTTGATTCATGCGTTGTCTTTAATCCTTAATATTTTTTGTTCACAGGGAGTGCTGGGCCAGTTTTTCTCGGAGAATAGCTCAAATAGTTCCCACAGCGAAATCGAAGTTAGGATTGGAATCCTGTTTATTAATACAATTTCAAGGTTGGTTATGAGATCAATATCCTTTACTATGAATATAATATGTGCATATTATATTATTATTGTATTATATGAGTACAAATATATTTTTGTATTTTGTTAGATGGTTGGTATGACAAGAGCGATGATACTTGCTTCAAATAGAATTTTTCCAGCTCCTCCTAGTCTTGTATCATCTTCTGGAGATTCAAGAAAGTCAGCCTCTCCTTTGGGTCCTTCTCGTGCTCATATTAAGAAGGTTAGTTGCTGATATTATAGCTGTTTTACATTTTAACACACTGCTGCCACCAGGCAACATAATATACTCTAGCCTAGTATTGAAAGTTTAGAGCAGCTAGTCAAGTATACTTTGTATTTTTAAATTAAATGATGTTTGCGCCGTTTATTTTGGCGCCATGATCATGCGCAGTAAATGCCATGGATGCAGTATGCAGTGTACTGTATGTACAATGTACAAATTTATTTTCGGCATGCACCACATCTACAAAAAAAAGAGTATTGGCAGCATTCCCCCCTCATACAAGAGAACGGAGAATTTGTTACACCGTAATCAGTAAAAAAAATTCAGCTACTATGTTGCCACGTTCTTTGCTAGATTTATATTTCTACAAACAACAAGTATTGGATTAGGATTGTGGATTAATTCGCTGCCATGGAAATAATTGGATTTGACTAATAGATTAAAATGAAAACATTGAGCCGGGACTGAGGAGTAAGGATTTTGATAAGTTATTTTAAGTTTGTTCAACACTTGGATTAGGGTTGGGATTAATTAATTCTTTCAAATCAATCCATTCCCATCCCTGATTAGGGATTAATTATTAATTCAGATAAGTAGAACTTTTATTAATTTTTTCAATTTTCTGGATATCAGTTACTGTTAGGGAAGATGCATTTCGTCGTACAATGAAATCAGGAAGCGCCATTGACGAAATTAACATATTGAAAAAAAAATATTGAAATATTTATGCATACTCAAAAAATAAAATAATGAGTAATGAATGTTAAATGGCCTATATATGTATTATATTATTATTTTATTATTGTTATTTTCCATTGACAAAGCCGATGGCTGTTTATATGTAGTTGTTATCTATACATTCGCAGCAGTTGCGTGTGAATGTATGTTCACTTTTAAATTATGCGCAGTACATTCTGTAGAATGAACCTACAACATGGCGAGCACATAAAAATGTTTACTTTTGTTTAGTTAAATCATTTATTGTTAATTCATGTCAGTGGAGGGAACTGTTTTCCGATGAACAACACCCTATTCATATAAGTTTAGTTTATAAAATCTATGTAATAAAGTCAATGAGTTTTGTTCGTATTTATTCTATATAATTTTTCGGGTTTAAAATCTTTGTGATCTCTAAGACTAAGGTATTATATAATGAGTTCCACGTGAGTTCCAACAATGATTCAAAGTTTTAACAATAAAAAGGAATACAACATTTTATTATTGAGTTTAGAAGTGCTCTGATAATTATCTTAAAGCAATCCTTAGAAATTAGTTTCTTATTATATATAAGTAAGATTTCCAATTCACTGGGCTTTTTCACCATTGATGTAATTTAACTGCTTAGAAATACCTAATGTCCACCAATGAATATGCCTAGGTATTTAAACTCACAGACAGTATCAAAATGTAACGGGAATTATTTATATAGTCGGAAGGGCATTATCAAGGTAGGGGTAGGATTTTTGTGGAAGGACGTGAAGATTTTTCTCAGAAACAAATATTTCTGACAGGGAAAATCTCAAATGAGATCCTTTTTTCCGTACAGGAATTTTGAAATTCGCTGACGTTTTTTAAAAGGGATTTTAAAATTCTTCTAAAGTATTACAGGGTAATTTTTTCGCAAACAGGATGCCAGTACATAGTAAATTCCTCCAAGTTGAAATCAGTTCCTCGTTCCAGAACTAGAGTACACCATTGGAATCTCAAATAATGTGGCAACTACTTCACCAAATCCTCTAGATGTTGAGGATTACCCATATGTGACCAGCTTTCTTAACTGATTTCATCGTGGCTACTAAATTGGCCACCAAATTATGAAAAGCTACAATCGTTTCAGGTCTTCCCTCCTGTGGAGATTCTGCAGTTAACTTTTCGAATCATGAACTTAATCATGGATTAAATCAGCTCGGTCAAACATTACCTCAAGTGTGTCTATAACCCTTTCAATATTTTCAATGCTTCACCAAGGCATATACATAAGGACGACAACCATTACTGCTACTATTGCTACGATGAAGCTTTTAGTAAGAATTATTGGTAGTTATTGGATCTTTAAAATGTTACTTATTTGTTCCATGGATGAACGGCAAAATACTAACCGGGAAACACACCGAGTTCAAAATACCTACTGAAAAAGAACTAAATCAACACCATACATGTAGGCTACTCGCGAGTGACGAGTGCACTCAACACACTCCTACTCACACTCACAGGAGAGTAGCAAGGTAAAGAGTAGGAGTGAGGGCGCCAAAAAAGTCGTGAGTTGGAGTGGTATAAATCGTAGCATAGAAAAAGAGTAGGAGTAGGAGTAGCATGCTTTGCTACTCGCTATTTCTCGTACCATTGTATTAACCGCATAAAGCTAGCACTGCCACGATTAAAAGATTGGCGGTTATTGCCAAATATTTCCTAATTTCATACAAACTCGTATGGAATGCCGACTTATGTATGTACAAGTCATGCATTTTTTGCTTAATATTCGCTTTTTTAACGATAAGGAAAACTTGTCTTAATATTTGCAAATATTTCGATGAAAACATTGAGTAACTCACGAGTGGTGAGTAGGAGTGGTGAGATTTGAAGTTAGCGCTGAGAGTAGGAGTAGGAGTTTTACATTCTCAGACAGACTATGAGTGGGCACGAGTAGGAGTGGTGAATTTTTCTTCATGGAAGTGCGAGTGTGAGTGCGAGTGGGAAAAAAACCTACATCTATGATCAACACTACTTACTCAAAAAAAGGCTGCCGTGCTAATGGAAACTTCGCCCCGTCCCATTAGGCCTCATTCTTTTATTACGTCATCAGAAAAGGGGGGAGAGGGGGTTATTAGGAAATGACGATGATGACAGGTGAGAGGGAGAGGGGGCTAGCGAAAAATGACGAATATAAATCATCCGCGCGAAAATGCGAATTTCCCGGTTTAAAAAGTGTTGTTTTGTTTTGAAACACACTCATTTGTTGGCGTTCAAACAATACCACGCCGGGAAACGACTACGTTAATTTTTCGCTCTAATATTCAACTCAGAAAAGGTGTCAGTTGCAATTCATAATGTCAGGGGCATTTCATATATTTTGTGATGACGTAATTAATACGGGGGGGGGGTCGAGACTGGTGTGATTTATAATAATGATCTTCGTGGAAGGGGGCAGGGGGGTTTGAAATGAGGAAAATCTGATGACGTAATAAAAGAATGAAGCCTAATACATGAGACAGAGATGCTTAAGTGTCAATGAGCTGTTCAGAAGAGTGACACGAGTGAGTACACATGTTACCATCCGCGTTTGCGAATGGCATTACATTTACACGTTATAGTTACGCTAACGAAATGGTAACCTATTGATACTTCAACTTAATCCTGTCTAGGGCAACAAAACGTAGATCCAATGTTTTGGTACTATTCCTTTTAATATTTTATTGTTAATAACAATTTCATTTTCGGTCTTCGTCCTAAATATATTGCTGATTTGCCGTTGGGAACACCAAGTACCACAAGCGCTAACTAACTTGTAGTAGGTATCTATTTTCCATGACCGAAGCTGATGGCTGTTTTCCCGAGTAACTCCCAAGGAAAATGTCAACGTAGTTATTAACGCGGAAGACGTCCAATGAGAATTGTTCGGTGAAGGAAAGTTACTTACACAAAAAACTGTCTACAAGAGTAGCGCAATGCTGCATCTAGAAAATACTGGTAGTTGTGGGGTTGAAACCTAACACTTCAAATCGGGGTAGTTTCTATTATTCCACGTGTCATACATGAACGGGTGTCGTAGATACAAGACGTATTGAAGGCAAAGTCGCAGTACCAGGAAACAAGTTTCAGTAAAAACTTGGGAATCCAAATTTCATTTGTAATACAATTAAATACATTAGATGGCTAGTTTCGTCAGCATGAACTGTGCTACCTATAATGAAAAACTCTACTTGTAGTGCACATAAGTACATACTGATAATCTGCAATAATTGCAAACTAATTATTAGTCTTTCAGCGGTAAGCAGTTTGAAGTTTAAAACTCTGATTTCGTGACTTGTGTTAAAAGATTTGGGATAATTAAACATGGAAGGAAGTCAACGCATGAAAGGCATTTAAATATATTTTGAAGGCTGAAGGAAGAATTATAGCAGGAATTGTATGACGGAAGGGCGAATTTGATTGTTCAAGAACCCTGGAAGTTCTAGTGATAGTGACAAGTGACAAGTGACAATAGCAGTGTAAAGTCTCTCTCTACCCCGACACCATTTCTAGATTACTCACTCATGTATAGTCATGTAACATTTTTTAAAACCACTTTTATTTCCAGAATAAAAAGTAAGAGTTTTAGAAACGTTTTAATTTCAGGGGAAATTCTTCTTTAGGGATTATCAGTTACATATATTCTCGACTGAGTTTGACCAAAAATTATATATAGGTATTAACACACTTCACTGCATTTGAAAAATCACTTGCAAAGGGAAATAAAGTCTTTGAATTCATTATAGCGTTGGAATTGTAAAATTATTATCTTCAACTAATTTCTTCGTAATAATAAACTTATTGTTGAAGTCTTGAAGCATTTTGTCCAACTTTAGGGTCAACTTTGTTGATAATTGTACACAGTTGTAGCTTTGTCTTTTGAGAATACTAGATTGAAATAATTGAGCAAAATCAAATTCAGAAAGCACATTTGACAACTGTTACTGTAAGTACATAGTTGACCGTGGTCTTGCTGACGATGACTTGGGACTACACTGTTTTCATTTCTGTGCAATAAAATTGATCGGTATCATCAAACTTTAAAATGATTATAATTATTGTTAATAATAGAGGTTCTTGGCTGTCTTTTCGAGCCCGAAGTGGGCGAGTAACTACCGAAACTCTCCTTGGCACTCTTTAGTTTCCGTTGCTGCTGTGGTAAGACTACTGTCAGGAAAATCACACCAGTAACTACCATTCCAATGATGAAGATCGACAGCAACATCATTATTCCTGCTGTGTCAATCTCTACAAAAAATCCATACAATTTTTATGAGCACAGATATGTTGTATGTGCACACTATTTTTATGCAATTACCAAACCTTATTATATACTAATTGATATTCATCACATCACACAAAAAACAACACTGCGAGGCTGTAAATACTGTATCACAAAAGGGTTTGTTATTAAGCTATAAAGATGGCAAGCATGCTAATTGTGCAGAATTATAATTAGTCACAAGTTTGTACAACAATTTTTGCATAAGAATACGTGTAATAGCAAAAGTGGAAGTGGAATCAGGTAGTAGAAGGAGTAAAAAGAAAATATTTATTCATTCATTTTGCTTCTTTTCTGTAAGATTGCTGCGTATAGAATTGGTCAGATAGTCATTACTAGCATTACATAAAAAAAGCATAGGCTAAGTTCTAGCACCATATACATCTATTTACGGAAATCAAAACAGAGTGACTACGTTACAACCTTACAACAAGAAGTTTGTAATATTTGAAATAAAATGTGAAAGTTCGCCCATGCCTGAGAAAAATGCTTCGGTTGCAGCGGTTGATATGAATGTCGACTTCGACTGACAATCATGGACCCATATTCCCCAGTCGTAGATGATTACATCTTTGTACAAAGATTTAAAATTTTCCAGTTTACAAGGGTTCCCACAATTGGGGATTTCGAGTTTGTACGGTGGTCGATCGGTTTCATTTCGGAAGTGTATCTGCAGGAGTTTGAATGTTTAAATATGAAATTATTGTTCTAGTGTTTCTCAAGTCCTGTACAGAGTTAGAAAAAATACCTCAATGAAGTAATCACCCGGTTTACTCTCTGTATCTTTCTCCTTGTGAAGCTCAAAAATTACAGCCGAAGAGTATGGAGGAATTTGTCTGTAAAAACATTATCGATAAAATAAAAACCATCAGTCAAGGAAAATGTACCTCACGCCTCACTTTAGTGTTAGCTACTAATGTGTTATTGAATTCTCCAAAAGATTTATTGTGGACCTTGTACCTGTCGAAGACGTCCAATGTTCCGAGAAAAGTAGCAATAGTTGAGTCATGCCCAGAATATAAATACAATTTGGCTTTCGGGTTCCGGTACTTCCGGCGACTGTTTTCGTTCACAAGTCTCTCAATGTTTAGCATTATGTCTCCGACGAGTGGCCCCCCACGAAGTCTCTTCATTTCTTTCTGAGCGACAATTATAGTCCAGAGGTCCTTCGCTGCCTCTTTAAGTTTTTCCGGGTAATAGTTCTTAGCCCAAGTCGGCAGAGTAAGATTATGCAGTTCCTGCTCATAAAAGGTGTGATCATGGTATTTCGATCAAGTGGTTAAAAATTATTGCAAAAACTATTAATGCTACACGCGTTTTTAATCTACCTGTATGTACAGGGTGTCGTACAGAGTCGTTGATTTGACAACATCTGAAATATTCGTCTGTGAGTGTTCTGACAAGTATTTGTACATGTACTCATACTTTTTGTTCGTAGGTTCCATTTCAGGCGAGTGCAAATAGTCGTAAAACAGTCTCTCAAACCGGGGACAATTCACCGCATATGCAATTTTCTGAAAGGGGGTAATTAAAATTCACCGATACGTTTCGTACTTTTTTTATTGTTTAAAATTGTGACAGATCTAATTCAATCCTTACATTATCTTCCGTGCTTGAAATTGTGTGGAGGGGAATAGGCTGCCAATTTACGGATGGATTCCACATTGAATCAGAGTGATCTGCATTGGGTGGAAATAAACCAGCAAGAACCAACTCTCCACTCATAATGGCTCTGTCGATGTCCGAACTTTGAGTGTACACCTCGGATGTATGGTATGAAGTATCAATGAATCCCATGTAGCGCCATTTGAGGTACTGGCCCAGCTCATATTCCTGTTGTTTTCCCTCCTGCAGAAATATTTGTCATTAATTTCAGTTTCAAAATATGTTACTTTATTTCATTGTCAATGCCCTGTCTTTTCAAAACTAGCACTACAATTTCCAACCGCAAATCATTAAAGATCCTTTCTTCATTCCTTTTTGAATAGGGCAGAATTGCTGAGACTTCAATGTTGTTTTTTAAAACTAATCGTCACAAATAAAACATCGGCAGATTTTTCGGCACTGCTGACACTCCTCGGTTGAGTGCACTCATTTTTGTAGACAAAAATTGAGTACAAGTGACACCTCAGGCGCTAATGAACTAGAAATGACTGCTGATATCTGAATTTTACTGTAGTAGCACATCGTTTTTTAAATAAAAATCGGTACACATGCAATATTTCGGTTCTAGGACAACTGCCACCCCCACAACTGCCACAGTCACAACTGCCACAGTCACAACTGCCACAGTCACAACTGCCACTTTGGCACATTTCCACACACCTCGCTTTTTAATTTAAAATGTTGAAAAACTTCACTGATTTTTGGTCTGCCCATCTTTGTAAATACAATTTTGAAAGACAATAAACATTAAATTTAATACTGTCTAACAGTATAAATAATTTGATGGAGCAAACGATAAGCATAAACCAAAATATGTCGACATGAAGCTAATAATAAGACTAACCCGGAATATGTGCATTTATAAACCAACAATCAGGTTTAACACATTGTTCTGACATATGATAAACTACAGCCATGTACTTATTTAAGTGTGTGCCGTCACGCTGATTTTATTTGATGACCAGGAGATTGCATACTCGTCGATTTTACAGTGCTGCTTGAAAACGAAAAAAACCGTATTTTTCCGTTTCTGTTGTCGTTTCCGTTCTTAATTAAACGAGTTTATCGTTTGTTTTCGTTTAACCGAATTTTTGTTTATCGGTTTCCGTTTTAGTTATCAAAAACCGTTAGGTCAAATTTTCGGTTAATAACGTTTTTCAATAACGTTATCTTATAACGTTTTTCAATAACGTTATCTGATAACGTTTTCCAAGTCTGGTTACTGCTTGCAATTTTGGATCGGTGGCAAATAATTATTGTGGCAGTTGTGAATGTGGCAGTTCTCCGGGTGGCAGTTAGCCGGACAGGAATATTTTAGTAGTAAATTCAAAAACTGGAAGATTTTTTGTCAGCAACCCTCTAGTTCCCGAGATGTGAGAGGTCAGAGTGTACATCATTTGGCTTTTAATCGAAAATGATTCTAGTTTATTAAACCTCTTCAACGACGAAATACTACTTGCTAGCTAATGCTGGAGTGTACGAAGCAATGATACCCTTCCGTTTCCATGCGTGAATGTTGTGTAAATATTTACCGCAAAGTAATGTGGAGTATTTTTATGAAAACCAAAGCTTGCACAATGCATCGTAATTTGATCGAAATCTGTGAGCAGGAACATGTCTATTTTCCTAGTCAAGTCAATTGTATTCTTTTCATTACCTGACTAGTCTAGTCTAGTCCTTCTTAACCTCAAATATCGCCTTAACCACTAGTCTAGTCTTTTCCTAATTTTCCTAGACAACTCGGGCTAAACTAGGGCACCAGTGACTCACATTACATAAAAACAGGCACTGATTTAATTTTTACCCCCACCCCAAAAGACTTGCAAACAAAAAAGTTATAGTTACCAGACATAGAAATTCAGCATATTGAAATACTGCAGCAGCATACATGTATAAAGGGCATACCAAGGTTACTTTTGACCCCCTTTGGAAAATTGGAAAAAAATTAGACTCCCGGGCATGATATATTATGTCATGACGTCTTACGTTATGTGAAATAAAAAAGACTAACGAGGGTTTTTGAAAAAAGACTTAAATACTCAAATTTTATATTAATTAATTATATTATTTAATATTTTGACACACTGCTGCGCCAAGCTCCATAGTCTAGTCTAGCCTACTCTTCAATAGTTTAGAGCACAACCAGTCAAGTCAAGTCAAATCAGTTCTATGTTTAAGTAGCAATAGTCAAGTCTCGTCTTTGTCTTGATTATACAGCTGGTTCCCTAGTACAGTCTAGTCAATTCACCTAGTCACACTGTTTTTTATAAAATATTCTTTTTGATTACAACAAAATACAAAAATTTTGGTTTTAAAAATTTGTACTGAAATGTAATATCTAGTTGAGTTTGCAATTTTCAGATTTTAGCTCATACCTCTAACAAAATACTACCTCATGCCAGAGGGGTCAGATTTTGTGGGAAGACGGAATAATTATTTCCAGTGAAAATCTCAGAGGGAAGGGTATATTTTTGCTAGCATAAACTTTTAAAATCGTTGACTTTCTTTTGACAGGGTTTTTTAATTTTTGACGTGTTTCAGGGTAATTTGTTACGCAAACAAATTTTTACAGGACTTGTAGGGCAATTAATTTTGTCAACACGAATTTTGAAAATTGATGACTTTTTTAGTAGATATTTAAAGATTTAAGACAAGACTCAGCAGGGAAATTTATAAATATTTTACAGTGAGATTCACGAAAATCCGACCACTAGTTCATGTTTATTTGCGTAACACGACGTACAAATGAGAAAAAACGCGAATAGCTTACAGCATCAATACAACAAAAAATTATAATGTTCAACCAGATTTTTGCGCAATCAGCAATAAATTATTATCAGACAATGAGGTAGTTAGTTTTTGCAACTTTAACAGTAAGTTTTGAATCAAATTTTTAAAATAAAATATGGCTTTATAAGAAGTTATTTTTAATTTTACTTGCAATTTGAAGTATTAATAAACAGCTATTTTGGAAAAATTAATACTTGTTCTACAGGAAATACTGTATTCGAGCTTTCCTTATTAACAATTATTGCATTGTTAAAAAGAAATAGTAACTAAATTTATGCTTAAGCTTATAATTATTATTGATACCAGGAAAGGGTCCTGCTTAAGATTTATGTATTAGCAACGTATTAGGATAGACAATTTCGTAAACTCCCGAAAAAACTTTGGTATAAGGAGCTTCAGATATCGTAAAGTACATTTTAAAGAGGTGAGTTAAGCATTGTACGCTGTATAAATTCTGTCATTGACTTTTAGCACTTAATATTCAAAGATGTAGAAGCTACCGTCAAATATTTTTAGGCAAGAGTAAGTGCATACGTACGCTTTTGTTTCTTTTGCAAAACAAAATTCAAAAGTTGAAAATTATAATTTTTGCGAACCAGTAAAAACGCATCTTCGTAATAACTGGAGCATTACTACTAAGTACTACAATTTACTACAATTTACTACAATTTCACCATACTAAACAGCACTGATGATTAAGTTTTACACTGACTTTGTAGCTTTGATTTTCAGCTACATGAGGGAGCCTTAAGTAATTGTGACTTGACTAGCTTTTGCATGAAGTTATGTAAGTCTAGTCTAGCCCGGTAATTTCGCAAGGTGCCCTAGTATATACACTATACGTAGTCAAATTAAGTGCATTATTTTCAGTGCATTTTGCTTCCTAGTCTAGTGAAGTCTAGACTTTTCTAGTCAAGTCTGACTTGACTAGGACAGCAGTGGCAGGAATTACAAAAAAAAACATCTTTTTCGATTAACTATAGTCGATTAAATACCAAATAAATAATTAATAATAAAATATATTTTTCTTCACCCGATCAATACCGTCAGTAGTGTATACATGAAACCTACAATCTTTTAAAAAAACATCCACCTGACTCGGCAATCCTGAACGCTTGTTTCCGTGTTTTCGTTATGAAATGTTTCAATGGCCTATGAGTATTCCATGAGAAATGAATAGTAAGAAATTGAGTAACTAAATTTGACCCTCCCTGAAGTACAGTTGACCCCTCCTGAAATTTGTATGTGCAGCAGTGATTAAAATAATTATTCGTAAATCACCTTTGTTAACTGGCCTGGGCCATCATGCCAGTATAATGTAGTATTGTACGGGTCTTTGTAATAGCTTGCCAACGGACTCCGTGACCCATGACGAAAAATCTAGCAAAAATGTAATGAACATTTTAAGAATTATTTTACAAAAGCGGACTCTGTACAACGGGCAATGGTATATGTGTGTACAAGGCACATGATACATATTGAAGGCCATGTTGTTTACGCAATCAAAATGAAAGATATTTGGTAAACTTGAAATTAGCATAATGATATCTAGAGATTTTAAATCATGAGTATTAAAAAATGCTGGTTAAGGCTGGAACTCACAACATTTGCTATTTGCAGAGTTTCAATATTGGTACTGGAAATAACCCGTCCTTCTGTATTGTATCTCAATACATGGAGAAAAAACAGGAGAGTAGAAGCAACGTAGGAACGCATGAGTGGAGCTTAAACCTGTTCAATTCACCCAGGACACATGTAGCTCTAAATAAATCCTACTTTTTTCCCTTTGGGTATAGTTATGTGTAGATACCAAAAATGGCAATAAACTTTGTAGCGTTGTTGAGTGTGAATGATGTCACAGAAACCGTATTAGACTCCACAGTGTGTTATTGACGAAATACACCAGCATATTAATTCTGGTTGAATTATAATATGAATAAATTATTTCTATTGTGCATGCAATTTTGTATGTTTTTGGAAACTTGAGACTTTCATGCATGTCGAATTAATGCCAAGAATCAGTAGTTGATAACTTGTTAAAATAATGGGGAGAATCATTAGCGGAAAGCGATAGCACGTAATGTACTGTGAACATACTGTAGCGTAAGGATAACAAAATTGTGGAAGGGCTGTGGAAATTTTCGAACATTATAATTTGTGTGCACAGATAGTTTAATGTAAAGTTCACTTTTCACTTTACACGGTCATTACTTTACGCTCGAAGTAATATTATATTTTAATATCACACTATTTCCCGGAATCTTAGATGTATTGCTCGTAATTGGGTTGTCAGGGCCACAATTTGTGGGAGAAAACTAATTTACTTGCATTACAGTAATACTCAAAATATATTCCAGCCCCATCTTCACTCCTCTGCGTTTTATTTAAACTACGAGCAAGTACTGTATGTTTAAGGATATTTTACGATCTCTCGGAATCCCTCGTTAGATCTAAAGAGTTAGATGTGGAAGTACTGTAATGCAGCACACATCAATACATGAAAAAGTACGATGACAGCAAATTGTATTGTTTTGCATTCATCAACGCAACGGCTTGTCTTGTAGGCAGAACAATGTCGCCTGTTTAACTTAATTTAGAGTTACATTGTATAGGGGTGTCGAGAGAACAAATTATTAGATCAGGCATAAAAATCATAAATAATTTATTTATTAAGGACACATGCTCATGTAAGCATACACAGATATATTTTTAAAATACTAGCAACAAATAAAGTTGACATCAAACCCGTACAATTTTCAAGTCAGCAAATATTATTATATTGATTCACAGCTCCAATGCTGCAAATGCACTGTCTTGCTCATCATTCAACTCATAAGAAAATAAAGAGACAGTTGAATGAAAGACGGAAGTTATTATCACCCTTATTATTAGTCGGATGTTGGTTAACCACATGCCAGGAAAGCATGATTTTTATTATTATTGCTATTATGAAAACAAATGTATGTACACTTAACATTTGAGAGTGTGAGTGAAGCAACTTATGAACGCCATTCTTACTGAGAAATTCTCTATCTGGTGGGACGGGACACGAGACTATCTATGAATCTTCTATCATGTGCGGTCTGTGGGAATAAAAATAAATTTCTAATTCCTCTAATAATCATCCAAGGTTTTGCACTTGGGATTAGTGACACCAACACCATAAACCGCCAAAGCACTTGCTGACTTGCTGGCTGGACTAGGTCCGTAAATATGTAGTACAGATACATAGTTTTTGGTTATGGATCCTTTCTTTCATCAGTCAAACTCTAATTTGTAATCACAGCAAATGGCGCATTTACAAGTCGATTAAATTCAGCTCTCCACGTGTCTTCAATCTTTCTTTTAAATCATCATACCTACGAGAAACATTCAAGCCTAGAATAAATTAAAAATTTTGAGCAACTCAGTCATATGATAGTATGTAAACTGGATTGCTTAATAATTACATTTAGCGATTGGATTTTACGAGATCCTGCCTTTTAATCCAGACATAATAATGATTTATGAGAGAGAACCCTAATGCCTTCAAAATTCACATTTAACCACACTTCATTCAATTTACACAAAAAACACAGTTTGCTTGACTGCTTGGTGCGTTATTTCATAAATGTTTAAAAATGAAAATTTTCAGAAATAATAATTATTATTGTTGTACAAAACATTGGTACGTTTCTATAATTCATATGAACAGCAACGGTGCTATGTATGGTAACTGCAAAGGGACTCACTACTACAACTACCCAATACAGAAATAGACCCGCAGTGTGTAGGACAAATTTAAGGATGAAAAAGGGTTAATTTTAAGTTATTTATTATAATACAGATAGCACATAATAAAGCAATAGATAGTATCAACAATGGTAAAACAATGGTGACACACTAAACATTACATAAAATGAGTAACTTGACTCGTCTAGGTTCGCTTGAGAACGGAAATGAACATAACGAACGAACAACCTCAGTCGGACTTTTGGAATTTCTTATAGACTAATAATTATTGTAAGAGTGATGCATGTAAAAGTAACGAATTTTTGCAACCGCCAGCGCGTACAACAATATAAAAATAATGGGGGCGACATTCCTAAGCCACTTTTTAGAAGGCGAGTGAGTAGCTTACACAATCACATACTTTAGCATTGCACATGTACATGAATTGTATCAAACGTTCACAAACCAAAGTTCTGATTCCTATGACAGACTAGAACTACCACAAAATAAAACAAATATTTTAATGCGTTGTTTAACTGTAAAATTAATGACTGACACAAAAATTGCTATGTACATATAGGTGCTCAGTCTATAAGCAACCAAACTTAAATCCTTGCAATATAATATCAAACTACTAATCACGAAACTACTAACATGAAGAATTTTTTTACCACCTTCATGTAAGCAAGCTCTTAAACTAGCAAAAACGAATTTCCACAGTTGAGTCTTGACAAAATCTGATAAAATATCAAATCAGTAGATGTAGCTTTTCTATCAGTAAAAGCAATAGACACCTCACAATAAAATGTACGCAGGGCAGTTTATACGCGTTCATAGGTAATTAGCACCATTAACTTTAACCCAGTAACACATATATATACATTTAAACCCTCAGCTCAAATGTATTAACAAATAAAAAGCCAGATGCTAAATTCACATATCTAATGATAAACATCTGGAATGATGGATCTATGTACCTAGGTTTCGATTTTTTACTAGCTCAGTCTTGTCTCACACTATAGTTTAGTTCCCGAGACTGAATTTTTTGACTTGGGAAGATGAAATATATTGGAATTCCCATTTTGATACACTCAAAGAATCCTTTGCATGGCGCCAGATGGTCCGTGATAAAAATGTAAAAACAGAAATTCCAGGTTTTTACCGCATCTTTCCTCCTGAAGCTGAACTTTGAAGCTCGTGCACTCTAATTATCCCGGCCATGCCCACAATTTTCAACGTATGGGCATGTGGATTAGCTCTTTGGAAAGCTCACAAAATTTCCAGTAAATAAACTTGACGAAAGATAGAAGTTTGGGGAAAAAACAACAAGTCAATCATTCCATCTTCGGTCATCAGCCGGAAAAATCTGACTTTGCTCGACTTGTTCACCCTCTGTATCGAGTTTTTGAGTCATAGGGATGGGCATAATTTTGAAAATTCTGGGTGTTTTTGCTTGAAAATTGGGTAAAATTGAATATTTTTTTTACTTTGGTACTTGTATGGGTTGATGTGGGGAAGTTTTGGCGGTACCCTGTACATGTTCCAACTTTCCTTCCAACAGAATCTACCAAAATAATTACAAGGAATAGAACAATGGAACTGAGAATAGCCTGTTGAAAACAAGATGACAAGCTGTCTAAAACTGATGCATACATATCTACATCTATTTACATATGCATAAAATGAGCCTATTGCTCACGTATATGTGTTTATTAAATGTCTTTTTTATTCGAGGAGCAAAGCTGCGAATGAATTAGCAGCCTGGCAATTACTAATAATAAATAGTGGTATGGATGGATTGACCCACTTTCATACTAAGGCGAATAAGATATTTTTGTTTTTACAATCATTTCATTCAACGTCAGTACCGTCATCGTCTTTACATGATGTACAGTCTACGCCTAACCACTATCTTCGAAACTAGAAAAACTACAAGGAATTTATTACTGATCACGTATCTCGAAAATAGCATGTTAAGTTAAACAGTGGAATAATTCTGGGCAGCAATTATTTTTGAATCTCAAACACGTCTTCAAATAAAATCTCACGAAAGACAGCAACACAAGAAACGATGTGATCATACATTGTATATGATGCTCCTTTAATATTGACCGACATTGATCTCATTTTGTACGCAAAAAGTTCGAAAACAAAACCTATTTGTTTTAGCTAATTATTCAAAACTTTATTATTGATCTGTAAGCAATGATAGCAACTCAAGTACATACTTACATATGTGCAAAGACTATTATCGTTTGTCGAGAAGATGTTTTACATTGCTACAATGTTTCCATTTAAATTGCAAATATTATGTCAAGTGTATAAGATTTGTTTTTTTATTTCGAAGCGTTTTCGAACTTCAATCAAATATAAAATTCCATAACAAATTCTCATCCTATTTGTTTTTAAATTGTTTTTTTAAAGATCACTTAAAAAATCTGTAGAAAAATAGACACTATACTGAATTATTGAGATAAATATAAGCCACACTAAAATAAATTTTATTTCTTCATTAAAACTTTTTAGAGACCATCCTTCCCTATCGTCCTCCTCCGTACCCTTACCATTATCCTCCAATCAACAGGTAATAACACTAAATGTCTAAATCAAAATTACGTGAATAGAATACACTAATCTATACATATGTACATACATTGCTCATTCCATTATTGGTAGTAAACATAGGGAATTAGCATGCACACAAAGATTCTTAAAATAATTTAAAATTTAAAGTGTAATATAATGTAGGACTAGCGACCCTGATTCTGTAAAAATAAGCTTTGAACTCCTGGACTGGAGGTGTCTGATAGCCTGAAACATAATACAGCTACTGAGTAAAAGCGTCCCTGACATTCTGACGTAAATACTACGTGCACTAATGTACAGTGAATGCAACAATGCAGAATAGAAATGTTTATCCAAAAATGCAAATAAATGTACTCCTGGCTCCAGTGTAGTTGCTCATCAAAATGGGCATCACAGTTGGGAAATGCGGTTCTGGTGCTGCTGAAAAGCATAATTATGAGTACGACTTGTTTGTACTTGGAGGTGGCTCCGGAGGGATATCAGTGGCAAGGGAAGCTTCCAAATTCGGTGCCAAAGTTGGACTTTGCGATTATGTGATTCCATCCGGTAGCTACAATTACTAGCCATTGAATAAGCTATTAATTGTTTCTAGTGAAATTCTCAAATATTAAGAATACCCATGCTTCCCATCTAATTCCATTTCAGGCACGGGTACAGTCTGGGGCCTGGGAGGAACATGTGTGAATGTGGGCTGCATTCCCAAAAAAATAATGCACCATGCAGCTCTCGTTGGAGAAACTCTCACAGAGGCGAATTTCTATGGATGGGATGTGAATTCCAATTTACCGGAAAATAAATGGGCGGATTTGGTTGCGGGCAGTCAGGGTCATATAAAGTCCTTAAATTGGGGTTACAAGCTCGTCCTTCATGAAGCCGCTGTGAAGTACTTCAACGAATTTGCCTCCTTCGTGGATAGTCACACCATTAAGACCACAAATAGCAAAGGTGTCAGTACGAATCGAACTGCAAATAGAATTGTCATTGCCGTTGGGGGCCGGCCCCGTTATCTTGACATACCTGGCGGGATGAAGGATGAGTTCACAGTCACATCGGATGATATCTTTAGCTTAAGTTATAACCCTGGGGATGTCCTTTGCGTGGGGGGATCCTATGTGGCCCTCGAGTGTGCATCTTTCCTGGCGGGTCTGGGCTACACCGTAACAGTCATGGCCAGGTCAATTTTACTTCGTGGTATGGATCGTCAAATGGCGGGTTACATCCAATCCAATATGGAGGCCAAAGGAATTAAATTCAAACTAAACTGTGCCCCCACCTCAATTACTAAACTCTCCGACGGTACCCCACCCACCTTACAAGTAACTGCCAAGTCCGCCGATGGAGTATTTAACGGAGAGTATAACACAGTATTGGTTGCTATTGGCAGAGACGCTGCGACAAAAGACTTGACGCTGGAGAATGCCGGGGTCATCGTAAATCCCGAGAATGGTCGAATTCCAACTAACAGTCGTGACCAGACGAATGTCAAAAATATTTACGCTATTGGGGATGTTGCGGACAACAGGCCTGAACTTACCCCTGTGGCCATCAAGGCTGGATTACTATTGGCAAGGAGACTATTCGATGGACGGAGAGTACTAATGGATTATACCAGAATCCCTACAACAGTCTACACACAGCTGGAGTACTCCTGCGTAGGGTTGAGTGAAGATGAGGCCTTGGAAAAATACGGGAAAAGCTCCATTGAAATCTATCATACCACATTCACCCCACTTGAGTTTCAACTCCCTATGAAGACTGAATACGTCTGCTACATTAAGATCCTCACTCTTAAAAGTGACAAGGAGAGAATTGTTGGATTTCATTACCTTGGTATGTGTTACGTGTAATTATTCATTACTGACTATTTCCAAGGATCATTAATTTCCCTACAATATTATTTATGCTTCAGGTCCAAATGCTGGGGAAGTGTGTCAAGGCTTCGCCGTCGCAATACGTTTGGGTGCAAGGAAGTCGGATTTAGATGCAACATGTGGCATTCATCCCACAAATGCTGAAACAGCAACTACATTAACGATAACAAAATCTTCAGGTCAGCAAGCCGTCCATACAGCTTGCTGATCATAGTTTCTGCTGCTAGTGTCAGTGCAAAAAATGTTTGCCTGAGATTGAGTAGCAACTATTTAGAACTGTTCCACTGCAAAAAATTAAATCCTTAATTTCTTGCCCATGATGACATCACCACCAATCCAGTCTCTGGAGGGGTTTTGTTGGATACTGTGGAGTTCGGAAGAATTTTTATGACTAACTCGTGTATATGATAGCATTGTGACTGGCATTTGCGACAGTGTTATTATTGTCATAAGTAAGAATGGAATGCCTTGTAATAATGAGCAGAGTACCTTCGATGTTATTTGTAGAGTATTTTATTGACACCGCTTTAACATTAACCCTTACATTGTATAGATGTAATTACATGTTGTAGAAGATTCTCACGATACTTCAAAATGTAACCATTTTTAATTTTCGTTGTATGTCTATTCCGCTGATATCTATCCTTAAATAAAAAAGTCACTTGATACAGTAGTGTAATTAAATACAAAAGGTAGATATGCCTACATGCTGCTAAAAAAGATTCGTAAGGAAAGTTTTTCCAAGGAAATCATTTTACAGCAGAAGTAATTACTGGTTCGGTAGATGCTTGTGCATACTAGATAGAAGCACACTTTTGCAATTATTACATTAATATAATGTTGTACACACCCACAAAAGTCTAGTACATACATCAAAGTTGGCTAAATAACTTGAAAATGCTCAAAAATTTGTATTTCTGTTGAAGTACAACGATCACGACACATTTCATCACGACACAATAATTTTATTATTAACCAATTAGAAATTACCGTCTTTCCTGCGCTTCCACGCCAGTTGAAAGGTTGTCATCCCTTCTACATATCTTAAACGCCTTAGTATTTTACAATTCCCAATTATCGGAGAAACGCGCATTCAGTTTTTACGGCAAACAACTTTCAGGAGAGATCATGATGAGGTTAGAGAACTGCAAGGAAACTTGAATGAAGTAACTTTTCCGTGGACATATAGAGTCTGTGGTACAAGTTTCAACATGTATTCTAAAAGGTTTTATTTGTATATGTATAGCAAAATAACAAAAGCAACTGTCAAAACCTGGGAGGGCTATTTCTCGATTAGTGAATTAGCAACTCCGTTATATTACATCACAGTAAATTTACCTCATGAGTGGTTTAGTTATACAAACTAATGGTTTGAGTAATATTGCTTAAAATAAAAATTTATATCTACACATGTTGTTCATACATCCCAAGTTCACCAAAATAATAATGCTTTAGCATTCCTAAGGATTACTATGAAATGGATTTCAGGGAAAGGATCGTCATTTATTTTGTCGGAAAAAGTTATTTTGCAAAAATCCATGCCGAAGTGTTCAGGTACATTGAAAGTTGTAATGAGTAACGCACAATGGCACAATATGGCTATTTTTTTTACAACAATGCGAATATTACACATATCGCGTAAATATTCATTAAAATTTACATCTAATGTTACAAAGGTATTTACAGCTTGTAGGTACGTACGGTACATACAAGTTTTGTTACAACACTTTAGTTACACTCCATTTAGCAACGATAATTGCACCATGTTGCACTGTAAGTGTCACATACCGTTTGAAAGACAACTTGACTTGGTCAAAACAACCCCTGGATCGGTTACATATGGTAAGACCTCATATATGAGTAAGATCATAGGGGAACAATACAGTAGTTTTTTTTGTAGTGATTCCAAACTGTAAACCTGAAGCTCAATAATAATTATTGAAGATATCATTTTACAAGATGTCAAGATTTTTTATATGACATAGAACAAATCACTGAAATACTGACTCATTAGTTGTGATACTGTGTAGATATTATCTCGACCAAATCCAGTCCACGGGATGCTTGACAAGTGACATGCTCCAAGTACGTTAATCGAGACCAATGACATGAGTGAACCTCTGTGGATTGTAACTTTTTGCAGCAATGCAGGTGTATTAATATAAATGTAATTTATATTTTTCAATACTTACGTAAGTACTTTACATTATTAAAAATAGCTCTCTCCTACCTATACCCCCGTATTCCATACATTAATTTAATACCACTCAACACACGACACCTATAAACAAATGCAAGTCTACTAGATTTTACGAATGGCATGAAACATAGAGTTAAAGTACCGGCACAGTTACGTTTCAATAGAAACGCTTCTACTGAATGAGGGTCACTCTCTCAACCTTAATGGAGCTCCTACGGGTCAGAGCTGTGGCGACCCCAATGAAAACAAGCACTCCCGAGATTCCGATCAAGCCCCATCTAACTGTAGCCCATCCTTCCTCCAGGGCTTTGATTATGGACAACATGGCAATATCCCTGTGAGAAGCGTCCATTGTCTGGAATTGGAAAAATAGGTGGGTAAACATTTACATGCAAATGAATTTTATTCAATTCATTTTAAATTTTCTAATCTTTAATATTATAACCTCATCCATCCAGAATATAGGCAGAGAGACCTTCGGGAGCTTAGACAGAGATGGGAAGTTGTCATATGGCGTAACCTCATGGTTAATTTGTAGTCTTTTTGAAGATTTCAGTACGATTCCAGACATCTGTGAGGAGCATAGAAAAATACATATTAGGAATTGCACGCATTTTGAGCTAAAAAAATTCACATCCAAAAAAATTAGAAATGCCCTAAATTCGTATTTACAGCATGGAGGTCAAAGAAGGTCTCATGCTTTTCCTTGTCAGGCATCATTCCATCTACAGCTTTCATCACACTTTCGTCCGCATCCATGAAATGGGGGAGAGAGACCGAACGTGGGAATCCTAAAGGATTAAGTTTTGGATTAAGATTTTTGTTGTAAGCTTTGATTACTGTGATGATTTTTAAATAATGCATTTAATTATGTGTTACCATCCAGACAGGCTTCAATGCTATGAACTCCGTCGGGTCCACAAGCACCTTCTCCAGGGCAGAAGCACCAATTATCTGGATTCTTCTCCGGTCCATTCAGTGTATTTGGCTCCATGTGATACCTCCAAGCTTCGACATTGTGAACCTCCATACTTTCCCCTTTGTTGAAATAAACTGATCGGCACATTTCCGGAGCAAACATGTGCATCGGGGTCATTTCCGTGATAAAGGGGTGGTAAATGCTTCCATCAGTTCCGTTGAGAGCGTTGCAGGTGTCACCTTTGTAGTACGGGAGGACATCGTAGCCATTCCAGCCCACAATTTTCCCGAAATGTTCCGACACATTTCTTCCTGTTTGGATCAGCCATTCTCCATCACCACCATCTGAGCTATTTTTCTGGGAAAAAAATATACTAGCATGATGAACAGTGCACCAAGGTACGAGACTTTGCTCAATTTTAACACCTGAATGCATTTTGGTCAATCTTACCCTCATGAGATCCATAGCACTAAACATCCCATCTTCAAATTCCTCATACAGTCGAAGGTCCCCGACAGATGTAATCATTGTATCATTAGCGAGGTCAATATAATGCTGAACAGAGTACTCGCCAAAGAGCCACTCCCTGACAGGCCGTGCCATTGTCACCTTGTCACCTTTCTCCATCAGGAATTCCTCAGCTTTCTGACTCACGGAGGAATCCTTGGACATTTCTTTTAGCAACTTTGCTGTTGCCTGGAAACGTCAAATTCTTCATTTAATATGTGCCTTCATTTAATTTTCACAAATACGATAGGTCTGTATTATTTTTACTCACCAGGAACGGCTCATTTATGAGAACAATGATATCATCCTCCGTTCCTTTGGACATGTCGGGCTGGAAAAAGTATGTCCTTATTTGGCGGTAGCGAAGCGTTTCGTTAACAACGTTATCTTCATCAGCGTCTTTAAAGAGCTTCTCCCTTTAAATTGAAATTACTTCTTCATCACAAGCCCCCAGGAATATTAGTACTTACACAGCACATGTCAAGTCAAGAAATGAGTATTGTCCCTTACATGTACACATAAGGTCCTGTCTCCTTCAGCACTGCCTTCCCACCGTTCGCAACGTCGTCAGGGTTTGTGAGATTAAATAAGTATAATGACAGGTACACGGGTACGACCACATGCTGCCAACCAGTGTAAGTGTCCGTACCATTTATCAATCTCATTTGCTGAAATAGAAATGAATCAACTGTTCAGTACTCAAGTATGCCAACACATTACTAAGAAAGGCCTCTAGTTTGGTTTTTACTTGAGAAGTCATACTGAAGGCGAGATTAAAGAAAGTTATCTTTCTCCAGTAGTAGCTTTTTGCTTTGGTTCAGCATTATTGGGTGAAAGGTAGTTTCTAAACTAGTATCAGCTCACACATGTGTACATTTCTCTCTGCTAAATTAGCATAGCTATAGATACTTATACAATAAATGGGACACTGTAACTGCGTATAGTATAAAACATTAAACATTTCCTACGTAATATTTTAACGATTGAAAATAATGTGTTCTGTATTTCACAATCCCATATGCCCGTATACGTACATATGAAATGTTTTGACAAAAATATGTTTCTTAAATTATTACACGAGCCATATTCCCATCATCTTATATTATTTATGGGACAATAACTGGAAAGTATAAGTAAACATTAATTAAGGTACATGCGTAGTATGTAACTTACACAGGCAAATAAAAACTCGGGAATACTCGTGTGCAGTGGCAAAATGGCTGCCAAAACCCATTTCTGCCTTTTCGATGGAACGGTGACAAAATTCACTGCTCAAGTCACATATGTATACATATTACACATCAGCAATGCCTACGCGTCATAAGCTGAGTCTTTGTTCAAAGTTGTGACAGGTCACAACGTGGCGGACGAAGCTTCAATACCTCCTCTCAATATTGATCCTATCTATTAAGTTTAAATTCTACATGTATATTAAACGCCGAGAGAAAACTGCCGCATGTTGGCTGGCCGGAGAAGGCCACGTTTAGCTCAATTCTTCCCAGTCACATTCCTTACGCAAAACAATATCTACCCCCTGGTGTAATGACTGTCACTGGATTCGAGAAGGACAACAATTTCGGGAATCGATAGCTATTAAAAGTCTACATACGTAGAGCTTCATACCATAAATTATTCACATGGAGGCCACTTCATGAACAGTAATCAATGCGATTTCAATATTCAACTCAATATTCATACTGACAATATACTTCCCCAATTTCTATACTTACAACGACAACTTCTATCTTCATTTATAAGTTTCACATCTTTACTGGCTCATTCTGGGCTTTCATTCTATCATCCCCACATAGGACTGCATTTTCACCCTTTTTAGTAATCAACAGATAGAATGATGGTTCTCAAGGATTGACACCGCCTAGCCTCAGCCCTTACAATCGATACTTTTTGGAAATTATAATAGCTTAAACAGGTTTTAACAACTATTAACAAGCTAGCTAGACTCATCGATGTGACACTTTTAAATACAAAGTATTTCAACAAAAATGGGAAAACCTTTGAATTCTGCTCATGTTACTTAAGGATTATGCAAATGAAAACCAAGTCCTAATGTCAGTTAGCGTACAAATAGAAAATAATGAAATAGCTTTTTCTTTAAAGCAATATTAGGCTTTTGGGGAAAGTTAATGCTGATTTTGATGGAAATAATTTTAACTGGCAAGTTATCAACCAGTTCCAACCAAATTACGTGTTAGTGGGAAAGCGGAAGCAAAGATATTTTAAAAACCTGATTAAAGATACAGATATAATGTTGGGAATATTGAGATGACAATGATACCCAATTATAAGTAGCAGTATAAAAACAAGGTCAAAACGTAGATACCAAGATATATGACTACGTGAGGGATTTCTGTGCTGAAGGAAAAAAATCACATTTTAATTTCGAAGAAAAACCGTAGTGCACTTTTGAATTCCATAACTTTTCTTACATCTCTTTCGTACAATGTAATGAAACCATGTTATTTCAAATTAACATGCATAATTGACCATAATTTATTATTACATATGCAAATGACTGTTTTCAGGAAATATTGCGAGGCAGTATGCTGGTCAAACATAAATAAAAATTTTCTACTGTAATAGAAAGCATAGGGGGTTGATTTCATTGAGTTCAGCATTGCCTTACGAATGTAAAACTCTTTTCCTGATTTTCCATTCCACTTGATTGTGTATATCGAATATTTATGAGGCATATATATTCTCTGTTACAAAATGGCTTCCTCAAGTAATAATGCAACAGCAGCCCATTAACTAATCCAATATCTTCCACTTAGCCTTAATTTGACGCTATTTATGAAATCAGATTAGTACTAAAGGTTTTATGGAAAAATTTGGTGACGAAAAACGATTGACAGCCAAATTAATGTCAAAGGTCAATAATGAATTTAAAAATTTGACCTTACCTTTCCGATTTCACCCCGAATGATAATTCCAAGTCCTCCCCATCCTAGAGCGACAGTCACACCCATAAGAACAGCACCGCTGAAGATCATTCCTTTCGGAAACCGCTCCATTGTCACAAGTTAGTTTAGAGACCAGAACCGTTCCAATAAAACCTAACGTTTCAAAATTAAGACTTCACAAATATAGAAAAGACTAATTTCTATTCAGGAAAAGACACGACAGGTACAATGGAGACAGCACAACTACAATGATGGAGTAAGAAGGTTGTCACCTAAACTGACTTGTCACCAATTCACGACTAACTACGTTCAAAAGCTAGGAATGAGGAATGGGCTGAACCGAATCGAAGCACAATGTTGCCTTGTGTGAAAGTACTTACTTCATTGGACCAATTCCCTTTATTTTTCTCGTCAGAGCATTTTGACCTAAAAGGATCATTTGTCTTTAAAAATTCATAGGGTATGACGATGATAATGACAGTACATGGAAGGGGTTTTCCGGTATTTCGGGAGCACTGTATAAGTGCAGTCATAAAATTCTAAACCCTATTCGGTTTATACTCCTTCACTCGGGAAAGAGGAGGGGAGTTGTTCATGAAGGGCATGGAAGAAGATTGTCCAGAAACTTACCCTGGGTAGTTTCGTCCGCTCACTTACGCTCCAACGGGGCTTTCATTAGATTAGACAAAGACAAGGACAACGTCGACTGTAGTCATAGAATATTCCAGAGTTCATTCCGAGAGATTATTGTCCAATGTATTGGCGTTTATTTGCTCGTTTGTATGCATATCCAAAAAGCTGGTAGCAGTCCGGACTTCGAGCAACTGAAAAGGTATCACTACGTATGCACATAAATGCCGCAAATAATGTGCCTAGACATACAACATCTGATTTGTATTCCGACACAACTTAATTACAGCCTAAAATGAAATACTGTATTCAGTGCTCACTGTCCATCATTAATGTTCACTATGCTGTGTGAATGTATTGACCCAATGTTTATGTACATCCATGCTTATGGCGAATATTCACTGCAATTTTGAAGTCATCCATTGATTTTATAACAGAGCCAAACCTCTGAGTTCTCATGATGCAACAACAGCTAATTAAAATTAAAAAACTTCAGCCAACAGAAATTTTGTGTATGACGCTGCTCAAATGTACTTGAGGTTTGTAGAAGTACGAAGACATTTAAAAAAAAAAAGAAAACTGAATTCAATAGTCGCAACACGCTATGTGATTAGTGTAATCATTTATTTAGCCTCCTAATGACGGTGGTACAAGACTGACTTCGACTACATTGCCCTTCTCGGCCATCATTTTGTGAGCGTTGGACAAACTCCCGTCATCTTTTTTACTTTCCTTGCAGCGATGGTGGAGGGGGTGGAGGAGGAGGACGCGGAAGATGGAACGTCACTTTGAAACCGTCGTAGATGAACCATTGAAGGGCAGTCAGGGTTCCTATCATTATAATCCGAGTTCCTAAACCTTTCCATAAACCTGCCATTCCAATCTTCTTGTACACGTCTCCAGCAGTGGCATTCTTATCCTGACTCAATTTGGACACCATCGTGTCTGCAGGATGCGATACTATAGCACAGAACACCCCAGCGATATAACCGGCTGCAAAGGTTACGATGAGTTGCTCTCCTTTAGTCGTCTGCTCTCGAGGCTTTGGAACAACATACCTGGAAGAGATATTGTATCGGTTAAAATCTTGTCATTTGATGATTGCGGATACCCTCACTACAGTTTCTTACAGAATGATCTATTTATTTGTATTATTTTAGGTTATTACTGATATAGTAGCTCAACAGTTTTCTCAAAAGATGCGAATTTCATCATAGTATAAGGGATCTGACGGGCCCACAAGGGCACCAAAGGTGCGTAAAATCCTCCAAAGCCTTCTGTACTCATGATCTTCGGTACTGCTTCTCGTAATGTGCTACCGAAACCAGGCTTCGTTTGGATTTTCACCTGAAATTTTAA
Organism: Allacma fusca; assembly: GCA_947179485.1. Taxonomy (NCBI): domain Eukaryota; kingdom Metazoa; phylum Arthropoda; class Collembola; order Symphypleona; family Sminthuridae; genus Allacma; species Allacma fusca. The sequence goes on from OX359250.1 coordinate 12,801,221, forward strand.
AATCAAATATGAAGTATTTAAAGTAGACAGACATCTCATTCCGATTCGAAGCCAATCCTATTTTAATACCTAGTAGAACCAAGGTGCTGATAGACACCGGACATTAGATTGTCATAATTTAAGATACGATGTATTACGTACCGATGAATTAGACCCAATTCTGTACTTACTTTGACGGTCTCCATTGGACTTAGAGCAACGTCAGCGATGAACTCGGCAGATGCAGAGGCAGCCAAATAGACGAGACTTCGATAAAGGTATGTTTTTTCCGGTCCCAAAAGGTCAGCGTACAGAATCTTGAAGTACTCGTAAAATCCAAACTTGCACATACCCTGCATACAAGTCACAAAATCATGGATTTACATGCAGCATTAATTTTATATTCTGGACTAAGCGTTTACATAAATTCTTGAAAGCATTTACCTGCATAGAGTACCCAATAAATGTAGGAGCCCATCCTCGGACTAATCCTTTCATTCCCTCTTCTTTTAAAGAAACCTAAACAAAATATAAAAGAAAGAATATGTTCTACTTTGATCTCAAGACCCTGGCAAGTAAAGCATGTCCTTACAGTAGTTTGTAATCATTTTAAAAATCAAGAATCTATAGTTTATGTAAGTATAATTACCTGAAATCCTTTTATCAACCCCGAGTATTTCACAGGGTCAACCTGCATACGACATTTCATCAAATCTAGTGATACAATTGCAGTATGAGTGGTCCCACAAGAGATAGCTCCTCCAAGGCCACAGAGCAAAAAGTATTTCATAGATCCAAATGGAACTTCATCTATTGACATTCATTTTTAATTCATTACGGTTCCATCGGTATAGCATGTCATCGAATCGATAAGAAATCGTATAATAAAATACATTTTGGACCATTTACCTGGGTCAGCAGCGGAGGCGAAATGAATTGCCCGGGTTGGTACGGGAGTTTTGAGGGTCCCGATGTCACTCTGATTCCCATTCGATCCCGAAGAGAAGAAAGGGTTTCTGAATGGATTGGCTTTAACTATTTGAAAGATATTTTCCATCTTAGACGCTATTTCCTCTGAAGAGCCTATGTTAATAAAAAGGAATTAAGTTATAAAATTCATATTTAGCTTACGATAGAGAATGTAGAGAAATCCACATATTTGACTCAGAATAACTACCAAATACTTATATTTAAAGGTTTTGAACATCACGGAATTTACTGCCACCCTATAAAGGTACTCAGATAATTTCAGCAGATCCCAAAGTCTAACTTTATCTCCTCTAACACAGCCTACCATAATATTGATATCTACTCATTGTATTTATTACAAATTTCCCTAGAATTTGTCACTATCATAAAAACAATCAATAAACCGTTGCGTACTATTACCCAGGCTCTTCTTCCTAAATGTAACAGTGGTGCAGAGAATGATGGGGGTTGTATTCACAGTTTATTATTGACTATTAAAATAAAATACTCCAGACTGACTTCAGCTCAAAATATCGTTACCCCAAAGTCTTTCACTATACTTTGTATACATTTTACAAGGTCAATTATTTATAACCATTCGCATTTCGCATGTGCATGATGCAGTGCTAATGTAACTTCAGAATTCAAACGGAATATTGTCACCGTCACCAATCTTCAATAATTATTATTCTTCAAATTCTTGAGAAAGTGGTTTCTCTATCAATCTTTACGCAAATTATTTGAAACCCGACTGTCTATTAAAGGTACCTTGGTAACCAGGGGAGAAAATAAGGCCGGGAAGAAAATCCACACGGAAATCTCCCCAATAATTGAATTTTTACTCACAATCTGAGAGAATGAATACGAACGAATATATGTGAAAGAATATCACGACACAAGACACACCTTTAAGTAAATGTAAATTAATTAGGACCAATTATAAAGATGAGTGTTCTCTTTACTAACAACTACGAATACTTCAACTCTTTTGTATGGGATCATTAATCTCTTTAAAAAAAAGCTGCGAGAACTTTTTCCAACTCTTGTGCGTCAGTACTTACGTAACATTTGAGATGAGTAGAAGAGATGGGAAATTATGCAATGCACGTGGAATATGATGGATATCTACATGTAAAATATTGCATCTACTAGAAGTACATAAGGATCGATATTTCGAGTCGATTGAAAGACGATGCAGAAAAAGGAAGAAACAATGAAAAAAATGGCGGTACACGAGTGGCGTGTGTGCATGCGGCGGAGGCTTTAAGAGAAGTGTCTTTGTTCACAGAATCTTCTTGTCCACGGAACCAGGGAGCGCTCATGGAACTCGCCTAATTTTTTTTATTATGGCCTATATCTGTAGTTGTCAATACTAGAACCTAAAACTCACTTTAAATATCAATGTGTCCCAGTACTCCCAGTGCTTATAAAGTAAAAATAAAGCGTCTTGTTATTAAAGAATCAAAAATATAATGAAAAAACCCAGAAAGTATAATAATCCTAAGTACAATGCATAATTATTATTTTACATTAATATTTGTATGTACATGAAGGAATGCTAACGCCCGAGAAACTCCTAAACATGACGGAAACTTAATATGAGACAGAGAATAAATTGTATTTTTTTGTACAAAGCCCTTTTTGCATATAGTTGTTTTAATTGCGTGTGTAAAGTCAATGTTCACAATCAGTACATGTTACTGTTACTGTACATATATTGTGGAGGTATATCTGAGGTATTTCTATGTTATGGCATATATATGGCATAATAAAAGGGATAATAAACCTCGTTCGTGGCAACAAAAGAGGGATTTGAGGTTTAAAGAGATACAGATCTTAAAACGCTGGTGCCCTTATCATAGCTAGTGAATGATTCATCAGTGTAAATGGATTTGGATTCACTTTAGTTTGTAGGTGGAACGCGTGGAAGTTATCGTATGAAATGTATATATGTACTTACAGCCTACAGCTGTAGCCACTCCTTTCTCATTTTCATAGTAAAGTTGAGAGTAAAATTAACTTTCTCTTTTATTTCCTGGAATTGGTTGTGGCTAAGTATGTGGTAGGAAATATGTATGGAGAGTTTTCAATGTGGGACAAGTGTGTGTTAAAATGAATTTTTGTAAATCTTCAAGCAATTTTCATGTAATTGATGGTAACAGGAAATTACGTCCCTAAATCTTTACTTTCACAAAGTCGGCAGCCATCTATGTACATATTTATAATTTGATGGATAACTACAGGATGAACTGTATTATAGTCAAGTAATTTGTTTCTGGTTTTGTATTAGTGTGGTCGTAAATTAATGCTCCCGTTGCCTTTGACAATTCGTGTGGACGTAAAGTTAGCGATTGGGGGCATGAGAGACAGTAACTTGTGCAATGATGCTTTGGAATGAGGAGAAAACACAGAAAAAGCTACCTTATCTGTTTGATAATAGTTTTATTGCCTCTGTATCGACAAGATATAAGCATTCTAGTTATTTCAGACTATGTAAACTTATTGTTCGCAAGGGAGTTGGCAGACACATGTAAAAAAGTGAAACTAAATAAAATATTTCCTGCACCTCCTTAAAAGCATAATCAAATCTTTGGTACAACGACTTGTTCTGTACAATGCAAATAAGTACTGGATAAGTTTGGGAATTATTGATTAAGTAGGGAAGTATGGTAAAATAATATAACTACTGTCAACCGAAACCGAACCCTACGGTGAGCTATCCGAATCCTCCGAATCCAGGGGAAAATGTGGATGACGAGGAAGGTAGGGGTGTTGTGGTTGTGGTCGTTGTTGTGGTGGTTGTAGTTGTTGTTGTTGGCAAACATGCCGTTGGAGACAGGATCAGGACTGTTTTGCATACGGAAAATCGGAGAGAAATACAAACACATTGTAAGCACATATTCTGCACAGTATTCGGAGGGGGAGTCCATATTGTTCCTTGAATGCAATCAGCAGTAATAACTGGCACAACAAAATCATGACTTATATAATTAACTCAATTGTATACTTCACTTCAGGAACGGTAACATTAGGCAAAATAAAATTATAATCTAAAAAAAAAAGATAAAAATACCTTTCAGTAAGAATCCCTGAGCTGGATGAATTGGTAATAGATAAACTAGCACTAAAATAGTATGAAAGGAACTTCCACGACCGATGTTCTTAGTTAAGTTCATTTTCACTGAATATTTTGTAATGTTCAGATATTATTTTATCTCATTAAGACTATTCGTCCTCAAAGTTTGAAATACTACTGAAGTAGTTTGTTTGCCATTTGTACGTTTTGATCAAGTTTAACTTTAATGGCGGCAGTGATGGAAAATAGTAATTTTTTAATACAGGTCAAACATTTATTCATAATGATGTTATGCAACCTATTTAACACAGCAAGAGAACAAATATGTTCAAGCCGTATTTATACAATGCCTGTATCAGCACACTGATCCTGGTCTTCACGAGCCATTGTTGTCACGTCCGTAATGTCAATCAACTGGAGTTCACATACAGTGAAGTGAACTGGTCTGATTGTCCCTCCATCCGAAATGGATTGCACAAAACTTGTTGTACAAAAGAAGTGAAACTCTCATGAAGCTTCCAGTCAGGGAAGTTAAGATTACGCAACTGATTAGGAATATTAGCTTAACAGAGGAAACATAGTCCTGTCATACTGTAACATACTCATCCCTACCTATTAGCTACCCATCTTACGCACTGTGGCGAAAGAAGTCCATGAATTCAGAAATGAAATTAAATCAACAATCAGCTTGAAATGTGTAATATCTTGCAAATGTGTGGTAACTTACTGCAACCCTTTTTTAGATTTGAAACTCATCTTAATAATTTGAGCAGATTTAAAGATAGTTGTATTGTGCGAGATGCGTGACTACATGTGAGTACAACAATTTTGTGAAACGACAATAACTTTGACGTAAATTAATGATTGCATGACACAAATCCTGAATGTACTATGTAACAACTGTGTGCATCACAAAGAGAGTAGCTTCATCAAACATTTTCACAGCTAATATTAAAAATAAAACTTCCATTAAACACGATATATGTAGGTGTGTCGTGTCGTTTACTATGTGTAAAGTGAATTGTCAAAAATAACAGGAGATAGACGAGAATATCGTATCCAATTCTGAACAGAACGTAGACTTTATAAGGTTTGATGATTGACAATTTAGTTTTCAGTAGCTGGTTCCTCATTCCTGCAGATATAGCATACAGAAGATCAACGAATGTACTTTGCTGAAAACAAATAACCTGTAAAATACAAAGTTTAGAAAATAATTCGTGCATGTATACGAATGTATTCACGAAACTCAATAAGGTGACCAAAAAATACTCAACATAATTTAAAAACAGACAACCCACGAATTTAAAGAATATAAGTTTTGATATATTTCAAAATATCTCAATAATACATACAATAATATCAATATAATTAAATCAAATCAATGGTAAAAACACTAAAAACATTACTTCAAGGTGGAAGTCATGATGAAGTATTTTTCTACTACCTTAAATAGATGTCGATTTCAATCGCTAATGCTACTGAACTTCTGACATACAGATTTATTTTAAAACCCCACCTTATTCATTATCCTACTTTTAATGTGACGAATAGTGTAAATTCAAAGAGTAAACTTGCAAGAGAATATTACTCCTTGTACGTCTATATGATTGTAATTATTAAATAGGGTGGCGTAACTTCTTACAGGTAAAGCTGTCGCATTGTACTTTAAACCCTAAGATTTACAGCACATTTTTATTTGGGATCGATTCTTCGAAAAATCTTGATATACTTGTCGCCCTTATTTCTAGTGACTTTTTTCCCCTCTTCAGTGCTATCCAGGATGATCTTGGATACAGGATCGGATTCCTATGTACAAATTGATTTGTTGAGCAATTGGCAACATGACAGGTATTACCGTACATTTTAATTTTATACACTGAACTGAAAAGATGGAGTTAACAGAACAAGAAATAATACACGGCATATAATAACGAACATAGTACGTAATCCAACCAGAACATACCATTTCGGCATCACTAACAGGTTCAAATAATTGATGATCAGTAAAATGCTGAACCATCCAGTCGTGTAGATCCTTCACATCAGTTACGGTGTAGACCTTAGCCTGTCAAGTAATAATGCATGCATGTACAATTTGTATATGTAATACTAACAATAAGCTACAAGGAAACAGTTGTTAGACAAGATGGTATTACATTTTTAGCTAAAATATAAGCATATTCCGATAGTAACGTATCGTTGATAATTCTCCACTTGTACTTAGACTTCTTGAAGTGGGGGTCAGGATACAGAAAGAACATTTTTTCAATCTAAAATCAGAAGTAACCAAAATTAAAATACATCCTTCACAATCAGTCCGACAATTAAATCATTAAAGTGGAAATATCTGTGCAGATAATCATGTAGCTAACCTGCCCTTCATGAAAATAATTGGGTAAATACTTCATGGCATTTGTTCGTAAAACAGCGATATTCTCATAATGTCCAGTGTACATTTTCCTGAGACCTTCAATTCTATACTGGACATACTGCTGAACCTTCACACGAATCTCCAAGCCCAACATGAGCTTTTCAGGAAACATCTTGCTTAAAGCGACTACACATTAATACACCACGATCAACATACTTCCCTCCGACGTGCATAAATCAAACCCATCACACAAACGTATTCATACCCTACCTAGTAGCCCACCATAACCACATCCAATGTCCAAAAACTCCACCCTCCTGGAATTGGTCAGTTTCGAAGGGGGATATAATGTATTCCAATTCATTTCCTCCGGGGTTGTAGGGCTACACAAAATAATACAACCAGTTACTTAGCAACAACGATGTCCCCATCCAACAGGCCGAGTAAACAAATTAAGAGTGACTCATCCCAAAAACCTACTAGTCAAACACATGATCACAAATCGGATTGGAATGGGCTCTCTGTCTGTAATATTTTTTCTGCGGCAATGCCTTCCCTCCTCCAGAAGTCTGACTACTCCTCGGATCCGTACTGTCCTGAACCATCTCAGCTGGCTTGTTCCCATCCATACTCTCAGCAACTTTTCGACTAACCATTTCAAACTGCTCCACAACCTACACACTCCAAATTTCAAACAAAACCATTAAGTCATCAACATTCAATCCATCCAATCCATCAGCACACAACGGCCACAATTAAAACACTACAATTTTTCCACGTCAAAAAACAAATCCAACCTACAGAGTAGTCCAATTCAAAAATTCAATTTACAAAACAAAACCCTTTAAACAATCCCAATGCTCCCGACTTGGAATCACACGCATTCGTAAGCACATGTCTCTACGCACACTTCCTCCTCAATCCTTTAATCCTCTCTTTAATTCAAAACTACAGGCTACTTACATAAATTAGAATTTAAAATCAACTCAAAAATCCTTACCAGGTATAAATCTTCTCCCAAATTATTAAATTGTTTTTTAATTCTCGAATATAAACTTTCCTGTTCACAAGCACTAGTTCTTTTTCCTCCCTGAAACTGCAAATATCAGAATTTACACTAAATAAATATTCATATTTCACTTACTCAATACTTTATGTATTTATTCTGTAAAATCCATTCAGTCATTCATGAATCTGAATGTCTGATCTAAAGGCTCTGGGAACTGAAACCTGCCGCACAAAAATACAACATTGTAAACATGTGCTCATTTTTGAAATAGCCCTCTCTCCCTTGGAAGTGACACTCTGCGGCCAGTGGGACTATTTCCAGGGTGGCCGAGACCCAGCACGGCTCCTCCCTTTGCTACAAATTGCTTCCTTGTCAGTCGCCTACGCAATGCTTGATTTTTCCTCGGTTGTCCTTGCCGCCTATAATCCATTAATTTTTGTTTCACCCAAAGGAGGTTTTAAGGTTATGCTCAAGTAATATAATTATATTACATTATTGGGACAATTGGGAGTACTAAGACCTTCTGAACTCGTTCCTTGTTGATTTTCCTGAGAACAACAATTTTTTGTGACTCTAAAACCCATAGTGTACTTGGGAGCAGCTCTGATTTGCAAAATTACAATTATTTGGAGCGGGGCTGTTATGGCATCAACACTCATTGATCTATTACTTTTTGGGTGTCTTCTTTTCATGTCCATATTTGACGCATTAAATAAAACCTTTCCGCCTCGGCATTGATGCTTACAATTAGTAGATATGAAATTACTTTCGATTGTAGCATTTCACATCCCGCGTGTGCTAAACAATTTGACATACTGTCCCTATACCTTCACTGAAGATATCGTTTATTCACTAAAGAATAAAGCATATTGAGTCTGAAATCTTGGGATTCATAAGAAACCGGCAGATTTGGCAGAACTGGAAACATTTATCTAGGTCAATCCATAAGGTTACTGCAGTGGTCAAATGAGTACAGCAAAGTCGGGATCTTTTCTTCAGAAATAGAACGAGCGTTCCAGAGTCCCCCAAAAATGTGGGTCTAATTCACACCACGGCTGTCTTTCAAAATTACCCTTTTAGCGACTCATTTCCTGCAACTTGGACGGATTTTTGATGCCCTGAGAATTTATAGGACTCAGTGATCTCTGTATCTTTTAAACTTAAACCGTATTTGTACTTTCAAATGTAATCTCCGCGCTAATACATTTTTGAAGGTTTTTAGCAAAATTTTCCTCTTGACTGTAACAGATGTGAATATATTTGGTAGTTTGGTAGTAAGAAGCGTTTAGAAAGAAGCGTGATTTTTTCCGATTTTTTCCCCAAGCATGCTTACATATGGGCCAGAGGGGGACCAAACAGAGTTGTGGCACCCCAACTTTATGCATCTTCCGTTTGAACACTTCCCAATGCCCGAGATATTTTAGAATGCACATGCATAAATACTTCTGCCACAATCATGACAAAATCATGACCCATCAGGTCATCATGTAAGCTCTGCGGTTCTGCGGGAATCAGGACTTTCGGAGAGGTCGATTTCTTTTTTACAAACCACTGTTTACAGTCAAAAATGGCTAAGGTACATAGGGTGCCAAAACACCATTGTAACGCCGCCCCCTAGCTCATATAAGGAGGCGTAAAAAACATATTCATGTGTTTTAACAAATTCTTTTTAGATTTTCCCAAAATTCCAAATTTAAAAAAAAATCTGACTTGACTTCACTCCCTTGACCATTATCGAGTCTTTAAACGGACGGGTTGGACAATATTTTTTTAATTGAAAAAATATTTGCTGGAAGAGTTCCGAATATTTGTTTTTACCTTCCTTTCTTATATTAACAAGAGGGGAGGGACTCCAAAGGTTTGTTGGCACAATGTGTATGCATATCTACATCCAACCTTAAAAAATATGGGAATGTGACTCTCCGAGATGACTAAAAAACACATTGTGTGACTCACCTCAACCTAAACTGCGGCTATGAATGAAATTAGACTTTTACAGCCAAAATTATATAATTTAGAATATACATAAATACACTCCACAGTACGAAAGAAAAAAATTCATCAATGCTGATAAGAGTCAAATGTCTTTCTTCCCTGATTAAAAATTTTCCTGTCCATTCATTCACTATCAGGGAAATCAAAGACTACTGACCCTCTTGTTCTCTGTCCTTGTTCAAGTTTACTTGTTTTAAAGTTTAATGAGGCAAATTCGAGCGCATCGGATCAGAGTATTTGTTATTTTTTATTTGAGAAAAAGTCTTGGAAAGGACCTTTCGCCGTGCTTAAAATATCAGCTGGGGAGATCTTAATGGGTGAAGGCGTCATGAGCATTTTGACCTCTTTCTAAAACCTTCTCTCTATATTCTCTCTATTATGAAGTCCCAGCTTTGCTATTTTCCTTTTAACTTCTAACTCATCCATAGCTCTAAATGCTTCATTGAGGCTCGACTTCAAAGTCTTACCAACTATCACTTTGCCAAATAAGGAAGCAAAAATCATGAAGTGTCTATATACTTCAATTCTCACACACATTATTCTACAGTTGTTGTTATTGCTCTTTGCAGCAGTAGCTCACCTATATGCTATATTTGAGCCCATAAGATAAATCCGATTTTAGCCATTGGATTTCCCAAGAATGAATTCCATTCCAATTTGTTTTTCTCCAAGTCCTACAGAAGAGATACTAGATACACGCTAATCCCTCTCTGATAAATTATGACTTGCTGAAACAATACTCCTCGCTGATATGTCAACTCACACTTGGTTCGGCCGGCACTAAATATTTGAGCGGCACGTTGTGGATGCTGTCATGTATAAAAAAAATTCTTCCCGTCGCTTATGACCTCATTGTCAGTTATAGACCTTGTTATTCCATTGGATGCATTTCACAATCAGTTGTGGTTCTCTCTCAGATGTGATACCATATAGAGTTGTGGGCTACAACAATCCACTGTCTGAGCTGTCATAAGAACTCCTACACACGTAGGCGAGTTGAACGAGTGGAGATGGTTTAAGTTTTAAATTACAGCTATATACACGGAAAAATCCTATATGTATATGTATACTTATTGATACTAGACCTTCTTCATCCCATTACACTACTATACACACCATTGTCCTGTAATTTTTTTTTCACAGTTCATGAAGCCCTCTGTACTCTGTAGTAAGTACACACACACACACACACACATTGTAGACAATGTGTATACGTAATGCTATTAACTGTATAGTGTTAAAAGCCCAAAAGGCCCAAGTTAAAAAATGTGGGTGGCTATTTCGTTCCTTTAGGTTGAAGTCTGAAAATTTTTCCTCCGCACATGTTCACTTTTTATGCATTCCATCAACGAGCATCTCAAATGCTCCTGGAAATTTAACTGCAAAGAAATACGTCTGTAAAAGATATGGGTGACAACAAAAGGACTGCTCGAGTGCGCTAAAAATAACTGCAGAGTATAGACCCTAATTCCAGGAAAAAAAAAGAACCTGCAATAAAAAAATCTATGTATCTCCTTATTTCCATCCCCCATATATTATATTATACACACACAAGTTAATTTTTATGTCGTTTTTATGCATGCGCTGGAAGGAAATCCATGGAATATGTAGGCCTCGCCTCATACATGAGCTTTTTAGGGACGGGACGTTTTGTTCAAGCCATCAACATCAAGGGAATAAAAAAAAATTCTATGCAGGTATATACGTATATGACATTGGAGTATATACAGCCACAGCCACAGTCACAGAGAACACTGGTACTTTGTCCGTTGGTACTTACTTACTTGCTTCATGCAGAGCTACGAGAGCCAAATTATTCTCAGGAACCGTTCACATTCAACGATCCAACTTAAATGGTTTTTGGGGTTTGGAGGGGTATAATTTCAAAGTAAAGTTCCCTTCGCCCCTACAAATCTGACGGAAGGGTGAGCCGTATATAGGTATACGGGAGGGACTGTATATAGACGACAGTGGAGGAAGTAGGTATAGCGGTAGCGGGAAGGCCGGCGGTCGGGAATGGACTGACTGGTGGGGTGAGTTGGGAGTGTGAGGAGTGTTGCTTTGCTGGCGGAGGTGCCGGGACTCTGTGATTGGGTGTGAGGACAGTGGGTCTTGAGATAGTATGTGAAGGAGCCCTGGGTTATTGTGGAGCTCCTCTGCTACTGCTACTCTACTATACCGCCGCACCCGAGGAGAGCCAAGCCCTGTCTTTATACGTCACGTCCTTGCGTTGGATACATGAACGCGGAGTCGAGGAGTTAAACCGTCATATTCTCCTGAGCGTCGAAGGAAGCAGGACCTTTGTGGAGTTCTCTCTTGGAAAAAGACATTTGTCAGTTCAGACTTGAAGAGCGACCGGGACTCCGGAAATTAAAAATTTTGGAACGTCATTTTAAAGTGCGCTATTGAGTAATAATCCAAAATGCGTGAAATCGTGCACATCCAAGCCGGGCAGTGTGGAAACCAGATCGGAGCTAAGGTAAACGCCATTTGTAGTTGATATCGATTTTTCCGTTACGATGTACATAGCTTGTACATAGGGACAATGGCGTTGGCTAGGGAGCTCCCATTTGAGAGAGAGTTGATTGTACTGAGGCCGTTAGCTTGGAGTTGTTTGGAGTGAAGCAACGGGAGTCGCTCCTCTTTATGTATGTAGATAGTGACGATGGGAAGGGAAGTGAACGGCACGACGGGTCGTTCAACGGGTGTCTGACTGTGTGGCTAGGGCTGAGGATGATGTACTTTTGCCATTGAAATCGGAAGACGGGGAGATGTGCATAGGTTGTGGAGGAGAGTGTGTCTATTTTTAAAAATGTTCGTGTCTTTACTGTCTGCAGTTCTGGGAAATCATCTCTGATGAGCATGGGATTGACCCAACCGGGGCGTACCATGGGGACTCGGATCTGCAACTGGAGAGAATAAACGTTTACTACAATGAGGCATCCGGGGGGAAGTACGTCCCGAGGGCAGTCCTGGTGGATTTGGAACCTGGCACGATGGACTCCGTACGATCCGGTCCCTTCGGTCAGATCTTCCGCCCGGACAACTTCGTGTTCGGACAGAGTGGAGCTGGAAATAACTGGGCTAAGGGTCATTACACGGAAGGTGCGGAGTTGGTGGACTCCGTTTTGGATGTTGTCAGGAAAGAGGCCGAGAGCTGCGATTGCCTGCAGGGATTTCAGCTGACTCACTCCTTGGGAGGTGGCACCGGTTCTGGAATGGGAACCCTCCTCATCTCTAAAATCCGTGAAGAATACCCCGACAGGATCATGAACACCTACTCTGTCGTACCATCCCCCAAAGTCTCGGATACTGTTGTGGAACCCTACAATGCAACCTTGTCGGTTCACCAATTGGTGGAAAATACGGATGAGACATACTGCATTGATAATGAAGCTTTATACGATATCTGCTTCCGAACATTGAAGCTTACCACACCAACCTATGGAGACTTGAATCATCTGGTCTCACTGACAATGTCTGGCGTCACCACCTGCCTGCGGTTCCCTGGTCAATTAAATGCTGATTTGCGTAAGTTGGCCGTCAATATGGTTCCATTCCCTCGACTCCACTTCTTCATGCCTGGATTCGCTCCATTAACATCCCGTGGAAGCCAACAATACCGTGCCCTCACCGTTCCAGAATTGACTCAACAAATGTTTGATGCTAAGAACATGATGGCTGCCTGTGACCCCCGACATGGAAGATACTTGACCGTGGCTGCTGTATTCCGAGGTCGCATGTCAATGAAGGAAGTTGATGAGCAGATGCTGAACATCCAGAACAAAAACTCGAGCTACTTCGTGGAATGGATTCCTAACAACGTCAAGACTGCCGTTTGTGATATTCCTCCTCGGGGTCTCAAAATGTCTGCCACCTTCATCGGCAACAGCACTGCCATTCAAGAATTATTCAAGCGTATTTCGGAACAATTTACTGCTATGTTCCGTCGTAAGGCTTTCTTGCATTGGTACACCGGTGAGGGTATGGACGAGATGGAATTCACTGAGGCTGAGTCCAACATGAATGATCTTGTTTCTGAGTACCAGCAATACCAAGAAGCCACTGCCGATGAGGAAGGTGATTTTGATGAGGAAGCTGAAGCCGACGCTGATGAAGCCTAGACTTTTTTTTTCAAAGTGAGATTGCAATTTATTTTTCAGCACTCTTTAGTATGTACATATGTACTGACACAACGAACTTTTTTGTTCTTATGTTCATGGTTAATTATGATTTCTTGTGTTGGAAACAAACAATAATTTTTATTTTGTTTTTTTTTCTCTTTCAGATTCGACAGAATTAAAGCACTTTACTGCAGCCACATTTTTTCCGCAAGTATTTATATTTGTAAAGAAAGCTCTACTTAACATTTTTACGTATATTTTGTGTTTTTCAATACATTTTCTAATTTTAAAACGTTTTGCTAATCATGTCATTGTGAGTGCTTTTGCATTGTCGATTTAAGAATGCAAGCAAACATTTTCATTCACATCTTTCTACACATTGGTGTATTCAGATTAAAGCCGAAAATTTAGTTTTCATACCTACTACATAAAATGCTCACTTGTCATTTATTCCATTTTCCATGATTCATCTCATACTCAGCATGCATGCGCGTGATCCAATTGGTCAGATGATTTCTCCGGAATAACTTTATGCCAAAACTTTCTCAAGGCCAATTACTCGGACGCAAGGTAGTAATAGGAATTGGTTACTGGTTGCTCCAAGGTCAAGCAAATAATAATAGCTTTTTCAATTTACTCCGCATGACTATGTAAGTAATGCACCCACATGAAACTAGCAAAAGCAGCTCTTACTATTTCTACGGTACGACAGCTTGCTGCACTTGAACAAACCTAAATGGGAAAAAAATTATTAATTTTTAGGATGCATCATAAATATGATCCATTAAAAGTAATAGTTTTACTACTATTGTGCAGTCTAAAAACAGCAAGTATAGTGAAAAATCTCACGATACCCTAACTCGACAATTCCCACTCCCATATAAGGTTTTCCATGTATCTGGACATTGTTTTTTACCTTTTAAAATACATAGTTTAGAAATGTAATTATTTTCTAATTAGATTCCTTTACGTGGGTTCTTTCACCTAACTTTGCAATCGTACTTCCTGGAGAAACATGAGTAAAGAACTGCTGTATTTGGAATATTAAAAAGGTACGATTGGCTAGAAATGCAAGCGAGCGTAGGTTCTCCTCGTGTAATGTTTAAGTGAACTGTATACATTTTATTTTTTATCTTGAGTAAAAAAGAGGAGCCAATCGTAACTTGTATAAATATATATATTTAGAAATATTCATCCTAGCAGTGCGCACGAATGCATTCCAGAAGAGAAAGTATGCTGTCTGGCGTTACCAGAAGAAAATTCATATAATTTACGCAAAACGTGCAAAGGGCTGGAAACTCTCTTTCCCATCCTCTTGAAACGCAATGTCAATGTCATGCTTATCCTCCTGTCTACTTACATATGTAGCTTTTTGTTGGCTTACAGCCAATTTTGAGGCTTCAGTAGCCTCACGTTTGAGATTGAGACTAATAAGGGTGGTATTCAAGTTGCTTGACTCACCAATTTTTGAGTGTGAGTGGCGATATGGTATTTATTTGGTATTACCAAATAAATACCAAATCTCCACTCACACTCAAAAAAGAGTTGAATGTGGATTTGAGTGTAAGTGAAGCAACTTGAATATCACCCTAAGCCAAAAAAAGTATTCCAATTTCTTTAAGGCATGATGAGTCATGGTCATGGTCACCAACCACTAATGCAACAGTACCAGGCTCATAGATTGTTTAGCGTACCATATCTATATATGTCTTGAGGTACTAGGATGAGTTCATCGCTCGCTTGGTCAACAATGGTAGCTATTGATGAATGACAATGTCCATTTTGTTATTATACCGAACGGAAGCCTTTCCTGCAGGTTTGTAAGTAGTCAAGGAGTAATTTACTTTTAGAAAGAAGATGTACATACATACTGTTAATTACAATGCCCCATGTTGTTATTATACCGAACGGAAGCCTAGCCCTGCAGTTTGGAAGTCAGGTTAATTTACTTTTAGCCAGATATACTGTTAATTTGGGTTACCAATTACCAACAATGTCCAGTTAGAGGTTTGGTGAGATTATATATATATAATGGAGAGGAGCAGTCACCGAGTCATTGTGATTATTTTCCTGACACTGCTTATACGGGAAATTCGCTGTCATGAGTACGAAAATTAATGAGGACTAAGGAAATTCTATAGACTCAAGACTTTGCCAGATTCAAGGAGAATACTCGCCGTATTTCATCAAAGGCAAAACAGTTTTTCTTTTCTGACGCTCAAAATTGGTTTCCATGATGCATCCTGCATTGCAAATGAAGCATCTTATTATCCCCAACTTGGTGCTAATAGTGCTGAACCTAATCAAACCAATTGTAAGTGAAAGGCTGAATTCGCATAGCTCATTTGGAAAATAATTGCCTGAACAGCATTAAAAGTAATTACATTATGTACATTATCAGTCTCTTTCATATCTTTGCAGGACAACGCCAATGAAACCATACCTACGGGATTTAGACAAGGACGATGGGGAATGTTTTTCACCTACGAGCCGATATGCACCCTTGCGTGTAGAAAGAATGGGAAATTTTCTGGAAGGATGTATGGTGGCGTTTGCCGGTGCTACTGTCCAAGGGTAAGGCTGCATTTTAAAAGTTAGTAATGCTTTGAAAGTGGATATTATCATCATGAATTTTGACAGAGTGAAAAACTTCCTTGCACCGGTACATACCCATCATGTGAAAGACTGTGCCGACAAAATGCCTATGACTACGGAGGTGACTGTTTGGACGACACGACTTGCTACTGCTATTGCACAGTAAGACAACGGCAAGCACCGAATGGAACTGAACCTTCTACTACTGGGGCCCCTTGCTCTCCAAATTCAACACCACCATCAGGGTCGGGTTCAGCAAATGCCCCTTCACCTGGTTCACTTGGTCAAACCAGAACAGGGATTAAATCAAGCAAAAAGTCATCTCGTCGAAGACATAATTCTACAAAACGTCACAAAATTCAGGATATAGAACTACATCAAAAAATGACAACAGAGACCCCCGAAGTCCAAAACGCTAAACCTGACATTATTTAGTCTAGATTAGATATCACTGTATACTAATTAGTGGTACCCACAGATGGGCGGTCAGATATTTTTGTGGCCATAAAGACAGCATTGTAACACAGATTTTTACTGCAAGGGTCGAAAGTCCATCAGTAAAAAAACAATTATCTCTGACCGCCCATCTGTGGTGGTATCTCTTGATTGCTTGTTCAGTTCACTCAGGTTTTGACAGACGTAATATATATGCTTAATAATTGCTAATTTAACTGGTATGCAACTTTCATTTACAAAAGAAAAAAAGTGATACGAGGTTCAAACTAACAATGATATATGACACGACGACATTAGGCTCCGTTTACGACGGACGAAATAGAAATTAACTATTGCATCACTATTACAGTAAGTATTTGAGCCTATTGTATTCTAATTGTAGGTTACTTCTACGGTTTGTTTATTAAGTAATTTATATGCTCTTGAATATTGCTTCCTATATAAGTCACGGTCACGGACTTAAGCATCGTTTTGAGCACGCTTGAATGGTAAAAATTCGTTATAGTTAATTTAAACGGGCGATGATGGGAGTTCATGTTCGCCCATCACTTTTGTCTGATCTTAAAGTGGTAATCACAGATGGTTCAGGTAAACCACGAACTGTATGACTCATGCGAATAAAATATAAACAATTTACATAACATTAATAGACGACTGGATACCATGTCCATGTTTATTTATCATGACCACAGCCAGACAACCTAACAAAAGCATAAAAATGTACGACAGAGCCGAAGGTGCATACAATGCTTATAACATAAGTAACACATTCTCAAAACGCTGAAAGCACTGATGATCGAATTTCGAAGCTATCGTAGACATTGTAGGGAATAACAGCAGGATCGTAATTAAATTTTGGGAAGACGCGTTTGTACAAAGGCATCAACACAGTGTCTTGAGATTTGACTGGACCATTGAATATACATTTCATATGACCATGGGTACCTGTTTAAACATAAGAGACAGCACCTTAGAATAACTACATCACTTAACAGTACTCCATACGGAAGTGAAAGCGAAATGAAGCATTACCTAAAGGTTCCTTTATATTTCCTCGTAGACCATAACGTGTTTTCAATTCCACGGGTTTGAACCATTCAATATCATCTCGGTTGAAAAACATAAACCTTACTACGGCTTTTCTATTGTGCGACCTGAACGGGTAACCACTTAGTAAAACTCTTTTCACGGCAATGCGGGTTGGATCAACGGAAAATACGGAGCCACTACCAGCCGGTATCTGCAAAGGAACATGTCACTTAATAAATAGCAACTACAATAAGATAAATTACCATCACACTATTTGTAATACTGGGAACTTACCAAGGTATTATTGGACTTTTTAAATACTAAAACAGATGCCGAAGGAAATACAATAGGCGCAATTATTGTAGCCATACAGCTTGTATTGATTTGACCGAATCGCAGCATCTGCAAAACATATAAATTATACAAAAAACGAAGCTTTTTTAGGATAATTATAGGGATAAAAGTCTCACCTTGTGTTTATTGCCTGTAGAGATTTCACTTAGTATAGGTTTCGCTTGAAACCTCCTGCAACCAATTTGAAATACTAATTCCTCTTTATTTTTGAGAATTTCGGTCACATTCAGCTGAACGTTCATAACTGACATTTTTCCCTCGTGGCGAAATTGGGAGAACAACACTACAGGCTTTGAAGAATTAATTGCGTTGAATATATTCGCTACCGATCCTTTAGAAAGTTCTGACAAAGGTTGCAGAATTATGGAAACTCGCTGCCCTACCTGCAAGTAACATATGGCGATAGTTAAGAAATCTAGAAACCGTCAATACATAAGGAAAAATATAGCCAGTAATTTTGCAGGAGTTTTTGTAAAACTTACAGGAATAAATCCTTGCCCATCTTGTTCCTCTCCAAGTATTTTCTTGTATGCTTGGCGAAAGTTCTGAAACTGAAAGATTTTTGCATATTCTTTCGGTAGGTTTTCATACGGATCCCAAGCTGATTTCTTGAAAGACTGGAGTCCCCTATATCGCTGAAACCTAACTTTTGCGGGAATATCCATTGGGGTATCTATCCAGTCTGGAAATTCAGCTTCAGTACGAGCAGCTAAATACAAAAAAAACATAATTAAATACCGCGGTCTTTTAAAAGTAGACCAATTCTTCTTCCGATGATATGTGACTTTTTTGCTACCAATATACAGCTGAATATATTCAAAAACATATATTTCAATACACAAAAAAATTATTACTGATCTGACAGTTTACATGATACGAGCAAGTTAATTAAGTTAATTACCTCGTGCCACCTTAAGTTGTTCTTGCTCATCTTCCCACTCGTCATCATTGTCATCTTCTTCCATGTTATCTTGGGAATCGTTTCCATCTTCTAAGTCATCATCCGAATTTATCAAACTCCCACCCTCAGAGTCGGAGTCATTTAACCAGTCAGCTTGATATGATGAAGTTCCCTTGGGAACCAAACGTTTCTTTGACTGCTCGTCTCTGTAAGCCTGAGCTCCGGGGAAGGTTTGTTGCTCTCCACCATTCCCAACTGTATAAGTCACTTCAATGTCACTAGGACGAGAACCTTTACCGGGATTGTTTCCGAAGAAACTGTCAATAGCCATATCCATCTCATCCGTCTCGGAAATCATAGAAGCTTCATCGTCACTGTCAAACTGTGAATCAGCATATTGCTCTTCTTCAACTTCCTCCTCTTCTGTAGAGGGATCATGAAGAAAACGAGGTGGAATATCGGTGGGGGTTGCCAAAGACTCGTCTTCCATTTGATCCTTTCGTTCAACTGGAGAAATGTCAATTCTCAATATTTTGAAATCTCCGACCCCAGCTATGTGAACAGTTCTTTTCGGGTTCAAGTTTTGCCTCCTCACAGTACCCTGTACCTGAATAACATTGACAATCTGATCTTGTGGAAGAGTCGGTAGTACCTTCTTCAGGGAATCGTGTGCTAAAGTGTAGCTCTTCACACTTTCAATTAGCATTCCCGACCTCATTGTCCATGTTCGTGGTACTTGCTGCTTAGATACACTCATCATACGGAAAACATTCAAGAGTTGGTTTCTGTTTTGCAAGGGATAAATTTTACTGACATGCACAAATAGTTTGGACGCACTCTTAATGAAATTCTTCTCGTCAATCTAAAAACCAAAATTATAATGTCAGATGTAAGCCAACGTCATACAAATAACAACCCTCGTCGTCGAATTCAAAACTAACTTTTGAGAACGGGGTGGTCGTTCCAATAAAGGGTGTTACGATTCCTTGTTCCTTGGCTGCTTTCAACAATGTCATTCCCTCCGGCGAGAGTGGCTCTAAGACCGGCATGTGGAACAGAGTCACGTCTGACATTTTCATTACGTCCAATAACGACCACAGATCTTTGCTTGGCGGAACGCATAATGTCACATTTTTACCATTGCTCAGCCTAAGAAAACAAAAAACATTTAACAAACAACCTCTTAACACA
The DNA here is from genome assembly GCA_947179485.1 of Allacma fusca. Lineage (NCBI taxonomy): Eukaryota > Metazoa > Arthropoda > Collembola > Symphypleona > Sminthuridae > Allacma > Allacma fusca. Next base: position 12,821,273 of record OX359250.1, read on the forward strand.
CACGTACTATACATATTTCAATTAATAAAATGTCTTCTTTACTTGAGGTACGTGTTATGCTCATTAGGCTGTCCAGTAATAGTCACATCGTTCTTCAAAGTTTCCAAGATTTGTTTCACAGTAACTCCTGGGTTGGAGCTGCTCGACAAAGGTATCACAGCAATGCAGATTGGAGCTCCCCTTTGGCCTCCTAGTCTCTTTTTCTGATCCACGATGTCACATATTTTCTTATCCCTTATCGCAGATGCTTGCTTACGTCGATCCGAACGACTTAAAGCATTCTTTTGCTTCTTCGAGATGGACCCAACTGACCCTACTCTTCCTACAAAAGTACGACATGGTGTTAATCTTTCAGTATTTACACTTCCAAAAAAATTGCTTTAGAAACTAAACATGAATCTTACCTCTGGTTTCAACATCAATAACACCTTTACTCCTATGTCGCCCAGTTTTATGCTTCTTGTTAGCCTGTTTCAGCGGTCCTGATCGATGGACTTCCTGTTTGGCGTTCCGAACTCGGCCCATTTCTCCTTAGTCGTAATTATCCAGAAATAATACTATAATTTCTCTCTAAATCAAATCAACTAATGAAACTATTCAGTGATTGTTGACTATACACTTCCAATATGCCGCTTGGATATACAAGAGGCATGAACTCCATGTGGTTTTGGTTTCTCTCGGAGCGTATATTAAAACACGTGCTTTGCTACGTGAGTACTGAAATAAGGTAAAGTTCCTGCTCGCGCGTGTTAAGGTTGCGTTCCAAAGAATGGATAGCCGACACCTGACATTTATTGGGCCAGACTCACTAACCAGACGTACGTAACGTATAAGGGATAAATGGATCCTTCAATAATATCGTACTAATAACGCTATGCCTACAAGTAGGCACTTGCCGCTGGCTACATTTCTGCCTATATAGGGGTAACGGAAAGTCTGAGCCCCTTCCTACATGGGGATGGGACCCTAAACTGTAGAATGAAATTATATTTTGATTAAAATTCATAATTACATTTTACCGTTTTTATTTTAGCTTTATGTTGGACATATAGCATTAGTTTAGAAAAAATTTAGTACCTCTTCAAAATTAGTGTACTCATGCATTTTGTGAAAACTGGTATTGATTGGTCGTATTGCATTACAGTAAGTATAAGCCATCGAGCAATCACATACAATATATGTAATTATATGTACTTAGTTATGTATGGATGGATAATATTTTGAATGGGAAATCTCAGATGTACCTGCAGTAGCCTGATATTCCAACTTTTAAAAATCGTTTTGGTCTGCATTGAGATAAAACTTCCATAATGTGACAATAGTTATGTATATATGTACATCCTTAATTTTTGCCTTCATTTAAGCGTGTTTTCGTGCTGCCTACATATATAACCCATAATTTTTTCTGCAAATAGCTCGCACCCTATAAATAGGCCTACATCTAGGAAAGGCTAACATCTTTGGTTTGGACAGTATTTATTTGTGATTCTGTACTTGTCTTGTTGTGTTTGGTTTTGCTTTTACAAATCTGGTGTGTTGTAGTTCTGTGATTGTGGTTGTAACATAATTATTTAAAATCCCGAAACTCATACTGCATTACAGCACATATGTACTTTAAATGGAATTCGCTCTGCTAGTGCTAGGACGCAATAATTTTGATGATTATGGAAATAGGTGTTTGTTGCGAATTGTAAAACTTCCAAAATTGGAAAATTATTTTAATAATGCTCACACGATTTAGTACTAGTTTATTGTAAAGATTGTGTCCTTAATCACGGATAATTCTAGGATATTTTTGACATTTAGAATAAATCCAATGGACTCTTTACTGGGGTAAGCTACCCTGATCAAAGGCTGCGGCATTTTCGGGCAGGGTTGGAGAAAAGGGAGCAACCGCAGACTCCTTTGAGCTTTCCCAATCAAAGGTAGCTTGTATTGTCTTCTCTTTCCCGTAGTTCCGAGTGAAGATATTAAAGCCACAAAAAGTAGCGTAAAGAGCCCCCGGGTAGAGTAAAATGTGGAAAAGTTGAAGCCAGACCGGCCAGGTGAGGCTGAGTCTTTCGAAGGCATCGTTGCTGCGGTCGGGTGTCAAGCTCTGCTGCCACGTCTTCAAAGAACTCATCATTTTATCAATTATTATGACAATGTAAACGAAGTACACGATGATGGACGTTGAGGCTAGTCCATGAAGGATGCCGGAGATAAAACCGATGCAGGAATTGCTCTGAAATATTCATAGCCTTCTATGATGAGGAAATACTGAAAACGTCATATTCCAAATAGTAATTTATTACCGTTAGGGCTGCAATTATCAATGCAAAGGAAGCAACGAAAATAGTGCCGCAAAGTACAAGCGGGTAAATCACTGTAATTGTAGAGACTGAAAGGGAATATCAGAAGGGTTATTAGTGTAAATCTCACATTAGTGGGTCATGGCCTCAAGAGTTGTATTATATCAACGCACTGTCTTTTAGTTCTTCGTCTGTCAGGCCTACTTTCTCTATATCCAGCCTTATAGCATCCTCTCCCACACCCATTATCCTCTGACCTGGGCCCGAGGTTGGTTGCAGTTCCGTTCCAAGAACGTACATTTTTTCTCCGTGTAACATTCTGGCCTCGTAAACAACCACTTGCTCAACCCACTTTGATCCGTATATTACTTCATTATCATCAATTTTAGAATTTGTAAGGAAATGGGGTATGGTACTATGAGCATAAAAACCTTTCAGGCGGATAAAATATGCACAATTAAATATGTACCTCCACCCGCTTGATCGCCTACTTCAGCAGCAAGTCCTTTGAATTCACCCAGAATTAAAAGTATTGGCCAAGTAATAAAAATCGCCACTCCAATCTGGAATAATTAAAGGAAAGAAATCAGGAATGCCAAGACCCACTAAAGGTAATGACAATGAGGGAGCCATTGCACATAGTACAGACATTTAATCACCATTTCTATTATAGATAATGTAAAACTTCCAACAGCCAAAGAACGTCTTCCAAAGCATATTTCTAGACAGCAGCAGAAGTTCACTAACTTGCTGAAGTCTTTCGTAACTTCCCTGGGCATATTTGGCGACACCGACGGACCCGATCCCGGGAATGGCGCCACAGATGCCATTTTGGAACTTGCGGTAATTGTAAGCGATACTTGATTATGCCTGGAATCACCATAATTATAAGTCCATTTTTGGTTCCATTTATTGCAAGCGTAAATTAATACATAGCGATGAGTGTGCAGTCAAAATAATAATCATTCTATAATCATTGTTGCGTACATACCTATAATACCTAAGTGAAACATTGTCAGCCAGCAGAGCAAGCTACCCCACACTTTTTCAAACGTATTAATAAGTGATCAATCATGTCTCTTTTTACTTAGAACTTTATTGACTAGATTATAATAATTTGCAAACTTTCGGTACCTAAGCAAAAGCAATATCTACCGTCAATAGCAAACCGTCAGACAGCACAAATTTAGTTTAATAAGAGTTGCTACAATTGACACTTGCTATTAATACTAATAAGTATTGCATACTAGTTCTGGCGATGACATTTGAGTATTTGCTTGCCCCACCCCCATAGTAAGCGAGTGAAACGTCGGTTCGATTCCCATGTGCTATCCTACTATCCTACTGGAAACGGAAACCCGAAGCTACTACTGGATTTAATAATTTTATTATTGCAGATAAAAAGAAATTTATTTTAAATTATTTGAACAATCGATAAAAATTGGTCTGTGATGAAATTCAAACGATCGCAAAATAAACCAAAATAGCATGTGTCTAATTTCATCCTTTTTTCCTGTTCAGTTTTTCAAATGCCCTAAAATATCCATTAGATGCTGTGTTTTAAAAATTAGGAATTCCCGGCAGCCATAAATTCGTCCATCAAAAAATTGTAAGATAAATAATTTACTTTCGAATTCTCTTTACAAGAGAATTGACGATAGGTCTAACGCAGAAGTGCAATTTTGCGTTATATATAAAGCAACTGATTTTCGTTTTACCCATTTATGCCAAAGTAGTTTGGGGATTATTTCAATACATTATTTATAATAAAATTATACTTAATGTATGAATATACCTTCATCTCAGTTTAACAATACGACTTTGGCAGGTTATTTCTTGTCGTAGCCATGAGGATACATTCGAATTTCCTGATTCCTGGAGCCGCAATTTGTGAGTTGTGCTCGTAAAATAAAAATTGAACAAATCCCCAGTAAAGCTAATAGAAGCTCAGCATTTTAAAGTTTAATCGCAGACACAGTTTGTTCATAGTACCCTTAGAACTTCCACCTCCTCATTACCCACGCTCTTATTTGGGACGTGAAATTCCCCCAAATTATCTCCCATTGTTTACTGACCATATTTACTATTCCCAGCACCAGAAACTATCAGATCATTCTTTGGGAAGCTCTCAAAATTTCCTAGAAACTCATCAAATAATGTTTAAAAAATTGTACTCGTCATAATGAATTTTTAAATCCTTCAACAATTCCGACATCACATTTGTGACCGCTCTGACACCAAAAATTGATCCATAATAACAATGAAAAAAATAAATAAAGGAATACTGGCAAAGAATTTGCTTGAAATTTAGGAAAAACATTTTATTCGTCACTCTTATTTGGGCTAGATAAGGAAGGAGAAGGAGACCAATTTTTTGAGTCACTCTATAAAACTCGACTTACCAAAATATTTTTTGTATCATTATTGATTGATTTATTTATTGATTTATTTATTAGTGTTTTTTAGACATATCTACAACACATCGGGACAATCTCCCAGTATAGAATAATTAAATCAGCGATTAGCAGTGATTAGGAAAGGGCTTACAATGTTATTAGCGCATTATCTTATAACATTATAATCAATTGATTTTAATATTTTGATTACTTCATTGCCTCGAGGTTTCAGATACTGGTTAGCATTATTCACCTTTTTGGTCTCTTCTATAACCACACGAGTCAGTTATCGGCTTTCCACGTACGCCTGGACGTGAGTCAAAACAAGTATGACTTTTAACACCAGCTTTTTGACTCATTGGAAATATTCGAATGCTCGGAATAGATCCTTGGATTCTTGGACTCCCTTGCGTAAGCCCACCGCTAGCATTCAAACATTCGGACGTTAATCTGTCTGTGAATGAATTACCATATTAACTCAATGCGTAATTTTGCAACGTGTGTGTTCCAAAGTAACTGCAGTTACAAAAAAGTGACCAGATTAACTAGCAATTGTTAGTAGAAGACGTTTCAGTGTAATAGATTGTGCATCTTTGGAGGATACTCTGGTAAGACAGTGGTTACAAAGTCAGTGTTGTAATATCAGTAGTGGTGTAACTCAAATGCGCATTTTAGGTAAGCACAAGCGGTTATTGTAAATAACATCCCTGACTGAGATTGATTAATTATTTTGAACTACCGGAACCCTTCCAACCGGTCTGTCAGGCTTTAGTAATCAGATTTTTGCTCTTGGATGGATTACCTTCAGGAAGTCACCCAGTCCATTGGAGCTGTAGGACGGAAATTAGTTGGAATTAATTTAGAATCATCAAAAGCTACCGTACGGTCTCATGTCCATGTGAAGTTCCTGTGATTATGTATCTGCATTTGTGTGTTATGTAATTGATCAAAAGGGCTGCTTTTGTTGTATAATTTTAAGGATAGATTTTTGAATTCTATAGTTGAAAAATATGTCATGGTCAGTTTGGAATGTTCGCCGTATTGTAAGAAGAGGAAAAAGTCTGGATTTGTATTTGATTAGGAATAAAGTCATGGGGAAGGGAATTTAGTGTGATTCATTGAAAGTGAAGGTGGCTTCATTAAAAAGTGATAGTTAGTAATAATAAGGCAGTTTGAGTGAAACGAGGTTAATTTTCAAATTCGTTTATTATGTGACTACAGCTGAACAAAATATTAAAGTTGGCAAGACACTCTCCACAAAATATTTATATATGCTAGAAAGCAAAATGAAAACACATAATGTGTTAGAAATATCTTCTATGGCCGGATCCCAGGGTCCGAGAGTAAGTAACGCACCAAAAATGTTCTACAAAGTGTTTTAGTCTTGTTGGGCTTTCAAGAATTTATCATAGGCGTCCTCATCCATTAGATCCTTGAGTTCTTCGGGTTTGCTTAACTCCAGTTTAAACAACCAACCTGGGAAGAAAAACATTATTTATAAATGGGAAATTAAGGATATAAAGCGTAGAAGTAGGCATATATCCCCAGCTCTTACCTTTATCATAACAAGATGAGTTGATGAGAGCTGGTGTACTTTCTACGTCAGCATTTTTTTCCACCACTTTGCCGGATAAAGGGCAGTAGAGCTCGCTGGCAGCTTTGACACTTTCTAGAGCTCCACACTCGTCTAGTAAAGGAAGATTAAGATAAAGATATTTATTGTTATAAAAAATCTAGACCTATCACATTTCAATTTTTTGAGCCTGAGAACATAAAATTTCTTTGCGGTGTACAGAGTATTAAAGTAAGTAATTATTTACCCATGATGGCAAAGTCTGATCCCACGTCAGGAAGCTGGGCATACACAATATCCCCGAGCGAATCTTGAGCATAATTAGAAATCCCAACAGTTCCAACATTCCCGTTCATATCGACCCACTCATGCTTGTCAGTGTACTTCCTTGCTGCGAAATTTTAATAATATCTATGCAACCTCTCATTTTAAACAGTTCAATTCATTGGTACTAACGCACTAGGGAATTTCAGGATATAAATTAAAATTCATGTTCTTCCATACTACTCTAATTAACTTACCTTCAAGCATGGTGGACGTCGAAAATCTGAAAATTTGTTGACCCTTGCAAAGGCCATCTGCAGCTTTGAAGGAGATGGAGCTTGATCTCGCGAGGGAGAATATTCTTGTGATCCACACCATCTCGAAACTGGGGTGGCTTGGTATCTCCGACGATACAGATAATATGGAGAGATTTAAACTATAATTAGCACCGTTTAAAAAAATTTTTCAAGAAATTTTTCTCGATCCAGCTCAATTCACGAGGGAGACGTAGAAAGTGATGAGTGAAATTAGGACAGATCCTTCTTGACGCTATAAGATAGACATATGACGATAAAACAAAGCACGTTGAGTAATTAATATGGTGATTCTCGTGAGATAATTGTAACAAATTATCATTAAGACTAGTACCAGCTGAAATTTTTCTCGTGAGTATGGAAGTCAGGGATGGTAGTTTAGTAGTTTATGTGTCCAAATCCCTTCCCTTCTCCCGTCTCTTCTGTGGACTTAGTTTAGGATTATCACATTAAAATATTCCTTATCAACAAAAACCATGACTTCTGTCATGACCCTAGTAAGGGTCACACACGAACATGCTCAGTTTCAGTAATCTTATTTGACTTGATGTTGCTTACGCTGTAAACAGTGAAACGTATATATATATATATATATACTTAAATACTTACAATTAATTCAGTGAGTGAAATAGCATCTATGTAATGGCTGGAACACCAACTTTGTTTATATAGGCTCAGCGTGAACGAGTTTTAGTGCTAAATGTAGTGATTTGTTAGTGTGAAGATAATATTTGAAATATTTTTGTTCACATGTACAACTTAATTATTAAGTTATCATGCCAGAAGAGCAGCCTAGACATGAGATAGTAGAAGTGCCCTAAAGAGCTCTGAATTTAGTAATGTGCCGCTTCAAATATTTGAGACCAAGTGCATGTGAAAGTGGTATTTAACATTGAGGGGTTTATATTCTCGTGTGTACATATGTTTAGTTCAGTTGGTATGGTATAGATCGCAGGTCGTAGTCTTTCAAGAGATGCCAACTCAAGGGAAGGATCTCAATTAAATTACATACTTTGCACGCACGCAAAGATTCTTACAATTAGTTGTAGAAGTCTGTTGTAGTAAAAGTATTGGTAGGATGAAGGATGAATGTTAAAGTGAAATATTATTCTATGGGATTATGTGGTAACCAACATTTTTAGGAACTGGGAATTAAATGTGTATGATTATGTTTTTGCAGGTATTCAGAGGAACTAATTGTAAGTACAAATGGATATTGATTCCAAAGAAGTCTCTTCACACTCACACAGTCACAGTCCAGACAGTGACGAAGGTGATTTGGATGAGGATCTTATTGAGATAATCTATGACGACGACATTGACGACGATGATGATATTGATGACGGCAATTATGGAACAGACCAAGGGGATTTGGCAGACATAGAGGACGAAGGGGATGACTCGGATTCCCTTGGAATTGGGATTGACGCTTTTTCGGGACAGAAACCAAACATTGTATTAAAAGGTCATCAAGGTGAGACGGAGTTCGTTCTTTGGTCTGATGATAAAATATTTTGAAGATTTATTTCGAGAAAAATTGGAGTAGATGGTGGATTTTTGGATTGGGATGAGAATAATTAACATTAATAATAATTAATTTTGGGATTGGTAGACGCCGCGGTTTTCTGCTGCTCGTTTGACACAACTTGTCAGAGGTTAATTACTGGTGGAGAGGACGACGTTGCGAATATATGGGATTCGACTTCCATTGAGTCCCGCTTTCCTGTGTATAAATGCAGGGGTCATAAAGTAAATTTTTCGGAGATCATCGGAGTTTTCGTATTCTCATTTTTTAAGGAAGAAGAATTTGATGTAATAAAAAATTTATTTCTTAGGATTCGGTCATCAGTGCATCTTTTAGCTACGATTCGTCGTTTTTCTCCAGCGCTGACTTGTCAGGAATCGTAAAAGTGTGGAGGTCGAGCACTTTGAAGAGTACCATTCCTGTTCTTTCTTTGGAAACTGGTGATTTAACTGTAAGCACGTATTTAAAGTTTGTAATCTAGGGCACTGTGAGTTGTGGGGCCAGACAATAGGCAAAGTACCATTTTGTTTGTTATATTTATAATTGGATTTTTTTGATTGAATTATTTGATCACAGTGGAGCTTCTGGCATTTTGGAAGCAATGTACTATTTGCTGGATGTGAGGATGGGTCGATTTACATGTGGAAGGTTCCAAGTGGGGATTGCAAAATACTGACAGCTGTGGGTTCCAAATGTGAATGTGCCACTCTGCTTCCGGATGGTAAGTTAGACAGTTGTATAGCTTGAAAGATCAATATTGAGATATTCTATTGTACAACAAAATTTTGTGACTTTAGGCAAGCGTCTTGTCGCTGGTTATGAGAACGGTGCAGTTAAACTTTTTGACCTCAAATCTGGACAAGTTCAGCATAATTTGTACATACCAACACCTCGATCTTGTGCCGTTTTATGCATTGACAAATGTCAGAACCATGATATTGTCGCTGCGGGCAATTTCAGAGGTCGTGTCCACATTTACAATACCAAAACAGGGAAGGTAAGTCATAGTAACAAATGTTCAACATGAGCCAGCATTTTCTTTTGTGTGGGCCATTACATTCATTTACGTTTATTCTGCTTTCGTTAGATTTTGAATACTCTCCAATGCAGCCCTAACGGGGGTCGACAAGAGGATGATGAGGACGGCAATGCTGATAGTGTGGAAAGTCTTGCGTTTTGCACAAGTGGAAACGTAGATTACTTGGCTGCTGGAACTGTTTCCGGTAATGTTGCTGTGTGGGATATCTCAACCATGGTAAAATATTGATCATTATATTTTTTATCTTAATTTGTGTTTTTCAATAACAAAACATTTGATACGGCGATATGAGTGGGAATTTCTAATTGTTTACAAATGCAAATGGTCCAGACTTGTTTTTGGTATGCTGATCATAAGCCTCGTATTTGCATGTTTTTTGTTGTTTATTTAATATTTTGCTGCCCATAAAACTTCATTATGCTTATGTATTTTTAGAAGGTTATTTCTCCTATCCTTTTAAATGCACTCATGTCATCATTAGGGTTTTCCAAAAGAGGGCAAGCAAGTTTAACAAACTGGTTTCTCAATGATGAACCCGAAAGGTATTTATTTCTCGTTTTTCAACAGTGTGAGCGTATGCGATTGAAGCAAGATGCTGGGCTGACTAAACTGGTGTGGGACTCGAAAGTACCGGTATTTTATACCGGCGGTTTGGATGGAGTAGTTCGTGCCATTGATGCCCGAACATGCAAAATTGAGAGAGTGATGGGCAGACATCGCTCAGAAGTGTTGGATTTGTCTGTTTCCAAGTAAGAGTCTATATAAAGTCGTAATCATAACGGTTTGCTATTACTACTTGGCATCTTACTTTACTACGTTGGCAACTTCAGTTTTTTTTATAGAAATTTTTTTAATATTTTGCAGGGATGGGACAAAGTTGGTGTCAGCCTCTGAAGATGGCTCAACCTTTATTTTCAGTCTTGACCAGGCCTGAAAATGTGCTTTAAATTTTGAAACCAACACGCAGCGCACTGCTCACTCAACAATGCCTTAATATGCTATCATTTGTGAAGACCTTGTGTAAGTTCAATGTATATTTCCCGCCACGATCCGAGCTTTATCCGCAATAATGTATTATTCGGAAAGGCACTAACTAATTTTAAGTGTTTAGACACGTCAAATAAATAACGTATTCTGTCGTTTATCATTTATATTATTTCTATTCTATTCCAATCTGCCTCTGTCCATGAGCATAATGGTTAGCATTTTTGACCAGTCATTTTAGAGATGCATTAAACCCATTCCAGTGTTATTCCTTGATGGCTTTTCAATCCGTTGAACTTCATACATTCGTACTTATTAATTGGGTGCGTCCGGGAACTGTCTGCTATTGATGCAACGCTCAAATTAATAGATTAAAACTACGAAATTCGATAACTCGTAACTAATCACTACGTGTGTCCAAAACGTCCTTGTGCTGTTACTGCTGTATATGTTTCAATGACAGTATATCAATTATCAATAATTACTTTGAAGGAGATACTGAAATGGAAATTAAAAGCCTGGTAGGGTTTTTTCCCACGTTCACCACGGAGTAAATATATGTATTTTGTAGAAATTTCATAACAAATTTTACCAACCCATAAAATATTAATTTACCAAAAATAATACATACCAATCAATATTAATAAATGATGTCATCTCTATAATCTAACTGATAACGGAAAAATACAAATCACCGTTGGAGCACGTATGAATGTTGAAAGTGTTCAAGCTAAATATTTTTCGAACCCTTGTACCGGGTTAATTGTACATATTCCCCTCAAACTTTTTGTTTGAGAATGCTTAGACTAAATAGGAAATTGAGATCTAAAGTTCAGGTATCAGTATGGAGTATCAGCACACACGTGAAACTACTACCACTAATTATATACTTGTACGTGGGTTCATATACCCTGTTGTCCTATGGAAAGGTTGCGTACATATCCATATTATGAAGTCTTGCTTACAGTATAGGAAATGAATGGACATAGTATGTGCATTTTTAATGCATTCCCTCAAGCGCTTTTGGTTATTCCAGAGTCAGGAATTGAGCTTCCCTGAGATCTTCTCCCTTGAAGCCAGGATGAGTTTTGCTGTCCAACCAAAACTTGTTACTGCCTGCAGAAATACAAGAAAAAAAAGAAATAGTTTGCGTTCCCGATCTCAAATACAATCCACTGCAAATGGGTGCGTTCGTTCACGTATAGGCAAGTTGCAGTAGTATGAAACTGTGCAAGAGATTTTTTTAAATGCATAAAAGGATGGCAGCAATTAACTTTTATGCTTATTCTTGAGCTTATTACACATGTATACAGCCTGGCGTTACATTTAAGAATACTGAAGTATTGCAGAAAATTGTTAGGTAAAACTGCTTCCTTAGCTTCTCCTTACATTCTATCTGTGAAGGTTTTTTATTCTGCAAACCCATTGTAGAATTGTAACTGCTTGCTTCAAAACTCTAAACTGTGTATTTCTTATAATGCTAATGGGTGATTCCATACATACATATGGATACATGTCATTTTCTTGTACAGACATACCGTGTACTTACTATGAAGGTATTTTCATTTGTGGACAAAGATTATATAAAGAGGAAAATAGATATGGTCGAGTCATGTGTGTGGAAGATTTGTGTAACCTCAGCACATGGAACTCCGTGTGTATAGTCTGGACTGTGGTCACAAACTGATGTAAAAAACTAGATGCTCATGTCTTCATTGAGACATGTTGCAGCAATGAAGATATGGGTGTGGGTGTCGAACAAAGATTCTGGATGAACTTGATTAACGAGTCAAACCAATATATGAACAAGTGTGGTTCCCCAAATTTCCTTAGAACCGCCGTGGCTGGCTCGTTGACAACACTGATTCCCCGTGTTTAACTATCTTTTGGACGACATGTAAAGAGACAGAATCATTTTTCCCCCATGAGTTTTAAACAAGTCTCAGCTTCATAACTTGAGGGAATTGTGCTCAGCTTGCAGTTTTTCCAGTAAGAGTCCAACCAGATTCCAGAGAGAAATAGACCATAAAACATTTTCACAGATTCAGCATTCTTTAATGCTCTCTACAGTTAAAACTCCTCTAGTCTAAATTACTAAAAGTTAATAATGTAAAGCCGACATACCGTAGGCATTGATTTTGTCATATACAAAGTTTCTCCTATCTGATAAGTTCTCAATTTAAACTGACACAAAAAACTGACAAATCCAATCAAGGTGTGTAACTTCAGAATAACAAGGAAAGGAAAAAGAGAAAAAAAAACAGAGTCGTATTTTATTAACGCCAGTTGGGGGAGTAAATAAGGTCTGAAAAAGGTTGGAGTTTTATGTCCAAGACTCAAAAAAACAGCACCAATTAAAAGCTTGGTGAATATTAATTTTTGTTTCTTCGATGGTGATATTGAACACCGAATTCACTCATTTGTTGGTGTAAGTATCTTACTACACGACGGAATCAGAGATTCTCCCACGCTTGTGAAATATACGGAATACCGGTCGAATCTGCGGGCATACAAAGTCAGGTAAGGACAAAACATTCACGTGTTTCACATTTACTGTATGTAAGTGGTAATCTTCTTCTGTCTAATTAGGCAAAATTTTTGCAGCAGGTTGTTCAGAAAATCAGAACATGTGGCTGTCGTTGATATCAGTATTAGTATTTTTTTTATCATGTGGCAATTTCATGGGAATGGTATTTTAAGATGGGGCAACGTACGAACTACAAACTATTATGCGTGCAAAACTGACACAAATTAGTCTCATGCTCTCAGCCCTATAAATTCTGACTGTATGTTGCCTTTACTTAATTTGAGTCTTGAGTTGTTTTTATGGTAGTAAAAATTGCAATAAGGTGGAACACGTGTATATTCCGTGTAATTTAATTTGTACAGCCAGTGAATATATGTTTCTGTGGTGCTTGAATAATTGTATCAACACAGTGCCTACATAAGACTTATGACAGAGGAGGAAGAGTTAGTTGCCGGTTGAGGAATGTGGGAGCGAGAAGCAACGATAAATTTGTTCTGCTACATCTTCATAAATGTTGATTACTTTGTTTGTTTTCTTGCACTCTATTTAATAGATCTGTATTAACCTTTACCTATATTTACTCAGTAAATCCAATTAACATGATAAGCCTGCCCTTATTACTAACTAGCTAAGGAAAATTTTTAAATGACTGGGGTGTTGTACTTGTTTGACCTTATCACTATCATAAACTCGTGTTAACCCCATACGGGGATGGCAACCAGCTGTGAACTAAAGATAGCATGGAATATAATAATTGAAGTTACTGAAATAACTTACGGTACATTTAACATATTAGGACTGCCGAGTAGGCAGAAAGACTAGAGAATATTAGTTATGTATATATAGTTTATTTTAGTTCTGATATTTGACAGTCTTCGTGTGTGACTCTGGCTACATACAAAACGGAAATTTTTCAATCTGTAGTCATTAATATTCTATATTTGCAAATTATTCACAACCTAGCTCCGTACCCTGATAACCTCACTGGAAAGTTAAGTCATTATACCGAATATGTTGATTTCAATTCCATCAATAATATAATTTGTTTTTACTAATAAGCTGCGAAAACTAAAGAGAGTTTATTGCTAACCTACTTGGAGTAGACATAATTTTTGCGACAGATAATTTCAGCTGTCGAAGTACATTTCTTTTGATTTTTGCAAATCAACTTCTGCGTAATTATTGCACACATAAAATAAGTGTGTTAATTATGGTGGCAATTGTAAGATAATATTTTGGTCTCTCCTGAACAGTATGCTCTATTTCACACACTCACACATGAGATGATTCTATGCTGACAAATAAAATTTTATTACATGTGTGAGTGTTTCGGATTGTTGCCTCTCAACATGATATTTGAGCATCGACTGTATTATTATGTTTTGTGCTTGAGTATCTATAGTTATGGTTATTTTAGTAGCTGGAAAAGTTTATTGTCCACGTCCACAGTATGTAGTTATTTTTGGGACAGCATGGACGAGACACGGCTTACAATTATTACAGCGTGCTTCAGAGTCCGAAAGAAAGAAATACGTTAGATTACGTAATGAATTGAAAGGGGAAGTGAATTACATAATGAGATTATGTTCAAGTATTCATGCTCATAGTGCTAATGCTAACAAGTATGAAGCATTTGAAAGATTTCTAAAGGATACTCCTGCAAACTTCACGTGTTTTCCCAAGAGTATGCACAAGCAAGGTTCACAGGCTGGCTAGGATTTTTTTTTGTCGTCGAACTGTCAGTAAATACTCAAGTAGTTTTTTTTTTTGTGAGAACAAGTTAAGCTGATACGACCTTAGTTTTAACATAACTATAACTTGTATACGAGCACAATTTACATATAACTTGTTCCTGCAAAGGGAAGGCAAAAACAATCTTATTGTACCTTGTAAGACCATCGCATATTAAATTCTGTAGTTGGAGCTGGGGCTCCACACTGAGACAACTTACCCCCGGGTTATGAGTCCGAGATTACCTACAAGTACAAATAATTATGAGTATACATTACATACATATGCATACGTTTCCTTGTAGAATACAAAATATCCGTCCCTGCCCTTGTAAAATGTCTAGTTCTTGTCTGAAAGGCAAACGTCGATCTGATGCGCATCTATTCCTAGTTTTGAATGCAGTCAGACCCAGACTGTATTAAAATGAATGAGGCTATAAAACAGCAAATAAAGCTTAATAATACAATTGCATCTGGTGGTTAGATAATTGATGGATATATACATAAATACTACGTAGCTGGAGTGGATCCGAGGGAAGCTCTTATCAAAAAGAATTTCATTCATAATAATCATTATTACAACTATTTTTCCCATTAACTATTTCCAGTCTGACCGTTGTGTATGCATATAGATAATTCTAAGATGGTCGGAAATTGTGGTTGACATTTACAACTTATAATTAAATTCTGCCACATGGCTCGGAGATAACTGGGAGCATTGTACAAATAGCATGCCTACTTTGTATGTATGTATGTATATGCTCACTTCCTTTCCTGGAAAGCACAACAGTTGCTAAGGTTTCCTCAATAATCCTTTTACATGAAGCTCCGTTTCTCGAGTCTCTTTTTTTCTGTTTACGAGTGTAAGCAATTAAAATCGAGCACATATGTATATAGTATAGATGAAGTTACAGTACAAGGAATCTTAGGAACGCTCGATTATAGACAGGTGGGCTTAAAATGTCAGCGGAAATTTTGAGCAATTAGTAACAGCTTTTTTTTAAACTGTCACCTTGCAATATCAGGACAACTTAGTAACTGATAGAGAAATTTTTCCGTTGGAATTTTTGTCAACAGTGATATTGAATCACTCATTTGTAGTCTTAAACCAAGTATAAGCCTTAAATATTCCATAATTCTGTTTAGACTCAATTTTTATCTCAACTAAAATAAATATTGGGAAAAATGCTAATACTGGAGTATCATTTACAGCTTGACGGAATCCAAGCTAAGCATGCAGCTGACTAAAATAGGCTAGTGTCCTATCCTATGCAAGCAGAATTTTGGTCAAAGAAAATTGTCACTCAGCTCAATACCAGAAGCAGTACTTGCTATCAGTTAAATTTACAAAGAATGCTATATATTCAAAATGTATGGCATTATTAGCTGATGAGCAAGCAAAGAGATACAGATAGCAACCAGTGTGTATGCTGGGGATTTTTTATTTACATACTTATCTCCTGTCCTTTTTTTCCTTTAAAAACTGCATCTAAATTAAATATTTGTCATCTCAGGGACAAAAATTCCCATGTTTTTTAGTAACAGACTTAATGTTTAAAATAATAACACCAATTGTAAGATTTAAGTAAAATCACGGGTGTCCAGATTAAGTCTGTTGATCGTATCTGCCAAGAAATCCAAATCCCAAAGATTAATAGCAAAATATCTAAATGCTATTTTAAGAGTAAGCAATTTTTCAAGTGGGTGTTCACCCATTCCATATAAATTTTATACTTAGGACTTTGAAACTTATAAGTTGTGCATCCATTTAAAATCCAAGCTTAGTATATATTAAGTACTTCTAGCCTGATAATTTCCAACTTTGGATTTCTGTACGCTACTGGTGACACTCAACAAATTAGGAGTAACGATAAATTCTCATCAAAGTTCCTTTTCATTTATTTATCAGCCAATATTTATCTTGGCAATTGATATCAAAGTATATCTTTGTTTTTGGTGAGATGGAATGGTTACATTTGAAAGATTTATTTGTTTTGACATAGCACCGCACAGAATCTCCGGAGACGATTAGTGTCTATTTCTCGGACATCAATAATTACGAGACGACATGGGGAGAAATAATGTGAGGTCGGACGGGAATGCGGAACCTTCCGCACCAGAAAGTCAACCTTTGAAGGATGACAGACCACAGGTATGATTTATTTCAAAAATAACTTATTTTAAATCTAAAGGATTCTAAACAATATTATTTCTTTGAAAATAATTTTTAAGGATATTTATCCCATGTGTATAAATGTCTATTGAAATAGAATCCCAATGCGGGAGGAACCGTTGAGCTGAAGAAGGAGCTGGGACTTATGAATGGAGTGGGAATAATTGTGGGAGTGATAATTGGAGCAGGAATCTTTGTCTCTCCTGTTGGAGTGATACAATACTCAGGATCAACGGGCTTAGCACTAATAGTATGGGCCATGTCCGGCCTTTTGTCCATGGTCGGGGCTCTGTGCTATGCTGAACTGGGTTCGTTTACACTTTTTACCAGAATTAATCACCCAATAAATCATAACTGTGCGCATTGGTTCTAGGAACGTGGTTGCTTAGAAATCAAGTTTTCTTATCTCGTTAAAAGTTAAGCTCCAGATAAAAAAAAAGACTAAATTGCTTGTCCTTGCCGTCTGGTTCAAGAGAATTTTAGTAGCGTATAATTTCTTGATATTTTTGTCATTTGTAGTCTCCACGTCTAATGGAGCAATCAGTACGACTGATTGTGAGTTAAAGTCAATGCCAAGTCTTCACTATGTTGCAGCTATCCAACTGAACTGGTTGACTCTGATATCATTAATGAGTATCATTCTTGGATATCATTCATGGGACTTAGGGATAAACCATTATTTTTAATTTGTAGTACCCAAGGCCTATTATTGATAGTACTAATATCCTGTTTATTAACTCAAAAAACTAAGAGTTCCTCCAGGTCACTGTGATTTACACTTAATGCTATAATCATGTCTCAGGAGTTGAATGCTCGTGTACAAGGGTCTACTTATTGATGGATTTTAGGTACAATGATACCCAAGTCAGGAGGAGATTATACTTACATTATGGACTCCCTCGGAGCCCTCCCGGCATTCTTGTATCTTTGGGTGGCGTTGATGATCATTGTTCCCACAGGGAATGCCATCCTAGCCTTAACTTTTTCTCAATACATTTTGCAACCCTTTTGGCCCGAGTGTGTTCCTCCAGATGCAGCCGTCCGACTCCTTAGCGCCGTTGTCATAGGTTGGTTGAAAAAAAAATATTCCTCCTCGTTTACTTTCCAATGTTGTTGGGATACTTATGGGATGCTATATAGATACTCATAAGGGAGCAGGAGGCACTGCACACTGCCTTGATGAGATGGAGTTCATTTATAGTCATTTATGTTTATAAATGAGTGTAGCATTATTATCGTGATTCCATTCATGAGCTCGTGTGTACACGAACTTTTTTGTACGTCGTCTTTGATAAAGCTTTGACAAGCCAACTTTAAATTAAACTAAATCATCTAATGACTGTCCGTGTAAATGCCGAGGCTCATTTGTGTTCTCTTTCAAGATGTGATTAATATTAACACTAAATGCTTGTCTTATGTATGATCACTATCCAAACAGCTCTTCTGACGGCTGTCAATTGCTACAATGTTAAATGGTCTGCTCGACTCCAGGATTTGTTCACAAGTATGAAAATTCTGGCGTTGGTTATCATCGTTATTGCCGGTCTGGTCGTCCTTTGCATGGGCACCACGGATAATCTGGCAGAGCCTTTTGAGGGGACAACCACTGAACCAGGAAATATTGCCAAAGCATTTTACAGCGGCCTCTTTACTTATGCCGGCTGGTTAGTGTCTTAATCAAATGGGAACGTATAACTCCATTGTAAATGGTCTTTCAATTGTGATACATGAGGATTCTCATTTTGCAGGAATTATTTAAACTTTGTCACAGAGGAGATCAAGAATCCTTTTAAGTAAGTTCATCTTTCACGTAGCCGACGGTTTACTATGATCATTGCAATAAAGAGCAATTGAAGGAACTATTTTATGTGGACTGTAGGAATCTCCCAAGAGCTATTTGGATATCTATGCCCGTTGTAACCATTGCTTATACTTTAGCAAATGTGGCTTACTTTGTTGTTTTGACAAAAGTTGAGATTCTGAACTCAAATGCTGTGGCTGTGGTAAGTTTTATGTGATTGCTTGACGGTCGTATGTATTAGATAACGTGCATGCCATTTATTAATGTTGTGTAATTTAAACCTTGGAATATTATTTGTAGTTCCTATAGCGAGCAATATATAATATTATAGCCTGTGTATCTTGCGTCGGACTATTTGAATGGATTTTTGCACTCACTCAGTGGGATCCAGTTAAATATTGAATTTTGAGTATTGATTGATGCTTATCTTCCAGACATTTGGGGATAAACTTCTCGGCGTGATGTCCTGGATTATGCCTGTCTTTGTGGCTTGCTCTACCTTTGGAGCTCTCAATGCGTCCATTTACGCACCGTCCCGTTTAGTCTTCGTTGGGGCTCGAGAAGGACATCTGCCTCGTGCTTTGGCTCTCATCAACGTTGAAACATGTACACCCATCCCAGCTTTAATATTTCTTGTAAGATCATTAAGTGTATATCTTATCTTCATATGATTTCAATCCTACACCATCCACTTGCAATGACATGTATGAGTATGTCCAAGCTGGAGGGAGAAGCTACAATTTAAGTGTGATTTATACATAATCTTTTTTATATAGGGGCTACTGTCCATCTTCATGTTGATATCAAAAGACGTCCAAGCCTTAATTGACTACTTATCGTTTGTTGAAGCCTCTTTCTGGGGCATGTCCATTGCAGGCCTTCTCTGGCTCAGATATAAGAGACCAGACTTAGAGCGACCAATCAAGGTATTTACATACTCTTATTTCCAGTAATTTCCCCAAATAATACTTATAGACTCAGGGCAGATGCATTTGGGGATAGTTTAGGTGACATCATACATGCAATGTGTCACATAATCTTTGACGATATGCAGTTTCCAACTATTGCTGCAGCTGCTAATAGAGCAAGGGAGCATTTACAATTTAATGATTTATTAGGTATCTACATGTATTGACCATTTGTAAAGATACAGAAGTGCTGGGATATGAACCATACAAAGTGTCACCCAAGACACTCTTTGCTCTTGTAATGTATAATTTTAGGGTTTACCAGATATATATGGGTCATATTGGAAAATTTTGAACGGTACTGTTAATACATTTTGTCAGAATGTGCAATCTTTTGATTGTCTGTTGCAAATTCTTATTGTTAGCTCAAATGACTGTCTGTCTTGCTTATTGGTCATTAGGTATCTGGAATAAAGGGGATTTATTAATCCTATCGTATGCGTTTCTTAACACTGACCGCTCCAGCCTTGCCTGACCCTATTATAGTTTATGCATGCCAGGATCATTTCGCAATATATGACTTGAACTTGTAATGTGAAAATGTGTTATGATGTAATTAGGTAAGTCTGGTGCTCCCCATCCTGTTCCTCCTCGTGATAATCTTCCTCATCGTTGTCTCAGTTATTGAAAATCAAGACTCGATTGGGATTGCACTAATTATTGTAGCATCTGGAATTCCTGTGTACTATATTTTTATTTATTGGGAAAATAAACCACAATTCCTCAAACGTCTTGGAGGTAAGTTCCTATACTTTTTAATAATAGCGGATGAGTACGTGTATGTGTGGCTATTGTGAATGTCTGCTCAATTGACGTCATTCGGTCCGAACATCCAGTCTGTATAGTTTGTTGTAGTTGTAATAAAATTATTAAGTACTAATATCTACAACTAACAATAAGTACTTACAGCTGGTGTGAATTGTGTCCTAGTAGTCTGTCTTTATAAGTAGCATTTACAGTGCTAAACTAATTTATTATTGTTCCCCATACTGTTGCTTTGCTCGTTGTTTCTTGAATCCAGTGATTTCATGTTCAATTATGAGATCTATGAACGGGTTATTGAAACATACTATCTCTGAATTCGGAGCTTTACCTGAAAATCACTGAAGTATTCTTGTTTGTTCTGTCTACTTTTTACAGCTTATAATGGTACGTCAAACCCCATCCATGACGGTGAAGACGCGCCGCTTTTGCCCAATAATAATCCTCGTTTAATTCCACCTCTAAATGCATCCGAAAAAGATCAAAATGTAAACGTTTCGCAAAATCCTTGAAAAGTATTTTTTCATGGGAAAGGAAGGGAAAAAAATCCGTTTTCTTTGTGCATAACTTATTTTTATACTGTATTGTAATCGTTACAATAGATTGTTCACACGTGAGACTATATCTCATTTGGCATGGAGAACCCTAACTTTCACTTATGTTCATAGCAGGGGATCCATATGCCGAATATTTATGCATTATGCTGTGATAAAAGGTACTGTAGGTTTTGAAATCTCAGAATCAGTTTTCAGGGGACTTAAAATGCATGACTCATTCAACTTCTTTTTTTTTCTCAAACCGCCCTTTCGGCAACTAGTCCCAATTTAATGTTTAAATCCCAGCCACCGAACTTTCAACCAAACGTGACGTAAATATTATGTGTGTTCTATTTGAGTTACATCAATGTCTTGTTAAATAACGATACGAAATACAACCAATAAAAAAAGATAAAGCAGAAAATATTTTTTAATGTTGGGGTAGGTACATTTGTACATTGCGTATTGTACAGTAAAAAAGAGCCAAAAGTTCTGATTGTTAGTTTCTTTTATTTCATGTTTAATGTAAGTGTTTAAGGCAGACTATAATATTTTAATTTAAATATTTTGCAAACGAACAAACAATGTTTGACTATAGTTTTGAAACCTAATAAAATTCTAACTTTTCTTAATGACCACTTAATACAGTTTAGCATAATTCCTGTAATGTAAAGATTTCTCAGCTGTACATACAATTTATTGCATATTTTATCCCGTATGATGTGACTATGAGTTCTTTACCTTGTTGTTATCACCCTTGTACTAATGAATCACAACGGTAACCGCTGTAGTGTGATGCGTTTTGATGTTAACACCGTCGTTCCAAGGTCTGTTTAGTGTATTTATATGCTGCCCCTTTTGTGCTGTCAAACCTTCTTTCTACTTGTACACTGGTTCACCTTCTTGTTATTCCAGATAATCTGACACAAATTTTCTCTGCTGGTGAGAGATCATTTTAATATTATGTATTCTGAATTTGCAGAACAAATGTACCGCACAAGCGCAATATTTTTCAAAGGTGTTCTTGCGGACAGTCATCAAGAATAGGACATCTGTAAGAGTTTCCGAATTCCAACAAAACCAAGTGCTTCCAGTGTTTCTTAGAATCATGTTTGTACCATGTATAAATAATAAATACACATGTAGCAATGGCTTTGTATTTATGCTTGTTGAGCTTATAATTTAAAAGTTTTTAATTAAAAGTATTTAAGGCAGCTGAAAGTTTTAAAGTCATTTTTATATCATATCTGATATTTTAATCCATAGTTTAGACTGAAAAAGTGGCTTGGGTTGTTACCAAAAGCGAATCATTAAAAAATGATTTTATTTCTGTGTGACCTCGTGTAAATATACATTTTTCTTGATATATTTGCCCGCAGAAGGGAGGCAATTACAATCGTGACAAAGTATATCTTTTTATTGAAATTCAACAAAATCTTTTAATAACTGCCATTAGCAATAATATTTTGATGATAAGAATCTATTTGTAATAAATTATATGATGTACTAAAATATTATTGAGAATATAATTAGTTGAGAATATCATTTACAATATATTAGCGTACTTTTAAGAAAGTTGATGAAGATTAATAATTATTGTAATATTTCAAAATTAATATCTATATAAACGTTGCAACCGACTCCAAGCTCAAGGTTGGAGACGTTTGTCACATGGCGGACAACCCAAGGTGAAAAGGTAAAATTTAATTGGAAATTACTGTCCAATTACTTCTAAGTTCAATTTTATATAAAATCGGAGGGTTGACTATATATTAAGCTAGTCAGAGCTAGCTAGCTTAATGTACATTTTAATACTTAAAATATTCAGAATTTAGTTGAATTTACAAACACTAGTAATTACTGTAAAATTAATGGAGTCGCCCTTACATTACTAATTTGATGACCTTATTTATTGTTGCTGAGATTTGAGTAAAATATTTATAAACTTTGAAATAGGTGCAAATATTTTTATAAAAAGTCATGCAAGACAGATTTTCAGACTTTATTGCTGCTTTTGTAGTTATTGGTTTCACAGCTAATTCAATTCAAATCAATGGGCACAGTTAATTTATGTCGTTTGTTTAGCCATTACGCTACATCATATTTATTTGACTATTTCTTTTATGAGAAATTGACGGCTTTCAAATTACTCCCGAAACGGATAAAAGTGCTAGAGCTGCAATCTTGGAAGATAACAACATTTTCTTCTAGCTAATCTGATCATCTGTAATCTAAATATAATATCTAATTAATTACATAAAATGAAAGTTCAACTAACAATAACGGAAAGGATTTACAATGATTTAACATTTAAAAAATATATTTCTTTTGAGCTTCCAGACAAATGGTCAAGGTGTTCGTAATCAAGAGGTATACATTTGATCTCTAATAAAGATTATATCACCGTTGAAGATACAAAATGATCTAAATGCATTTTTGATTACAGTCATTACAATCAATGCGGTTTCTCTAAAAGCAAAATGATATTTTTCCATGCTCTTGTGTAGAATATTTTGAATGAGCATTACGATTATTACCATTAATTTTTTAAAATCACATTGTGATATTATACATTTCGTGTTGTCATGTTGATGAAACTTTGTGTCTATCATTTTGCTTTTACTGAAAAATGCCTCTTCACCGACTATTCTTTGAAATTGAATAATTCATAGAATACAGATAGCTGTCGTTTACAACACATTCTAACATATTTTTATCCCAAAATCTGCTCACCCCACAATTACGGAAATTCGTTAGAGATGCCTCCACTTAAAGCCAGGCGCTACTCATAAAGTAGAATTATGAGTGATTCCGATTAATTTCAGTTTTAATCAATTTCCTCCTAACTTGGTGACTTCAATCTAAAACGTAAGTGAAGGAGCACCGCAAGTTTGCATAAGAAAAGAGAAGCATTCACGTATTGCGGTTATACACTCATGCATATACAGTACTCCCGGATGGAATAATTAATTCTCGTGAATTTAGAATCAGACGGTGAGCCCGTTGGAAATTTGTCTATGTTATGAATTATTAAATAAGGGCACTCATGCGAAATAAGTTTAAGAAATGAAAGACCCAAAGATATCGAAATTTTGATTCCTTGTGAAGAAGCTTCCCCAGAAACAGGATGTCATTCGAGTGAAATGAACTCCCTAATTCCACTTAACTGTATCTATACATACGCAGATATTTATATAAACGTACAAAAAGGAACGTATAAAAACTCCACCTTTTCCCTCTCATCTATAATGTACTCCAATTTTGACCTGACAGAAATTTCATTTTCTGAAAACAGAACAGGATGTGTAATAATTCTGCAAACGACTCAAACTCATTGAAGTGGCCAGCGTTTCAGTTTCAGAACAACTTCACAACTTTTAATATTTGCAGATACAACGTTAATAACAAATAAAAACCACCTAACTTGTTCCTACACCTGCACCCTAAGGCC
Source organism: Allacma fusca (assembly GCA_947179485.1). Classification (NCBI taxonomy): domain Eukaryota; kingdom Metazoa; phylum Arthropoda; class Collembola; order Symphypleona; family Sminthuridae; genus Allacma; species Allacma fusca. The sequence continues at coordinate 12,845,607 of OX359250.1, forward strand.
TGAGTGAAACTCTATTTCCGAAATCGATTTAATTTTGCAATATATATTCTATATATATATGTATATGTTTGTGAATTAAAGTAAAGCTTGACTATAAATTGTACACATGCGTGCGACCTGCAATAAAAACTCAAACAAATGCCGCATTACAGAATTAATTATTGAATCGGATGTTTCTCTGCTCGGATATTTTCTTGGAATTACTTCCCTCCAAGACTACCAAGGCATGAATAAGGGATCCTTATAGAATATGAAATATTCAACCAATACGAAGCGCAATTCTTCTTCCATCAAATTATTTTTAACTTAATGAAAAACCATGGAATTCATTATCTCATTTACACTCACGGTCAAAGTACAAAGTAATTGCACTCAGGAAAATCAATTTTGTTTGCACGAGGCGCTTCCCCCCTAAAGCCTTTCTTGTTTAACTTGCTCAAAAGGGAATTAGTCCTCTCGGAAATACACTTGTGCACCTTTGTGTGTACATGCACAATATTCGTGGAAGTTTATTGGCTCATTATACAATATATTCTCTCTTCTCTACGAAATTGTAACTCTTGGTAAGGTACTCTGTAATATGCACACTCGCTGTTCTTACTTTCCCCAGACTTGGTAGTAGAGTTGGTAGAAGGTTTCAAAAGGCTCTTGGCTGCAATAGCTGCTAAATTGTTGGTCTACTGAAGGGATTCTGCTGTTTGGTGCTTCCACTTAATACTAAGTCAACAATTTGCACATGTTCGATTTTTTTCCCCAAATTACAGTACCTACCTCTATATGTAATTATATATAACCCAGTATTTACATACACAACTGTTATCATGTTTACTCTTGAGCTTTTCGGATGACTAATTAAATCTTGCGGGGAGAAAGCTGAAATGCTCAAAACTTATGAGAAGTGAAAGAAGGCTGTGCTAGAAACACTTTTGCTTGACAATAATACTTACTGCTACATTTCGATTTCAAACTAGCCAATGTACAATCAAATGAATCAATAACAAGGCTTTATCACCACACGATCATCATATAAATGTGTGTTAGTCAAATCAATATAGGATTTGACTTGTATAATGTTAAGCTATGTATGTATCTACGTCTACCTATTGGTATTTATATAATATATTTGGTTGAATGGGTCTTACCTTTCCACAGTGCCTATTCCAATGAGTGTGGCTAATAAATTTTGCTTAAAATAAATTTATTTAGAATTGTGGGCTACACTACTGTAAGAACTTTATGCGTAGTGCTCATTGGGGAATTATAGGAGCAAAATGTAAGAAACCTGCTTGAGCACTTTCTTATGTAAATATAGTGCCTCCAAATTGAGGACACACAGTTCACCCAGCCAGGTTTGTCCAGTGAGACGCACCAACTACACAGAGAGTGTGTAGGGATTACATAAATAATTCCCGTCTTGAGTTTCAGAAGAGAAATGTCGACGCAAAACTGAGAGCTTGAATGACTCAGCAAAAATCTCAAATAGGTTTGATGCGCTTCAGCGCATCCTATGATTTTTAATACTATATACATATGTAGTATTAAATTATTTGTATACTGCATATTAAAATGGCATATGCTATATATCATCCAGTAGTTTTTAATATTATATATGTAATTACATTATGCATATACTGCATTTAAAACTGCATATGCGATATGACATATGTGAGCTAGTAATATTAAGCATATTATTGGCAATTCTTTAAATACTAAAATCGTCCATTAGTTACGAAGCATTACGAAGTTGCAGGTAAACGTTATGGTGGCGTTGAAGGTGCGTGCGGATTGGCTCTGCCTGGAGCCTTAAGGAACGGGAATGAAGACGGGCGTTAATTGGCTCTCACAAAAAGGTATTGTAATGTCGTAACTTGATCGTAATGCTTTGTTAACGTTCCGCTTTGCTTCATTTTACTAGGCCCAATTCTTTTGTGTATGTTGCTAGACCGTAGACACTTAAATTATTCTCTCATAGTCTAATTTTTTTTGAGTTTTATTGATTGTTTTTTCTTTGTTTGGTGGTCATGGATAATTGTAAGTAGTGGCTGCAAATATAAATATTGGCTTGTGTTTGAGTGTAAGAGTGTAATTGTGTTAATTAAATAATTTTTTAAATATTTTAGTATGTAACTTGCTGCGCTCATGCAGTGACTGTACCACAAACCCAAATTGTAATTGGGGAATACTGTTCCAGCAAGCGGGGCAATGCGTACGGGATATTGCTGAAATTGGCGAGGAAGTGCTCGGAATTGCTCGATCTCCAGCCGAGTGTGGAGATCCTCAGTGCCAGAGCACGGTCGTGCGAAAAATCTCAATTATTGATTGGTCGGTTACTGGTAAGTTGTTTATTAATCTTGTTGTCAAAACCAATGTCAGTCCTTGTCGCTCCTTGTGACTCCTTGTGGCTCCTTGTGGCTCCTTGTGGCTCCTTGTTGGTCCTTGTGGCTCCTTGTCGCTCCTTGTGGCTCCTTGTGGCTCCTTGTCGCTCCTTGTGGCTCCTTGTGGCTCCTTGTCGCTCCTTGTCGCTCCTTGTCGCTCCTTGTCACTCCTTGTCGCTCCTTGTCGCTCCTTGTTGCTCATTGTCGCTTCTTGTCGCTCCTTGTTAGTCTTTGCGTCAACTACATTGTTGTCAATCCATTAATTACCCGTGACTTAAAATAAATAATTTAATTTCAAATTACAGTTAATTTTCCAGGTGCACTTAGTGTTGTGGGAGCAATTTTGTTAGGAGGAATTGGGTTTGCTGTATTCTGGCTGCTGCAAAGACGAGCTTCAGCACAGTACAGGCCCCAATTGAACGAACAGGAAGCTGCCAGAGTTCGAGGGTTCGTCCCTGCTAACAACCGATACGCTCGACGGAACACCATTCGAGCATGGCTTGAGGACGTGATGCAGCAGGAAGGGGATGCAGAGGACGTAGCTCTTGGGCGTCAAGGTAATATTTATAAATGCAATACGCCAATGTGAGGCAATTTAATAATGTGCGTAAGATACATCACTAATAAAAATTTTGTGCTCATACAGTTTTGGATCAATTACGAGCAAATCTTGCAAACGACGCGCTTGACCAGCTCCGTCGTCAACAAGTCCGTGCTGACCGCTACAATGAGCAGCTTGACCAACAAGTCAATAGGCCTCACGGAAATCCATTGCTTGACCCAGCATTTCAGCCCCCCGAGGATTTGGCAAATCAGCCAGCTTTGCTGGTTCTGAATGATCCAGAAGCGGTCGTTGTCCAAGATAATGGTGTAGGAGGTTTGTTGGCTCAAGAGGTAGAAGTCCCTCCTGCAAATCAGATGCTGGTTGAGGAAGTCAACCGTAGTCCCCGTCGAGTTGCTCTTCCACGACAAGCCAAAGTTGTTGCAACTGAAAGACTGCGTCAATTCTTTCGCCGTTGATTTCTTTTTTCTTTTTGTATAGTTGTTCAAAAATAATGAATTACTAAATGTCTTATAACTCTATTCAAATCTATGGTGCTTGTCCTTATGAATTTTATATGACGTTCCAAGGCATCGCTGCCTTTTTTCGAGTGCCATGCGGTAACATTGTAGTCATTGTAGCAATGTTATTTGATATATTTGTATTTTTATAATCGTTGTAATAAACGTTGTTAACACACATTTTGTATGGAAGCGTATATACTAGTGTACATGACCATCAACCACATCAGTCAGGTCTTTTCATCTGTACAGTTAGCTTGCTATAATCTCGCACGAAGGTAATCATGAAAGTAAATCAGTTGAGATGCCACTCTTGCCGTTTTAGTTACTTGTATAATTTAAAAGCAAGGCATATGGTTAGGTTGCAAGTACACGATACCAAACAGTATTGTAATCGGTGTTCAACAATACTTTTAATTAAAAAAACAATTTCTGAGATTTACAATACATCTAGGGAACTCGCAGTGTCTTCTAGTGGCAGTTCAAAACTAGATAAGGCTTTTGTTCCCGCCTATTGGGTCAAAACGTTCAAGTCATTTTGGAACTCTAAATGCCAGTTTTGTAAAAGTGACTCGTTAGAAGAGGATATTACAGAGCGCCAGTTCCATTTAGAGACCTATTCGGATTACAAGCAACTGTGTAAAGGCATTATTGTGTACGAATTTGCTCTACAAGACTCTATTAGGCTGTGTGAAACTTGTTTTGCAACATTTGTTCTCAATACAAATTGCCCTCAAGAAGTAAAGAACAGTTTTACAAAGGTGCTTAAAACTATTAAATGAATTCTGGAGAAATAAGGAGAAGTTACTTAAACCAGCGTCTTTCGGGTTCATTTTCGGGCCTTGACGGGTTTTTGCGCCAGCGAAGAAAATGGAATGATAAGAAAGCAGTTGAAGCGGAACTTCAAACAATTCAAAGCTACAGTCTCCATAAACCAATTAAAAGAAAATTTAGGCGGCGAAACGTTCAAGTAGGACTCATAAATTCCACTTGGTGCGCTGATTTAAAAATCTTATCGGACAAGTGGGTTCCATATAACAACTGTAATAAATGTGTATTTGTATGCATGGATTTTTTAAGTAAGTATGCGTACTGTAGAATGCTAAAATCAAAAAGCTCGGAGCATGTCATCAAAGCATTTAAATCAATTCTAAAAGAAGCAAGCCCTGCGAAACCAGACTATTTGTGGACAGACGAAGGTCAGCCATTTGTCTACAAATATTTTGTAGTAAAGCTTATAACTATAATGTACATAGTGTTGAAATGTTGTTAAATTGTAGGAACGGAGTTCCGGTCACGTGCGTTTCTAAACCTTCTGGACGATAATAAAATTGTGGCATATTCTACTTCCTCTCCAATTAAGAGTAGTCCGGCTGAACGACTTATTAGAACCCTATTTACAAGAATTCAGCGCTACTTGACACACAATAATACATTTAAATTTGACGACAAACTCCAAGAATTTGTCACGAGTTACAATCACACGGTACATAGTTCAATCAAAAGGACTCCTGCCTCGGTCAAGGTTGAAGATAACTTTGATGTGTGGTGGGAATTGTATAAAAAGTATATACAGGAACAGTCTTTACCCAGAAAGCCTTCTCGGCTCCAAGTTGGTGATAAGGTCCGCATTGGAAGACATAAGATCATTTTTGAAAAAGGTAATCTATAATGTTTTAATTAGCTATTATTGACATGTATATTAGCCGTTATTTACATTTAAATACAGCTTTGCACGCGTATTTTAAGATTAAATTATATATTTTGAATACAGGATACAGCGAGAATTTTTCCCGAGAGATATTTGAAGTGGGGTCTGTACATAATACCCATCCGTATACATATAGCTTAGTAACTTTGAGGACCGCGGAACCACTCCAAGGAAAATTTTATTTTGAAGAGTTGTCATTGGTGGAGGAACAGGCGCCAAGGACAAACCAGGACGTTTTGGAAAACAAGAATGTCGACATACATACTTCCCGACCACAAGCCAATATGGATGACCCTGAGCAGCAAAATGAACGAAAGTTCGACTCCTAATAATTTAGTTGCGACTTTTAAAACGCCACTGCTCTGCCCGCAAAACGCATATGAAATTGGTCTGGTCAGCCTAAGATTTACATTGAGAGACCCAAGCCAAGTTCAACCTAGCCCAAGTCCAGCAGTACCGCCAAATGATCCTCCAGAACCGCCTCTCTTTCCAAATATTCAGTCACCGGTAATAAGAAAATTCACTCAAGAAGTTTTGGGTGATGACCTCATGTCATTCGTCGGAAATCTTAATGACACATTTAAGGATAACAAAATTCCGGTTTGGTTCAAATCAACTATAATAGCAAGTCTACCCGAAACGGAATTGTTGGTCGATATAACAGTTGGGGAACTAGGGCAAGACGAACACCTAAGAATTCCAAATAAACTAGCCAAGGTCCTGGGATTTGAAAGACTGCATTTTTATTTGGGTTCTAGTAATGCAAAGGAAACCTGCAAGCAAAGTACCTTCAGCAAATCATTTTCAAAGGGGGAGAATGTTGAACTTGAATTGGTCAAATTTTCGAGTGATAAAACCGCTTCAGAAAATATAATATATGTAGACAACATATTTGAATCGCTGTATGCACACAAATTTGAAATTCATAAGAACCTACACTCGTTCGTTAGTGCGGCCAATGCGAGTTTGAATAAAAACGGATATGACTTGGAATTTACATTGCTAGCTAATGGAAAAACCCAGTTGGAGTTTAAAAGCTTTACCAAAAAATCAGGCCAGTTTGTTTACATTCCCCCAAAAGTTGCTGATGCGTTGGGCTTTTCGACTGTTAAATTTGATGTAGGGATACACTTGAGTGAAAATGAGGCAAGTGACGTTCTTCTGAAAAAAATTGCAAAGTACGAGAGATTATACTTTACGTTTGGTCTATATAGCAGACAGCTGTATTATATGAAAGAGCCCAAGAGCAGGGACGCGGACGATGTTATTTCAGAAATTAATAAGACATTCAGCGACCAAAAGTTTAAGGAATATGATATCACCTTTCAAATTAAAAATGGTGAAATATTTGTGCGTGAGTTACCACCGTATGCAACAATTTTGTTTTCGTCGACGTTGAATAATTTTTTTGGAATCGCTGAAAATGCTGTATTTAGGAAAGGAGCACGGTTCACCGTTTCTCAAGATATTATAGCGGAAGAAAGCCAAGAAAATTTTACTGACGACAATCATGGCATTTATTTTCCACCTCAAGATGCGGGGGACGCTAAAAGGCTTTTGGTTATAGCTGATTGTGTTCAAAATCAATACTATGGCAATTTCACCCTCCCCCTTCTCAGAGATTTGGATTTATCAAGTAGGAACTATAATACGCCAATCATAATCAATTTTGAACCAGTTGTTTACTTGGGATTGACAAGCGATGTAGTGCAGAAACTTCGCGTGAGATTCTTAGACGAATTCTTAAGAGACAGTGAATTTTCATCGGATTCTGAAACAATCGTTAGTCTACACTTGCGACCAAAATATTAAAATGAGAGATATTTTGTGCAACGATAGTAGCGAAGCCTGCACTTTGGAGCCTCCTCACGTCGTCGACGATGACAGTACAATTAATTATCAAGTGGGTGGTCGAATTGACACCCATATTACGGGCCTGGGCGGGGGCACTGGACTGTCCACAGATTCATCTTCTTATCTTGTGCCCTTGACTCAGTCGCGTAGGCAATCCGCTTCCGGACACCGACGTAGACGGAAACAAGTAGGCGGTCGTGTGCATAAGCGTAAACCCAAAGTCCCGAGGAGAAGGAGGAAAAATCCAAAGGCAGTGCAAAGCGGTGGGGCAAGACGTAGAAGAAAATTAGCAATTAAACGAAACTGTGCGAAACGTTAAGTAACGCCGGTTAATATGGAGACTTCCGTGTTTCAAGAAGATCCAACGGTATTTTCTGGTTCGCAAGAATCCATTAGAAGTGAACTGTTGCCGTTTCAAAATTTTCCTACAGACGTCAGTACCTTAAATAGTGTTGACTATGTCCCATACTATCCTGTTGAATCTTTTACAGATAATTACCAACCAATTCAATTTGTAGTCAGTGGGGACTCTAGCAGCTACTTTGACCTGGCTGACAGTTTTCTTAAGATTAAAGCAAAAATAGTGAGGAGTGATGGAAACGTTTGTGACTCCACAGATTTGGTCTGTCCAACAAATTTGTTTTTTGACGCGTTTTTCAGTAACGTGCAAGTATTTCTGAATAACGTCCAGGTTTTTGACAGCTATAACAACTACCCCTTTTTAGCGTACTTCCACAAAGTGTTGTCCACTAGCCCAGAGGAAAAAAACGGTCGACTTAAAGATTGTTTTTATTACCCCGACGATACGTTTAATGACTACGCAAGTAGTGATGCTGGGTTTACGAAGCGATACGAAATTACCAAAAATTCCCAGCAATTTGTATGCAGTGGTAATATAACTGCAAATTTGTTTATGCAGCAGCGCTATGTCCCCTCAATGACAGAACTGAAAATAGTTCTTCGAAGGTCAAATCCAGAATTTTGCCTCGATTGCAAAACCGATGTTAAAGCGTCTATTTCCGGCTGCCCATACAGTGTAGTTCTAAACGAGGCTACCTTGTTTATGAGTCGCAAAGTGGCTTCAAATGGTGTTCTCCAATTGCACCGAAGACTTTTGAATGAGGGAAAGACCTTTAAATTGCCATGCCCAGCAGCCGATCTCAAATGCATTAATATTGCAGCGGGACTTTCGGCATATCACTCTGACGCCATTATACTGCCCAGATTACCAAAGTGCATTGTCCTGGGATTCGTTCCGACTTCAGCATACCTTGGAAAGCTGTCATCTAGCCCTTTTAATTTTGAACCACATGGTATTTCTAGCGTGACGTTCCAGTGGAGCAACGACACACAAGAATCCAGAGAATTTACGTATGACTTTCAAAACGGGGAAGCTGGGGTGTTTGACGTCACACTTGCATTGAGGTCCTTGAGGAGACTAGCTGCATCACAGATTGTTGGCAACGGCATAAACATTGAAAATTGGAGAAAGGGTAAACCGCTTACAAATAATGATTTAATATGTACATTAAGAAATTAACTCATGCAAGTCTTGCTATCAAAATATATAATTATTATTGTTGGAAGTAATATGGTATCCCTTTATTTCTCCACAGGTTATGCGCTTACGTGCATTGAGTTACTTCCGTTGTCGTCAAACAGTCTCTCTCTCAATAAGAGTGGACAAATGAAAATATCTCTGAGATTTTCTGAAGCCCTCAAGCAGAACACCTCAGTACTTATGTACAATCTGGGTCAGCAGTGCGTGGAGATTGACAAAAACAGGCTTGTCACAGTTGACTGAATTCTACTGTATCCCAAATGAACACGTCGAGCATTGAACGTGCTCTCAACATTCTTTATGGTTCCAAAGGTGTTGATATTCCCGTGGTGGTCTGCTCTGCTGATAACGTAAATCCCTTTTTATCGCCTGAAAGTTTCCCTATGGCCTTGGTAATTAATACGTCCAGAGGCTTTGAGTCAGGTATAGTTTAACGCTTATGCTACATTTTATGCCTACTTTTATAAAACTACCACGCGGTCGTTACTATTGATGGTTGACGGTATGTTTTTGTTTCGTATGTGATATGCAGGTGAACACTGGATAGCTGTATATATAAAAACTGCGGAAAGCGGCTACTACTTTGATTCCTTTGGGCAACCTATTCAAACTTATCAGCATGTCAGACTTCCGAGGCAGATTAAAATTATCAAAGAAAATTGTAAAATACTGCAAAGTAGTTCCAGTAATTCCTGTGGTTACTACTGTGTTGCCTTCCTTTATTTTATGGGAATTGGACATTCGTATCAACAGTTTATGGACAAATTTAGTAGAAACAGGATGCACAATGATTTATTGGTTACTAAATTTGTAAATAAAATCAAGGGCTTTAACCCTTTAGGCTTATATAATAAAGCTAAAGCGTGTCAAGGGAATAAGGCAAAGTGTTTCTGTAGCAAAAGAAACAAATATTATTTGGGAATGTAATAATTACTTAATAAAAACTCATTGGAATTGGTGATGGGAAACCAGTCTTTACTTGTGCTTGCTTGCGTCACCACACACATGATTTACCCCAATGGATTTTGAAAATCTTATCCCCATGTGCATACCAGTTCCTAGTACAATACAAATACTTGGTCAAAGTTTTACCGGGAAGACCCATTGTGTTTTAGAACTTATAAAAAGGCGGGATGACATCTTTTCGGAGCGCATCGAAAAAGTAATATATTTGTGTGATTACATACAAGAAGATTTTACGGATTTTCAGTTGAACGATTCTGACGTTTCATTTGTCACGTCCCTCACAGAGTCTCAAATAGTACCCAAATCATTCATCGTAATTGACGATCAGTTGGGAGTTTTGAAGAAACGTTGTGATTTGACTGATCTCATTAATAATCTTTACACTAAAATAAGCCACCATTTAAAGGTGTGTGTAGCATTAATTCTCCAACAGCCCTTTGTTCCATCCATACGAGAAGCTATAGTGAATACACAAATACTACTACTCTTCCCTTTCAACAGAGATAAAAGAATTATCCGATACATTGCCAGCCAAGTGTGTCCAGATAACAGTGAATTTATTAAAGCTGCCTACACTCGGGCATTGAATTCCAGGGATTTTGGCTATCTGGTACTGAATTTTCATCCATTGCACCGTCGCTACAGACTTTTTGCGCGGAACGAATTATTTCCGTCTGACAAAACAGAGGTGTATGGACCAAAATAAATGCTAATGCAATGTGTTACGGTATGCAATGCCAGCTACAAGATTAGAGTCACAGTGTGAAAACCTATATAAAATACTGTTTGCAAGTCCGGGGAAGCATTATAGAAACGTGATTAAGCAGTCTTCTCGTGAGACATTGCTGGCATTGTGCGATATTTTTTGCAACTTTGAAATTTTTTCAAATAAAACGTGCACACGCCGATTACGTCTGCGTATAGGTTTATTGTTGAAAAGGATTTGTAAGAGTGTGAGTGAGCTGAACAAAAGACATTGGAAACAATTGAGATTGCTGAAACATATTCTTGTAAATGAGGGGAGGTTAGTCAAGTATATACTTGCAACAGTATTTCACAATATTATAAACGCTGAGTCACTGATTGCCGTTTATTGTTTACACGATGGAAGTGAATAGGTCATCAGCTTTAAACGTATATAAGGTGATGCCCCCTGAACTTTATTTTAAACTAATGCAAATGTATAATTCGGACAACGCAAAAAAACTACAGGAAAGGGTAATAAAAAATGAAGACATCCCAGAACAGAAACAAGAGGACCGCATAGAGCCTGAATCTGGAGTTGCCTCGGAGTCTACAGTCTCAAATAAAAAGCTAGCTTCAGAATATTTGTCAGCCGTCACAGATACAAGTCCACAAATACAGGCAGGTGGTTATGCCCAAGCCGCGCAAGCGCCGGTTGTAGCCGTCAGTAAAGGGGTAGTGCATGTTGATAATATAAAAAGGTACTCAAATGATCGAAACCATAACATTGTTGGTGTAGATTGGAGGCCTGTCGAGTCAAACGTACAAAAGACATTACTTAAACGGGCCAAAAAGTACAAGAAACTAACCCCAAAGAAGGAAACACGTTTTGCTCCTACTCCTAATAAGAGAGTAAAATGCAAGAGAGCACAAACTCGCGCAAAGGGCAGGGGAATTAATTATAAGAGATATTAAATGTGGAAAATGGCCAGTCATTTAAAATACTTTGACCAGTGCGAACGTTGCGTTTCGGCAAAATGTTTACCTCAAATCATATCTGCTTTACAATTTTTGCTATTGGAATAAATGCGATAGTTGCAGCTGTGAATTCTATTCCAACTTTGCAAAATGCAGGTAACATCACTTTTGGTAAAAATTGGGCTGGTAATGTCAACATAACTACCAAGGAAATCTTTGCAAAAAGCTTTTTAAACAAACTCGTTTCACGTGCTGCTAATCAAGTAATGTTTGAAACCTTGGACAGTGAAGAATCTATAGTGAAAGTTTTTCATACTCTACTACACGACGTGGCACATGACAACATTGGATTTGGGGGAAATACTCGTGACAACAAGACATCTTTATTTGATAACGGGAAAACTTTCCAAGAAGATTTGTTTGGAGGCTTTGATGAGTGTATCAAGTTTACGAATAAACGTAATGACTACAGAATTTACAGATTTTATTTTCCCAATAAATATTGTATTGGAAAAGTGTATCTCAACTTTAATGTAATGCTTTTTAATATTTCAGTTTTATATATTTTGTGTGGGCTGATGTCGACTCAAGTTGTTCTCAAGGCATTTAAGTACATTCAATCCCGACTGTGCAAAAGTAGAAAAAGGTTGCAAGCAATAAGCGAACTAGTGTAGGTTTCCCTTCTTGGGAATATTTCAAATAAAAATATTTCTGTTATATAAATAATGGACAACCCCGTAGAATACCCGACCAGAAATTACCCTGTTGCTACAATGACTGGTGGAAAACAATTTGTAAGTAACCAATAAACTTATATTAAATTAACTGCCAGGTTACAATACTGCCTGTAGACAAATTTGTCGTTCCCTGTCCCAATTTTTTCTATATGCGCAGAAACAATTTGATGGTGATGTATTGAACACTGCTTCTTTTTATAATTACAGATTTTGCGATGTTCCGTTCCAAACTGCTCGTTCTTAACTCGTCGTTACATTACATACGATGACCATATACGTGCACGTCATTTGTGTGCACCCTGTGAAGAGTATCATCTCGATCTTGACGAACACGCTTGTACTCATTCCAACAGGCAAGTGGGCGGCGCTGAAAGGAGAAGTGAGCTTGACCTGACCAAATTCCGGGAATATTCAAGGAGTCATTATGGAGCGATTGTAACATATATTTATAATTTTGAAGAGGAAGTAGTAGAAATTGATCAAGCTTTTAGTAGTATGTACGTAAGCATTAAGAAACTCTTGGAGCAGATTTTAGTAATACGTGGTTCAATTAGGGTAGCGTTTAAATTGGGAGTGGACATGGAAAAATTAATTGTTCAAGACAATGAGGTTGTTCAGCAGAAAGTCATACTTTATTTTTTTCAAAGTGAACACCACGTTTTATTTACCGGGGAAAATATTTTAAATATGACTATGAGCTGTGCAGACGAAATAGATACGAAAAAGTCACTTTTTATTGAAAACGGTAGTAACTTCCGTGTTATCAAACTAAAGTCAATGGAAATTAAAATTGGTGAATATAGGCCATTAGCAAATGTTCGAATTAAGCAATTCCTAAAAATGCCGATAAGTGCCCAAGGCATAGTTAATTTTAAAACAATCACAGACTGTTTTAAAACGGCCGTGTCAGCGGGAATATATTGGGAAGACGCTGCTGCCACAAATAAGCTGCTCCCCAAATACAAGAGAAGAAACCTGAAAAATTGCAGTACATGGCGTCGGTATTACTCAAGACTTAATTTTTCAGGCGTGTGTACGGATTGCGATGGTCTTTCAGGCATATATGAAAGCATTAGCACGTTCGAAAAAAATAATTCTGTAAGCATTAATATATTGTCTCATAAGGGCAAACAAGTTTATGTAGCCCGTAGGAGTTCCTTCTCGTTTTCCACTAAAATTAGTTTATTTCTCATTCAAAGAAAATCCAATGTTGACACAGAACCCGAAAAATTTCATATTGTTTTAATACGTGATTTAAACAGGTTCTTAAGCCATCATAGTGCAAGCAGGCATGCTCGCTATGTATGTAACAATTGTATCTTGTATTTCTCGTCGCAATTAGTGTACCAGAACCACATTAGACAATGTTGTATTACGTCGGACACAAGCATGACAATCGGAAATGATTTATTTTCAAATACAAGATGCATAATTGACAAGCCTGTTGAAAATGTCATTTCGGAAGGAGCAAAGATAAAGTTTAACCGATATGATTTGACACTTCATTTTCCGTATGTCATCTATGTATCCTTCCAACATTATGGACACGCCGACGAAAATGAGAACAAGTCGACAGTCACAGCAGGAGGAATAGCAGGTGGTCAAAAGGAATTAAAATTAAATGGTTACTCGTTTGTCATTGTGCGTAAAGACACAATGAGTGTGGGCAATGAAATCAAAAATACCAGTATTATTGCAGTTGAACGACATTCTTCTGAATTTGGTATCATTGAACAATTTTTCAATCGTATTTTTTATTGGGCAAAGGAACTTTTGACAGAGATAAGGAATACAAATACGTTTAGAGTGCCTACTCTGGAACAGTTAATAGAATTTGAAAGCGTAACTAATTGCCAATTTTGTAATGCCGAATTCACTAACATTAGTAGCACAAAAAAATGTTTAGCCACCGAGTACCATGGGATTACCAGTCTTGGGACGAGTCTTTATCAAGCGTAGTATTAGACGATGAGGAGGGGGAAGATTTTGGCAGTCAAGAAGGCAGTTCCAATGAAGCAAAACCTATTTTAAAATGTTTTCACCACAATCATTTTGGTGGCAGTGGGGGTGGTGGTGGTAATATAGAAGCGATTATTTGTCAATACTGCAATTTAAAAATCCTATCAAAAACACACATACCAATATTACTTCATTCACAAAGAGGTTTGGATTTTCGACTTATTGTTAACGGACTTGAAACTGGCTTATATAATGCACCCGGAATTCGGGTTTTAGCAAAATCGCCTTCAGATATTGTCCAAATAGAAATTGCATCCGATGTCTTGCATATTCCCAAGACTGGCTTGGCAGACAATGACTCAGTTTTGACAAATCAAAAGAATGGTTTTAAAAGGTCACGAAAAGCCAGGATACGATTCACAAATACTTTAAATTTTGTAAACGAATCTCTGCAGAATATTATTGCTTCTTTAGATCCTGCTTCTGGTTCATCCCATATTTTAATTGAGTGCCTTAATTTATTTTTTAACGATACTCCCATCAAAACAAACTTTCAGGAAATTATTGAAGTTATGACTAAGTTGCCCTCAATTGATATCTTGATTCAGTATGACTTTAAAAAATGTTACAAAGGTTCGGATATAATAATATCGGATAATGACAACACAATATTTACTGACGAGGAAATTATGGCATTCAACAAAATTTCTAATTTATTTTCTTTGAAAACTGTCGCTTCTGTATATAGCTTATATTGCTGTATTAATTCGGCGCAACTATCTGCGTTCTGGGAAGGTTACAGACAAAGAGCATACAATTGTTTTCGGCTGGACCCAACGGGTGTTTCAACAGCTTCTGCGTTTACATTTCAGGCTTTCTTATTTTTTAGCAAAGCAGAAATTGATATTTGCAGAGACCCTTCAATTACAAAATTGATCAGGTCTAACCTCCGGGGTGGTATTTGCTACTCTAGCTCTAAAGTTACAAGAGCTAATAATAAATGGAATGAGGCAAACGGCGGCTACAACCCAAACAATAAAAAATCGTTTTTAGCTGCTTTTGATATAAATTCAATGTATGCTTACACTATGCAATATTTCTCTTACCCCACAAGTAATTTTGAGTGGATGAATAGAAACGAGTTAAATGCACTGTCATTTCCGCCAAGGCAAAATTGGAGGAATATTTCGTTGGTTGAGGAGCCTAGGGCATATGATTACATTCTTGAAGTAGACTTGCTTTACAATAAGGATTTGTTCAAAGACACATCCGATTTACCATTAGCATTTGAGCATTTAATGCTGTCATATCTTGTACCAGGAAGCAATTCCAAATCTATTTGGCAGGGTGAAAGGAAATTACTGGGTACTTTCTATAATAAAATAAAATACGTTGTACACGGCAGACTTTTGAGATACCTAGTGTCATTTGGTATGGAAATTCAGCAGATTCATAGAGGGGTCAAGTTTGCCCAAACCCAGCTATTTAAAACTTATATTGATTTTATACTATCCCAAAGAATTGCCGCCACGAGTCAAATTGAAAGCAATCAAGCAAAAAGTTATGGAAATTTTCTTTCAGGAAAGTTCGTCTCTGCAAATACATTCTGTAATTCTTCGACATTTTGCTCCAGCAGAGCAAATTGTCATAAACTAATTGCGTCAACACACTGTAGAGATTTTGAGTCCTTGACACCAAACTGCAGTGTCTTTACAATGGCCCCAAAGAAAATTAATCCCAACCATGCACAAATTATTGGGTTTTCAATACTTGAACAAAGTAAACTAGTTCTCTATCATTCTTACTACCAGGTTATTAAAAATGTATTCGATGCGCACCTCAAGTATATTGATTGTGATGGCTACTATCTGGAAATATTTTGTGATTCAGAGGTACAATTTTTGGAACAAATTGCAAAAAATCACGAACTATTTGACTTGTCAAAATTGCCAGAGTATCATTTGCTGTTCAAATTGTACGGGTCCCAGTATCCAAATTTGCGACAAGGGCGAGGTCAAATAGCTGGTAAAATTAAAATCGAAAGTTTGAATATTGGCGAACTTGTAGCTTTAAGAGCTAAGGAATTTTCAGTGTTGACATTTAGTGGTCAACAAAAGAGCCAATACAAATCAATCCCAAAAATTATTTCCCGTAATTTTACGCATGAAATGTATAAAAAAGCAGTCACAAAAAATGGAATAATTAAGGTAAAGTATGATGAAATTCGAGTTGTTGGAAACCAATTAAAAATTGTAACCGTTGAGCGATTAGGGTTTAAACATATAAATCTTGCAAGAGTATTTCCGGATGAAAAATACATGAACTATAGTATCCCATATGGTTTCAATGGATAAAATAGTTTGCATTGTAGATAATCGTAAATACATTTTCAATAATAATTAGCGTAAAGAATTTATTATAGTTTACTTTTATGTACAGTTGAAATGTCAATTTATTGAAATAAACATACATTGTTAAAACATATTGAATTTTCTAACAATTAAATTATTTAGCGTTTCCTATAAAGCTTTTGCAGTCGCATCATTTCATATTTTTGTAGGTTGGTGGCATGAATGATCTCGTCAGTTTTTTCTGTAAATCTGTCATAAGCAATTGAGTCATCCGTAAACATTATCTGGTCCCAACGGGTTACTCGAGACATGCACAAGTAATCTACTTTGGCCCATATTTCGCGAACACCCAGATTTACTGCTAAGCGATTGAGTGAAAGTCCTTGTAGTTTATGCTTCGTCGTTGCCCATCCCAGTTCTAAGGGAAATGCTTGCACCTGCACAAAATCCATTGCAGCATTACACCAAGTTTTTTCAGTGTACCTAAAGATAGGAAATCCACTTCCACGCTTCGTTGAAATTTTTGGACCTAAATAATTTTCAATGTCCACAACAATGCAATTGACATGGCGAGGGTAAACCCCTGGCTTATCCAGCTGTTCGTCAAATATAATTTCAACCACGGTTCCTCTGGACCCGTTCAACACACCCATAGATGTAGCCAAATTTTTTGTTAAAAAGACAGGAGCCGAAATGGCAATGTGCAGTGGACGAGTACCATTAGAGGTTACAATGATTTCGTCATCAGTAAACTCCTTCCTCAGCATCTTTCTATAAAAAAATGTAATATAGAGTAATACACTGTTCAAGTGTAAGGCAACTAACCAGACGATACAAAACTCAGTAAACAATAATTATTACAACTTACAAGTTATGCATTCTAACTTCACATCTCAATGAAAATGTGTGGAGCGCTTTTTGAAATAGTCTCTGCTCACTTTCTGGCAGGTTTCTTTGTAGTCTAGTACGGACAAAGTCGACGTCTTCTGGCAACGTTTGGTTGTAACGAAGCCTTGTAAGAAACCCTCGAAATTTTAATTGTTCAGGACAGTCCCCAAATTGGCGCAATGGTTTTGTTAGCCGAAACACGTCCTTAATTTCCCAATAAGAGCGCGATGTGTCATAGTGCATATGCTTTTGATTTTGATAAGCAGGGAAAAAAATGGCGTGGTCGCAAACAGGTAAAGGCTGTAAATAACACCAATAACATTAAACTCAATTTTTCACGATTTTTAATTTTAGTTATTTATACATGTTTTTAAATTCTAACTTGAAGTGGATCTCCACATATTATTAGACTTCGTGAGCCAAAGGGCAAATGTTGAAAATCTTGATCGCATGAACGCATTATTAAATCGATCGTATGCAAAAGTCTTAATGATACAAGTGAAAGTTCATCCAAAATAATCCATCGAATCTTCCTAAATTGTTCAAGTGTAGCAGTACTGTACGCAGTTCGATTCTTAATTTTTTTCAAGAAGTCTCCACTAAATTTGGCTGGAATTTTGAATGCAGAGTGAATAGTCTGTATTTTTAAATGGAACGCACACATGCCTGTCAACACTGCACAACGGTAGTCAAAATCTGGAATACTTTGTTTCTTACACTCAAGCATGTACTTTAAATGGTTTAAAACGCAAGATTTTCCGTAACCAGCTGGCGAAAAAAGGATAATCTTAGTCGGCTGGTCATGCATAAGATTAATTGGTGTCTCCAACCGTTTGCGTACGAAATTAACCAATATTTGTTGCTCTTTTGTCAATTGGTCAAAACAAATTTCTGGCTTTGGAATTTCTTTGAGTAGAGAATTCTGTTGAAAATTCCTTTTCCATCGCTCAATAGTTGCGGGTGTTAATTTTTTATGTTCCATGACTACAAGTTCTTACAAAAATTGCTTTAGACACTGTTACTCGGACTGGGGAAGTATTACACACTGTTCCAACTTTGCTCCGCATCTTCACACTTAACAAAACTCAACGACCAATCAGATGACTGACAAAAATACATTCTAGCAAGGGGAATAAAATTAACGCCAAAAATGGCATTACACGTACAATAATGATAGAATTAACCCCGTTGGGAGTAAAGTCTGTAGCCCCCTTCAGGGCTTCAACGCTGACATAAAAGTGCAAATCAATATGAATTCATGGCAGTTTAAAGTTCGCCGTCAACGAGTTCATTTATTCGCATTACCTACTGTCGCTTTTATTATACCTGCAGTTTATTTGCAAAATGGACAAATTTCATTCAAGCAACACCAATGAGAACAGTGGGGACAAACAGTCCTCACAAGGTTTTAAAAATTCAAATTATTTAAACAATTTTTAAATATCAAATTTATGTGTACATGATGGCAATAGTAGTCGAGTGTGATGAAAATTAAATATACATAACATTAATTTTGCAGCATGGGGAAGTTTAAAACGGGATCATGGGTCACAGCCAAAGCATATTCGCAAGGTCAAACTTGCACGGTTTGACCCAAATAATCCTCCAAAAGCACCAAAGCTTGCTGGGGCCATGTCAAAGTTCTCCCCGTTTGACCCTAACTTCTGGGCTACCCCTGATGTTTACATTGTTAGTTTTTCTGTAACATAAACTTACCAGTTGATGTCAATGTTTGGGGTTATTTAAGATTTTGTGAATAGCTGGACGACGAGCAACAGTACTTTGCAAAGAAGGTCTACAATGAAGCAAGTCGGTGTGTCTTTCTTCACGTTGGAAAACAGAATCCGAAATCAATTCAGCGGATCCGTTTTACTCAGTACGAAGGCCAAAAACTTCGTCCGTTGGTCGAAAAAGTGTTGGAGCAAATTGATCGCCACGAGAGGGCTGGGAAATCTGAGAGTGACCCATTGGACTTCTTTAAAGAGAATCCCGACAGGGCCTTCTCGTTTAACCCCAAGAAAGTCAAAGAGTTTTGGAAGGAAGAGGCTGACTTGGAAACATGCAACTTAAAGATCCGCATTCATTTCAATCAGCGTTCTGGAATTTTTGAGTTTGGATTATTGAATCCCGTGTCGGAGGAAGCTGCCGAGCGATTTGATAATTGGGCTGTAGGTGCTAATCAATTAAATGGTTTTCTATCTAGACCTGTTGGGTAATGCTTTGAACATTTTATTTTAGGGACCGTGTTTGTTTTTCTCCGCACCACTGATGACAGCCCTGCTGACTTTCATTGACGAGCCTGTTCCCGTCTAAACTTTGGACATGCAGTACTTCATTGAGTTTAATACGCTAATGAAATGATTTTTTTTATTTGGTTGTGGGATACTATTTTTATTTTCTATTATAAAATATGATTTTTACTTAATCAACTGACTCATAACGTTTGATACATACTATATAAGATTTTGATTGGGTGTTGGATTTCATTTATTAATAAATCAAGGGGTTCATATCATGCAAATGTTTTCATCGATAATTTATTTTTACCATATGCATTTATGATAAAAAAGTAAATACATGCAATGATTTAGATTTTAGCCCACCACATTATTTTATTTCACCATAGAAGAACAAATAAAATGTTATTGACATCAATGCAAACACCACCACATACATCATATTAATTGCCCCCGCCACCACCATAATTAGTATTAATTTTTTGTCAATAGAAATAAGATTTACAATTCATCATAGAATTTGGAAATATCAGTCTCATTATTATCTGGAGATTCTGGTGATTCTCTTATTTCCAGTTCATCAATCCGGTCTCCGTCATCATCATCATTGTCATCAGTTGAAGAACCAATGTTTTCATCAACTATAGCTTTGGTCTCCAAACTGACACAGTCATCACTATCATTTTCATTATTGTCGCCACCAGAAATGTCCGAGTAATTTTGAGACAGTCTTGACGTTGAGGGTATGCACATTGATGGAGAAGTTTGCTGTTTTGCTTGCGATTCCAGTGGAACGTCACAGGTCCTGGTCTCCTCCACAAGGTCCACAATTGGAATTGCTTTACTGTCTCTTTCCTTTAGCTCATCCAGAATATCAGCGACTTCGTGCATTCGCTTCTGAGATAAATCAAGCTCGTGGCCAGTCAATGGGAAACAGAAACTGGACTTTTCTGGAATTTAATAATGGCAATTATAAATTGTCTAGAACAAAAACAATTTTAGGATAATTCCCCATCACCATTTTTATTCACAATATAACATTCAAAATCGTTACCTTGCTTTTTCTTGTGGTCATCTGCCATTTTTTTAAGCATCTGGTAAACATCCCGAAATTTTTCTGGCTTCTTGCCTGCTGAGTTCGTCGGCCCGGATTTAGTTTCCCGTGGGGTGCATAAAGTTGTCTTGGGCTTTCTATGTTCATCCGTAGGCTTGGAATAATCGACTGGGTGGAATCGCGGCCATTTGCTAGTGGGTTGTTGATCAATTTCTGAATTTTCCCATCGACGACGATATACTGCCATTCGAGTCTTGTGGTCAAGGTAGATTTCCATGTTTATGCGACATTTTTCAGCCGGAGACTCCACCGGGCCTCTATACTGACACCAGTGTGACTTTGTATCAAACTCTTCGAATTTTGAAAATCGTAAGTCTTGGACGCTTCTGAATTGCCTCTTGCAGTATGCCCCTTGGCTGAACCCTGGACAGTACAGATTGATTTCTTCATCTTCCGGTACACTACCTTTGAATTTTGGCGACCACATTGTCTGCGCATAAGTTGACAGACAATTTAGGTGGAACATATGAAAACAGTTTGTTGGCATTGCTGGGTCTTCCAAAATCGACACGACGTAACCAATTGCAAATCTATGCAAATCCCGGGACTCATACTGTTCCAAAAATGTCGCTGTTGAAAACCGAGTCGCGGATTGTGCCAATAGCAACTCTTTGTCTAGCACAAAGTCAGGTTTGACGTCTTGAAATAGGTCTTGTGCACAAATTGTACACACTAGCACTTGCGACTGAGACATATTCAATGCTTTGATGTATACAGTTCAAAGTGGAAAATAAAACTAATTTTAGTAAACGAATTCTGTGAGTAGCGAGAGTGAGCAACAAAGAAATGTAGAGTATATTTTCTTTATTTTTAAAATACCAGTCATTATTATTACAGTATGAAAATAGGCATGCATCTACAGAACTACATATGTTAAAAAATCATTCTTCAGGGTCCAATAACTACCTGTCCGGAATGAACGGAAATAAACAGTGCTTTATGTGTTTGCACTCTAGGGTAATTGTTTTGGAATACCAGAATTAGCCATACAATTATCTATGGATGTAAATCACACACTTGTGTGAAATCAAAAACAATAAAATAATACAAGTATGAACAAAAATCTCCAAAGTATTGTTCTTTAGAAATTTGTGGTAGCTTCCCATTCACAAAGGGACGAAGAATCGTTCCGCTTCTTGATAAACTTAACCCTTCCACCCTGGGTCCAAGCGGAGAGTTTTTGAAAAACTCTCTCGTCATCAGCCTCTTCATCATTGACACTGCTGCTGCTGGTATTTGGTGGCAGGAACGGATGCACTCCGGTGTGATAATTTGCCGTGACTCTATTTCTAGAACTTCCCTCCGAGCTTCTTTGCAGGTAATCTGATGCCTTACATTCACTCCTCGGTGGTGGAGTCGGAGGAAGTTCAGACAAATGAACTTGACCGAGCGGCACATTTTCATAGACTTGGTCATACAACGGATTTCGCACAGTAACAACTGTAGGTTCGGCAACGTCATGCAAACCTCCGCCAGACGCAGTTGACCAAGCCGGGATCTGGTGTCTGTCGTCATTGCAACCACCGGAAGTTTGGTTTAGTTGTGTAGCTGCCTGCCTGGCCGGCTGATTATTCTCCATTTCGTCCCCGTCCAACTTAACCAATGACTCCAGCTCAACTTCCTCACGGACCAACACGCAGCTGGATGAGGTAGGATTCCAGCCGTGACGATTGCACCTGGAACGAATGAATTTCCAGAGGTAGTGCCCAACAACAAAAAACCCGGTCGACAATACAGCACCTACAAATAATTTGAAACTATACATGTAGAGAACTGCCTTAAAAAATTCGATTGTGCAATTTCACATTTCACATAATATGTAATTCCCAAAAGCAAAATGCAAAAACAACAGTATACCTACTGCTGCAGGGAAAATTGAAGCAAGGCTAAACTGAAATCCAGACTCAATAATAGCTGGCTCATTTCCAGGAGAGACGGATGACGGTGGACAGCTTGATACATTTTTAATGAGCTTGACAATTTCCTCATTGACATTCTCCAGATCGAAGGCACAACAATAGGAGTCATTGGCCAAGCGGAAAAAATGCCCGCCATCACCCAAACATGATGAGCAGTGATTCTCGCCTGCATACCTGTAGCAATCTAAAATAATTCAAGACGGAAAATTTATTTCTTAACCAAACTCACAAGCGTGTCCAACGATATACGTATACTATTCAAAATGACAACATATAAACCACATATAGATATTATATCGTAAAATAAGAATAAGAATTTAAGAAAAAGCCTCACTCACTGAAATCTGGTAAATCTGACATTTCGGCAGGAGTCTATTGTCAATTTGTCTGAATTTGGAATTTCAAATTGAACTGAAATTATTTGTTCACTTAAATTCTTTATGGAAAATTACATGTATGGAAAGAACAAGTAACGATCTGAATAATAAACGAAGAATATAACAGATTCGTGATTGACACTTGTCAAAACTTTGTGAAGACGTTTTGACAGTCTCACTTGTCGTTTTGAATTTTTGCTTTATCAGCGAAATCCGATATTTTCTTCAAGGAGACTACAGGCTTTACAGCTCAGTATTATGAAACATTGACACGTGTGCAATAGCACGTTGCTTATCAATATTTTTAAATAAGCTAGAGTAACCATCTCATAAATACAAAATTCTTTAAATTATTTTTAAATGTAAACACTTGTGAACAAATACTTCTGTTCGTAAATACCAAGCCATAAATCATTATTTTGTAGAGAAGAAATGTGTATGTGAAAAAATAAAGATGTAAAACCATAGAGACCGACAATTATTTATCCTCGTTGTTGGTCCAATGTAAAATCATAGGGAGCGACAATTAAGTATTCTCATCGTCGCTCCTATGTAAAATCATAGGAAGCGACAATTAAGTATTCTCATTGTCGCTCCTATGTAAAATCATAGGGAGCGACAATTAAGTATTCTCATTGTCGCTCCTATGTAAAATCATAAGGAGCGACAATTAAGTATTCTCATTGTCGCTCCTATGTAAAATCATAGGGACCGACAAATACATACACACTCAGTGTCGCTCCTATGTAAAACCATAGGGAGCGACAAAGACTTACACTCAGTGTCGCTCCTATGTAAAATCATTGGGAGCGACAAAAACTTACACTCATTGTCGCTCCTATGTAAAATCATAGGGAGCGACAAAGACTTACACTCATTGTCGCTCCTATGTAAAATCATAGGGAGCGACAAAAACTTACACTCATTGTCGCTCCTATGTAAAATCATAGGGAGCGACAAAGACTTGCACTCAGTGTCGCTCCTATGTAAAATCATAGGGAGCGACAAAGACTTACACTCGTTGTCGCTCCTATGTAAAATCATAGGGCCCGACAAATGTATATACTTATTGTTGGTCCTATGTAAAATTACAGGGAGTATTTATTTTTATTTAGAGTGTCATTGCGATGCGTATTCATAGGAGATGGATACAGTTTCAGTGTTTATGGTAATTCATCCTAATGTCATAGACACTTAGTTTTTTTGCTCAGACAGTCAATTAGCAAATTAAGTTTGTGGTAGGAGATGCCGCCACTTGTAGCTATACTCAATTGCTACTGATGCGGGTGGCTCCTAATTTTAAATACTCTCCTCTGTATCTGAAAACTGTGTGCAAGTATTTTTTACTCCGGGTTTTAAATTATAAATTTCTATTTTTCAACTTACACTTTGAATCGCTTTGAAGTTTACAACTAAATTAACTTAATTGGCAATTTAAAAATCTTGAACGGTTGTATTATTAAATCAGTTAAAGTCATTTCACAGCATATAGTCATTTGGCGTGGTTTCTGGCATCACTCGTCCGGTTGGTAAGTTTTTTCCTCATTTACATATAAATTAAGAGTATGTATTTATAGATTTGAATTTTTTCGTGTGGAGTGTTTTACACATACATTAAAATGTGTGCATTCTGAATATGATTGTTTTGTAAATTTTAGTCAATTTAAAATGAATACATATGCCAAGTTAAGTGAGCTGTCTTGGTTGTGCCTGCCCAAGCAAATGGCAAAGGAAGAATTCCAAGAGCTCGTGTCCGCTCCACTACCCTTCCACCGAACATCCATTGACCTCAACGCGATATCCGTCTTTAGATTCCCCGATGAGTATCAACTAAATGAGCAGAAAATCTTTAATCTGGACAAGATTCGACAACGGCGAATCAAAACCACAGACCAGTGCGTCTATAGACAATTAAAAGAAGGAATTTACCAACGAATACCCACTGAGAGAAATTCAAGCTCATCCAAAGTGATTCAAGAGTACCATCCAAAGAAGAATTTTTATGGGAGAACCATTACTGTGGATGACATCATGTGCAAGAAAATAGACATTTTGGATTCTTTGGGGAAAGTCTTTGAACAGACCTGCACGAAGAAGCAAGAGTATGTAAATGATTTCGAGCTGTTTCCAAATCAAACCAAGAATTATTGGCATCCATTCGCCCTGGATACGCTGGAATGTCCCCTTTATACCGACCAATCCCTGAATACCTTAGACGGAATCAACAGGCCATGGAATTACTTTGGCAAATTTGGGACTTCATGTAAGTGTTTGTTTTTGTAAATATAAATTTTATTAAAGAGAAAATAATTTGATACTAACACACGTATAGATATATGTTTATAAGGTTGTGGTATGTTGTTTATTTGTATGTTTTAGCACCGTTCCACATTGATGATTTTAATTTGTCATCCGCCATTTTTCATGTGGCGGGTTGTACCAAAGTTTGGATAGTGATCCCCTCAACCTATACCAAAAAATTTGAAGACGCTTTGGGCAAAAATGTTCCAAAAGAAGCCCTTGCCAAGGTTGCCACAAATTGCAAGCGGAAGTGGACCTGTGCAAAAGTTTTGGTCACCCCAAAAAACCTAACTGAGTGGGGAATCAGACACGTAATTGTCTGCCAAAATCCAGGGGACTATATAATGCTCATGGGAGGCTCATATCATGCCGTCTTCAATTACGGGGGGAACATTGCCAGATCGGTAAATTATAATGATGATAGATATTTTGAAATGGAGAATAATGAGTGTACTTGCAAGCCAAAGAACCAAATGAAATTCCCATTCAACATTCATACTATGCAACAACATTGGCACAAGTACCAGGAGGAAAGAATAGGTAAGTATAACAAAACAATTAGTAAAAAACTTTTAATCATAGAGTATAACAAATATTTTGTCTGGAGTGTCGCTCCTATGTAAAATGATAGGGAGCGACAAAAAATTACACTCATTGTCGCTCCTATGTAAAATCATAGGGAGCGACAAAAAATTACACTCATTGTCGCTCCTATGTAAAATCATAGGGAGCGACAAAGACTTACACTCAGTGTCGCTCCTATGTAAAATCATAGGGAGCGACAAAGACTTACACTCAGTGTCGCTCCTATGTAAAATCATAGGGAGCGACAAAGACTTACACTCGTTGTCGCTCCTATGTAAAATCATAGGGAGCGACAAAGAATTACACTCAGTGTCGCTCCTATGTAAAATCATAGGGAGCGACAAAGACTTACACTCAGTGTCGCTCCTATGTAAAATCATAGGGAGCGACAAAGACTTACACTCAGTGTCAGTCCTATGTTAATGCATTCTTTTTAATTGTTTTTTCATTAAATTTTAGATTGGGCAAAGAGGCTTCGAATGGAATTTCCCTTCATGCAGCAAACTTTGTTTCCAGTCAGTGCCAACGAGAGTGTTTTGCCCTGCTCTTCTGCCATCGCTTCCGGGAGTGGATCAGCCGATACACAGACTCCCCAAGTTCAAACCATCGAAGAGCCATCAACTGGGGAGCCCTCATCACATCCGAGGACCGGAAAGGATGATTGTAAGAAGCAGGGCAAAAATTCTAAGCGACCTCGTGACGAGTCTCCTCCCAAAAAGGACATCCCCTGTAAGAAAACTTTTAACTGCACTGTAGAAGGATGCACAAAGGTTTTTCCGTTTTTGTGTAGGATGAATGCTCACGTCCGGGAGTTCCACAACAAAGAAGCTAAAGGTATGTATATATTAGAATAATTGCCTTTAGTTTAAAATTGCTTAAATTAAAATGATTAAAAATATAATCATAACAATTTTATTTTTAGTGATGTGCGAACAATGTGGCCAAAGCTTCTGCGGCTTCAAGAATCTGAAGCGCCATATGCAGAATGGGATATGTTTGGGAAAGGGCAAGGATGGTCAGGGAAGCTCCAAATAATTTTTTAAATAATTTTTTAAGACTGATTGTTTTTTTAAAGGTGCAAAATGGTACTATTTATATTGATAATAGTAACTGAATAATTAATAGTCTGACCTTATAATGTGCTCAATTATTTTTAAGCAACTGTGATCTCAATTTGTATCTGAACAATTACAGACTGATTACATGAATCTCAATGGACTGAATAATTAGTATTTTTAAATACTAAATAATATTAATGGTGCTCAGAGAGAAAGAAATAATTTATTTCACTGATACCACAATAGTATTTGCCTTACGACACAGTACATACTAATTTCAAACATTTTTAACACAAAAAATATTTGTTATAAACTTGGTTATAAACATACTAATTGTACAAGTGATGAAATGCTATCCTGTAAGATCCACGAATTGTGGTAATAATTACATCGTTTATAAGCTGTTTAGATAAATTAAATCGTTGTCTAAATTGTTCATAATAATTTAGATAAAAGATCATCACAATTGAAATTAAATTGGTGTGTTCATGCATAAATTACTTGACATTTTAAATAATTAATTGAACATCACAATTGTCATATCGCATATGCAATTTTCACATACAGTATATGCATAATGGAATTACATATATAATATTAAAAACTACTGGATGATATATCGCATATGCCATTTTAATATGCAGTATACAAATAATTTAATACTACATATGTACATAGTATTAAAAATCATAGGATGCGCTGAAGCGCATCAAACCTATTTGAGATTTTTGCTGAGTCATTCAAGCTCTCAGTTTTGCGTCGACTTTACTCTTCTCTGGATGACCCTCGCAAAAACAAATTACATGAGTGTCATGACTCGTGGAAAAGTTCAAAAACTGGTTTGCATGATGTGGCTTGCTGTGATTGTTGGAACATTGTCTTATTTCTTTGTATCTGAAATCTTCACTGTACGTAAGAAGTGTTTGGGTCTTGATGCTTTAAAAAGACTGCTGTGGAAAATTATTTATTTTCTCTGCTGCTTCGGTTCCTTCATAGCAACACTTGTATTTTTTTCCCAACTGCAAAAACTTTTGAGGCAACGTTCAAGGACTACTGCCCGCTTTCACATAAACCTTTTTTTCAGGCTGAAGATATTGGGAAATCCCAGAAAATATTCCCTCGCGTCCACCCCACCCTTAAACATTTTACCCCTACTTTACTTTACCTATACCTGTCGGCTCAGTTATTGGGGGAATTTTGGTGTACAGACAGGATTCCAATTTCTATATTTGTCCCATGACCAAGAATTTTCAAGTGTCTCATCCAAGAACGTGATTCCTGTTCCATGGTCCAAATCCCTATAATTTTATAGTGATGGTTCATATTTTTGTTGAGCAAAGAACAATTCCTGTTTTTGAAAAATCTTTGTAATGACAAATGATAATCCTTGGGCAGGCGGTCCCATAGTCCCACAGAAGTCGAACAGAACTGGGCACAGTCACTATGTTTTTAAACAAAGATCAAGTTGCTGTAAGTATAGGTTTGTGGGTCCAGGAACAGGTTGAAGGAAAAAATGTTTCCACAACTGAGGGGTACTTTCTATTCTAATGACAATTAATTTTTTTGGGGTTCTTATATAAGGAGCACGTTTTACATAAATATTGACCATTATAAGTACTAACATTTATGATGACTCTTTGTATGACACTTGCAGAGTTCTGGGACTCCAACCAGACGGATGTACGGCAACCTAAATTTGACTTGTGGTTTACTTCTCCTAACGTCTGGAATTGGAATTCCGCCGGAATCCCTTTGGAATTTGCTTATTTGCGAGAATTGTTTGTTTTACCATTAGCAGGTGAGAAAATTGACAATTTGAATTATATTATTTGTAATTACCAATAATTTGAGGCGCACATAATGTGATGGAATTAACTGTTCGGAGCTATTATTCGTTAGATTCCTGTGGGGGTGCAACAATTTTCAGTTTTAATTTTTCAAACAATCCTGATATTGAAGACGTTGGCAGTTCCTGTTATATTTGCAGTGCAAGTGTCCGAAATTGCGGTGGGTTTTCAAATATTTATGTTTTTCTTCCACTACGTATCTGACAGTATTTATGCACCTGAAAAGCAGAGTTATGGCGTATTTGCAAATACAGTAGCATAGAGTATATATTTTGAGAACACGAAGTATTTTGAAGTCAGCAATCAGTATGCAAGAATTTTGTACTTCGTAATTTAAAGGCCTGTTATTACAAAAGTATTCGTTGTTTACTTACTGTCAACGACGCTTAAAATGTCTTTCAAATAAAGTATTCCCCTAAAAATTCTCCCCAGCATGATTATGGCTTTGTCATTATATTGTAGAAAACGAAACGAATGAACATTACGTGGGTATTTCAGACTGGGAGGGTTTTTACTTAAGGGTGAATTTGAAACCTAAATTAGAACTAGAATTGTTATTCAACTTAAAATTTAAATTTAAACTCAAATTAATATACAAATTGAACTTAAAACTCAAATTATTACTCAAATAGACCTTAAAACTCAAATTAATACTCAAACTGAACTTAAAACACGAACTTAAATCAAAACTAAAGCCTGAACTTGATTTTTACTGAGAATTGAGTTTGAATGTTAGTGTAACTTGTAAAAAATGACTTTAAACTCCTTGTGAAGTTTCAAACATTACTTGCATCTTGGACACCAAACTTGAAACTCGAGTTTGAATTCGAACAAAACTTGAGTCTTCAGTTTGAAGTCCAGTGTAAGTTTGGTCATGACTTTGAACGCGGGGTCCAACTTGAAGCATGACTTGAAACTCGGAATCAAACTTGAAACATGACTGGAAACTTGAATATAACTTGATTCTAACTTGAATCTTGACTCTTTCCATGGAAGTGAAATACGAGACTGAAGTTGGGAAATTCAGAAAGAGAAAGTTTATAATTATGAATAAAAATGCCACTTCGGAAAGTTTATCCATTCTTGGATACTGCATTTGCCATAGAAATAACAAAATGATAATTTATGATTACCTACAGGTTGGTCTTCGACAGATGGCATGTGGTCTGATACCTGGATTATGCAGATCATGTGCATCAAAAAGTCCTCCTTTAATTAATATCTGACCGTGAACATTTCGAGATACAGTGGATGAAATTTAAAGAAAATCAACGAACGACAAACTGTTTCAATTTAAAAAATACTTTAATCCATCGTGTTCTGTTTATTGTATTCACTTATGTATGTACACTATTATGGTCAGGTTTAAAGTCAGATTAAATTGTAATTTAGTTATCAAAACGTTCTCATCAGGCATGCACCAGTCCAGCTGTAATTTAATAAATGGAAGTAACAGGTGTCGGATTTTTGTAAATCCCTGGAAGATAATTTTGAATTTCCCATGCTGAATGTTATTATTTTGGTGGTAATAATTATTATAAAGATGGGCATTTCGTAAAGCTTCAACAAATTAAAAAATCTCTATTGTTAAAAAAATTTCCCTACATGATGTTCACATTTTTTAAACATAGCAAAAAAATAGCTTCATCCTAGAAAGACTTCAAGCGTCAAGTTTATTGCATTTACTTGTGCAAGGTTTATATTGTAATGAGCATTTAAACTTTATTGTACTAAATTGTAAGCATGTTATCAAAATTTACAAAATCATTCATTTTGAAACTCTCTGCCAAAAAGGACAACTTCAAAACCGTCACCAAAAAAGGATTTTCGTTTGAAAATTTCCCAGCCTGAACTATCTCCAGTCATATTTTTCCCTTGGAAGAATCTTCCCGTCTTTATATAAATATTCCTTCCGTTGGACGTAGTACTCTTTGATTGAACCGAAAGTATGGCTAAGACACGTATGTAATTGTAACTGTAGCTTTCATAGTAGCCGCAAGTTAATCGTGTTTATGTTAGCACACGTATATTTGATTGCAAGCAATGCCAATTGGAAGTAATTGAGACAGATAATTGTGTCGCTTCCAAAAAAAATAAATTCATCCAGATAGGTTTTCTTTGATTTGTCCTTCATGAATATTTTTAAAACGTGTCTACCGATTTCTAAGTACTTACTACTTTTTACAGTTATAGATATTATTGCCTTACGGTGTGCCCAGTTTACTTGTCTGAGCTTTGGTTCTAATAATCATTGGAACATGAATTTTGGTAAGAATATAGGCAAGTCAATTAAAAATCGTAAGGACATACATATAAATTGCGCAATAATTTTGAACTCGCTGAAACTGTGATCGTATTAACGCAACAAGTAACAAGTTCGGCCCAAAGTTGAAATCCCATTGACTTAATTGATTTTTATGATTTATTATATAATATTTACCCGACATACAGCTTCTTTGAACGTTTCTTGTTCTAGTTACTGTTTTCGGGCGACACAACATATAGCTGTACTTGTGTAGTTAAAGTTTGACGGCTTCGTGTGACGAATTCTCAGAAAACAAATAAAAGATACTGGAACATTTCAATCAAAATATAAACTACCGCCCCTCGGGTACGCAAAAGTCAAAATCCTGGAATGCAGCACCTTGCCCCAATCGATTAACTTACAATGTTTTCAAGTTCCAGAAATCCAAAATGTATTTTAAATGTCCCCGACAGTCCGTGTAATGTCGTCACTTATGTAACAACTCCCCCAGTGCTCGTAATAAATCTACAATCCTTGTTGTGTTTTTGTGTACTTTCTTACTTTATCCCATGTTGTGGTTAGCTTGTTAGCTACGATCACAACTACTAAAAGGGATGATGTAATTATATTTTCAACGTGACCTGAACACAGGAAATCGTATGTTACAATGTCCGATACCTGAACAAAATCCGTTAATGTGCCACTTTCTTACTCTCAACCAATGTGGATACATCATTTTATCAGGACAGTTGATTAGCCAATTGCTAAATTGGATCATTTCTCTCCGAGATAATGGAACCCGATCATTAGTCGTAATTACTATCAAGCTACTACACAAAAGTAAAAGATGAATACATTCTGCTCATATGTTGTTCGCACAGTTTATGCATCTCTTTATAATATAATCCTTCATGTATTTTATTTGGCTTTCTAGGGTTCTATTAGAAATAGGTTACCGTCGGTACTACCATCTTTTGGAGTAGATATGTTCTAATAGTAATTGGTTTCTTATATACCATTTTGCAACTACAACTATGGTTAAATATGTGTGCACGCCAATTCATGTTTATAAAAGAAACAAATATTGTTTTATACAGTAAAGTCAGTCTTAGATCATGTAACCTTGTATTCTAGATGCTTCTGCAAGGAGTGTTTTGTAACACCGATTATATGCGATATTTATGATTTGTTTAATCGTCGAGTCAAAATGGACCAACAATAAAGTAATTGTTATAGTTAGTCTTGGCATTGTACACATATTAGTGTTTTATTCAATTTTATGAAATGAGAATCTTCTAGCCAATCTTAAAAAATATTAGTTCGGGAAGAATGGAAGAATGTGTTTAAACAATGTGTTTATTTTGTAATTAATATTCTTATTGTTATTCTTACAAGGATTCTTTTTGCGTGGCTCACAAATCATCAGTACACTAGTAGAGTGGAATTTAGTATTCTTAATTTCAAAATAACTTCTTGTTCTCACTGTGTATCATCAATCTGTTGGTTGTAAGAAAACCGAGTATTTTGAGCGTTTAAAGAAATTTTGAAACCGAAGAAATATGCCAAACAGGTACTTTAGGGAAACTATCTGCGTTTTGGTTGCTTTCTGAAACGTTGCTAGTATTTCCAATTTCAGACAATATCAATTAAAAACATTACAAAGCAAATTACAAAGGTGCAACGTTTGTTACGTTGTATTGTGTATAATTTTCATAATAATTTGTTATTACTTTTTAAATTCTAGACTACTATTTGTAATATTTGCGGCTATGCTAATGGTTGGAAGCAACGTGGCATCTCCACCAACACCAGGGCCACCTATTGGCGGTGTAATTTGATAATTTTAAGAATAACTATTGGAAACAGATTTTGAAGTGCATGCTTACTTAATCACAATAATATAGTTTTCAATAATAAAGTTTGATTTCAGGGACCATGCAAACCTGGAAGTGAAACTTGCTTTATACATTCCGAATGCTGCAGTAGAATTTGTGATAGAGTTTCTTACCACTGCGTCGGAGAATGAATAAATTAAAGGAGCAAGAAACGACATTCCGATTTTTCAACCTAGAATGGAATTGGTATACAAAACATTATATATACATACATATTCCAAAACATGAAGGCACAAAGTAAGCATGTAATTCAATGAATGGGTGATTAGTTGTATCGGTTGCAGGATACATTGTGCTAACATTTAAGGATTAGCAGAGCACGAGATGAAATTTATTAACAAACAGTTCATTCTGAAATTTTCTTTAGAATATTTGCTGATAGTTGTATGTAAGAAGAAATTATTATATTAATTTAAAATTGATGCCTCGTAAGTCATATTTGCTTCGTTACTGCTACTTTAATATCATGTTAAATGTAATTATGTCATTCATTTTTACATTCTTTACATGTATTAATTTTAAGTTCGCAAATTGAAATTAAAACCGTTTACAGGAAATTTAGTTGTTTTGTAATGGTAGATGAATTATTGATTTATGATTTAATTTGTAAAATTTCCACAGGAATTATACAATCCGTGTTCAATTATGGTGATGTGATTTTGAACTACATTATTGAACTACTCTAGATGTACTCAATAAAAGGATTTCATTTTTTTCACACCACATTTTGTCTATTTTTGTGAGCCATACCCGTATAAACTAGTGTTCTTCATGGATTCAAAAATGTTGTACCCGGACCCCTTACGTACTTGGACCGTCACGACTCTCCTTAGTTGGACAATCTCTATAGCGGCACATTAGGGTCCGCCCTTTTTACATTTTAAATCATGTCCCCGTAACAGAATAAAAAGATACTTCCCCTTTAAAACCACGTTATTTTTATCCCCTCCCTATTCTTTCAATAATATTTTATAACGGCAATTAATTATTGCGACAACTTTTCTTATCAAACGTGACCTATTTTTAAGTTCTTAATGCACTTTTGGATTTGTACATAATCGTTTGGCTATCGGAATCGGAATTAAAAATTATGTAAAATTAGGTATTGGAATTATAATCAGAATTGGAAAGTAAGTATCGGTATTGGTAATAAAATTTAATGATATTCCGATTAATTCCGATTCCATTTCTGTCATTGCATTATACAGCCATAAAGAGCTCTTTACGGTCTTTTACATAGAACCTTTACCTTCTACCCTTTACACTTCTACATGGTTTTTGCGAAAATAGTTCTTTATGGTAGTAATAAAAATTGAAAGAAAGGCAGAATCATTTGTTCATCATTACTACGACTACAATAGAAATTTAGAAATACAAAAGCAATAAAAGACATGTTCCAAAGTATTCTGTGGAACAACCGCACAAGGGACAAATGAATTAATTTGTTCATGTGGTTGAATGATTCAGAGTTTTCGGAAATTCTCCAGCAAGTAACCTTTGTAATCTTGAGCAATCGAGTAACTTATAAGTTACTGTGGGAAGACTTTTTTTTGCATTACATTGAATTTAAAACTATAACCAAGGTCGATTACCGGAGGAATCCCTGCAAAACATGTTATTTGTTCGAGTAAACAAACTGGTCAGCAATTGGTCAAATGACTTAAAAATGACAAAAATAACAATAAATTATAGGTTGCATGTATGGAATTGGAATCGGAAATATGTAAAAGTATTTGAATTAATTAGTATCGGAATTCAAAATTAATTATTTGGATACATCGGAATCGGAATCCAAATCGAAATTAAATTTAGGCAGGTATTGTAATTGGAATCAGAATTTTTATTTTTCTGATATTTCATCCCTGAATTTTACTGGAAACTTCATTCCGCACAACAGTCTTGGAAATAATAGACTAATAACTACGGTTCCAGCCTTCCAGCGGTAGTAGATTAATCAAACTAAATAATTACCAGAAAACTTACTGGAACTTTGAATGTTTACACAGGAAATTTAATTGGAATCATATAGGTCTTCAGTATGATGCCGATGATGCGGATGATGATGCCATGATATCAATGATGTGCATATCATAGTATGTCCACATGTATCTAATGTTACATACAGACGTGTAAATATTGGTGCATGTAATAGTTAAGAATTTATTTTAATTCCACAACAAGTCTTTCAAAGCATCCAAGTCCATACACGTAGGACAAAAATAATAACCTTTTTCAAACATCTTTCCGTACCGACTCTTTATTTGGACACTGTATCGGAGCCCTAGGGTCCGCCCGAGAAATTTTGCACTTTAAATAATGACTCTGTAACAGACTTAGGGGTCTTGTTATAGGGAGAGATTAGAATAATAAATACGTTTGAACAGTTTTCCAGCTGTAGTTGAAACGCGAATGTCATATGGAGTAAATAGTAGAGTATTCAAAATAAATAATTACTAGAAAGCCCACCGTAAAATTGGATATTTGCACAACAAATAGAATTGAAATTTCCAGTTCTTCAGTATGGGGCGTCGTATGATGAAAATTAACGGTAGATATTTGCGTATTCCCACGGGTATCTAATTTACAAAAAGTTTGGAATAAATGCGTTAAAATATATAGTAGAGAACAAATACGAATGATACCAATTGTATCATATATTGTCTCGAATTAGTACTAGCGTAATAGTTGAAAGTTTATGGCTTGCTGACCTTTGAGCGTTGAATAATGTACTCCCTGGAGTTAATCATATTTCAACTGGATTCCCGCAAAATTTCAATTCTAAAGGCCACGAGAAGAAAAAACCAAAGAAGGAAATTTTGTTCGACTTAAATCCGTCTAGTTGGAGTACCAGAGCCCTGCCAGTGACGTAAATAGGTTCAGCATACATTTTAGCTATCATGTAAATGAAACAAAGTTGAACTCATATAAGACTCACATGTCCTATTTTCTTGCTTATTCCTCAGGCACAGACACTAACAAGCAAATGATAGAAAAATATGAACAATTGAGAAACATACAATTTTTTAAAATCAATTTTCTAGCAATAAATTTTTAATTCTCCGGAGGATAAAGTAAGATGGGAGTGCTTTCGAGGTCCTTTACTAATGTACGTATCATAAAAAATGAAGTTATTTTATATCGGGTAGTAACTCTTATACGACTCCTGACAAGCTTTTACAGGTGGAAGTAAATAGCGAGTTTGTTTTGTTATTCAGGAAACTATGGAGCAAAGCAAATAAATAATTTTCCACAGCAAGTCAACTGTTATCAAAATTACCATTTGCAGGTTTCCATGAACAAGGGACATATTTAAACCTAAACCTGGGACAAAATCCTTCTTGAACCACGAAGCTGATATAAAAACAAGCAAATTCACTCCAGTTGACAAGATACACAACATAATTATTGAAGGATGGAAATCAGGGTGGAAGCAGGGTTCAAAGAAGGTGGAGAAAATACGTTTCTTCCTTTTTTTGTACTCCCACAAGTTACTTTTCTCCAGTTCTTCCATCTCCTGTTCCATGCTGGATTCAATACACGAAGGTAATTTTCCCTCCTTGCTGTCAAATTCCTGTGGGATGTGAAAAAATCTGAACTTTGGTAAAATACCGCAGTATTAAATAAACTAAAAGTATTAAATTTATAATAAATTAAATGTAATAATAAAAACAAATACAATACATAACTAATTATAATAGTAATAATTACACATAATAACAAATAAAAGTGACCACATCCTGGTGACACAAATAATATGGGAGAGGACGATATTTTTTAGGATCGTATTTGATTGCATCTCTTCGTTTGTTTTCCTTCAAACCCTAAGTACTAAGTATTTATTTCAGAATAGTTACGTAAAAATCAAAGGACGACT
Source organism: Allacma fusca (assembly GCA_947179485.1). Lineage (NCBI taxonomy): Eukaryota > Metazoa > Arthropoda > Collembola > Symphypleona > Sminthuridae > Allacma > Allacma fusca. The sequence continues at coordinate 12,882,185 of OX359250.1, forward strand.
TTTGGAAAGACATGATCCGCATAACACGTGATATTCCGTCACATGTTATGCGTCCAGTACTGCACAGAATCACAGTTTTACATTCTGTTTATTTAATACGGTTAACCAAACTGCTCCAATTAGGTACTATTTACAGAAAGCATAATTTAAAACAACATTTGTTAGCAGGAATCCGGTACAATGAATAAGTTACAATATATAAGGCACAATAAATTGTATAACATGAATAAAAACCATACAGAGTAGTAAATAACCTTTGAGTACCTAGGTTTTCTTTTTAACGTCGCTCCTTATTTTGACAATCTGTCTAGCGGCACATTAGAGTCTACCCTTTTTTAACATTTTTAATGATGTCCCTATAACAGAATTAAAAGATACTTCCCCTTTAATATAACATTATTTTTATCCCCTGCCTATTCTTCCAATGTCATTTTATAACGGGAATTAACTATTGAGACAGCGTTTCTTAAAAAACTATTTTTAAGGTCTGTACCTGTGGCGTTGCACATAATCTTTAACCATCGTATGTCCACCGGGATCTAATTTATGGAAAACTTCGAATAAAGAGGTTAAAATATATAATGATCAAACTTGAATGATGACAATTGAATATCGTATTGTCGCAAATACAAATTTAATAATTGAAAACATTTAAAGTACTGACTTTTGAATACTGAAAAAAGTTATCTACGTTTCTCCAGTTCTTCTATCTCTTGTTCCATGCTCTTTATTGAACACGCCAGTACTATTTTCACTCCTTTCTGTCCCATTTCTGAGGTGGTAAAGAACAGAGGAAGAGTAGGGTTTTCGTCATTATTCCATTAAATGTACATTAATGAGTAACCAGGAATAATTTTCTGAGTAACGGCAGGGATCAGGTTTTAGGGCGATATGGAAAGATTCTAATTAGGGAGCAGAATTCGGGTAAGAAAACAGAGTCAACAGGGATTATTGAATTCCTTAAAAATTTTCAGCCGGGATGTGACTTCTGGTATGGGAAATTCTTTCGTAACGTAAGAGTTTTGATATCTATTGAAATATTTTCCTGCAGGACTTCAGATTCGGCAGGGAATATAAAAAATAATCCTACGGGGAGATGTTCAAAATTCCAACTCCCGGGGTAAAGGCCCCAATTTATTTTAGTATTAAATACAAGTTTTGATCGGAGTCAACTATTAAAGGTGCAAGTTTGGAGTATAAAAGTTCCAGTTCAGGACAAGGCTTAATTGAAACTATAGGTACAGATATATTGAAAAATGTATATAATATTAAATATTAGAACTATTTTCCTCACCAGGTAAGAAGTCACACACAAGAGAAAGTAATTAATTGTTGTAGCTTACAATTACCGTCTTCTGTTGTGCGTATATACTGGACGAATTAGAATAAAATAATAGCGTTGCACAAATATTTTTACTACCAGCACAAAGCAATAAGAGCAGTTAATTACAATACGAGTGAAAAATAGAACAATCTAATCCAATTAAACAGGGAATTGAGAAAGTATAGTTTTTGTTTTCTGTCAGCGAGTGTGATTTACTACAGTATACACTCGAGATGATTGCACCATATTAAAGTAATTAATTCGTCACTAGCGGTAAAAATAGTAGGACAGTGTTATTTACTAGGAACATAAATTACCTTAAACATCAGTTTTTTCGGCGTTGCTCTTACAATGAGCATGCTCTGTATTTCGGAGTAATCAACAGTACAGTATTGCTGCGCATTATTTCTTTATAGAAGAATCCTATGTTTCTGCTATGGATAACCGTTAAAAAACAAGACAATTCTATTTAGATTTTTGCCAATAATGACTGCTTTCATTTTTTAGTACATTTTTATGTGAACTGAAATTAATATCAGAATTTCCCTTTTCTAGTGGCTAACAATTGTGTCTTTTATTGGAGTAAAAAACTTGCACTCATTCCCCAACCCAAATGCATATTTCGGGTTTAGACCCCATTTGGGCCCAATCTGATTCCGTAGGACTATAGAGTGGAAAAAATTTGAAACCGGGTCCAATTATTTCTTAGTTTTTGAACTCAAACCCGTACCTAAACTAAAATGTCAAAAATTTTGGCCCCGAACCTAACTCGTGCCATATTTTCAGCAATAAACAAATCACATGTTAAATAATTTGTGAATACATCAAATCTGTGTGTTACGGAGGCAGAGCTCAATTTCCCTCGGAAGGGTTTTTATATGGTGGCGTCAGCCCCTAATAAAATAGCCATTTTTGTTTGAGTGCGGCAAAAGCATAATAGAGCCCATTTAGGGCATTTTCATTCGAATAATTTCATCAAAATAATAAATCAACAAAAATCTCTTCTTTTTGAAAAGAAAACTTTCTGGATGTTTTTGCGGGGTATTGTCTCTCTTCATTCACTAGGTTGTGCGTGCAAAGTGTATGCACCTGTTATGTCGCCGGCATGGACATACATAAAATTATAGTCTAGCGAATATGTCTATACCGATCGGGTCGGGTATAAGATTTCCGCTTGGACCGGTTGACATTAACCTTAAGTGTCAGTTTTGTGTGTGAAGGAGTTGTTTCAATTTAGGTGTTTTACGCAGGGCTTCCATTCGGGACGGGACATTCCAAGGTTTTCGGGACGGTACAGTTTCGTTAGAAAATTTTTGTCCCCATGGTATTTTAGGACGGTTTCTTGACGAACTATTTATTCCCGAAGATTTCCGGACGGGACGGAATATCTTGCGGGACAAAAAGGTTGTCCCTAGTAGGTTTACAGCAATTTTGCTATTGTATTGGTAATATAATATACAGAAATGAGGTTCAAATCACTTGCAATAGACTTACATAGCTCTTACTGGTATTCAAACTCTGACGAATTGTTCTTTCCACGAACAGCTGTAGTACATGTGTGTGACATTCTAACCTAGTCATCTAATTCACGGTGATTGTCAAATATAATTGCATGCTTTGAATTACAGTGCCAGCTCTATATCTAATGGAGAGTGGGGTACTCTAGGCATAAGGGGCACTGAAGGCCATGGGCAACAAAATCATGGGGTAGCTAAAGCATGGGGTAGAGACCACCTGGGGCAGAAAAGGCCACAGAGATTTTTAATGCACTTGATTGAAATCACTTCTTTGGCTTTGTCTTAGAAAGTATACAGTGCTCTTTATAAAGAGGTTCCCTCTAATATGGTTTCCCCCTTATAGTGACCTCAAAAAATCCTCCCTAGGATTTTACCAAAGATAAGGTCATACAAGATGCCCATAATAAGATGTACATACAAGATGCATTACAAATGGTGTTACTCTTCAAGTGTATGCATGTTTGCGAATTTTGATAATTTTGAGATTTTGTGAATTATCGTCTGACTACAAAGGTATGCAATGATATGATTATAATTGCATATAAAATGCGTTGGCAATAAAAAATGTATGTGTAAATTTTTAAAACACAGCAATCGTTTCTTAAAATTACATTAAAAATTGTAACGATAAACATGCTTCTTTATGATAATTGTAAATCCACAAAAATTAAATACAATCGCATTAAAATTAGAAGTGCACTAAACACAATGTTCAAGAACTCATAATCAGTGAAATTTAAAACAGATGAACGTATTTTATTTAAATTTAAAAACGAAGTCAAAAAATGAACGCAACAAAAACACAACTAGATGTAAAAACTCAATGGTAAAAATGAAATACATAATCCAAGGATTTGAAACCATAACGTACAAACGCAACACAGCAAAAAAAAACAAGAATCAAAAACTCAAATTAAAATTTAACGTTACAAAACAACACAAACACTAATAAAAATCCTCGAGAGCATCAAAGTACTCTTCGTCCTCGTCATCAGTCATCAGCTCCTCCATAGCTCTAACTTCCTCCTCCGAAATAAGTAATTCAAATTGGAAATGCTTCATCAATAATGGATCACCAGATTTCAGCACGCGAATATTCTGGTAAGATTGGCTTTGCCACCAATTCACAAGCCCTCGGACGCAGCTCACAATGTATGACCAAACCATAGCTGCAAAAATTAATTGCAAAGAAGAATAAAATTATTGTAAATGCAGGTAAAATTTTCACACGTTTTCTAATATTTTGTGACAATTAAAATTTCAAACCGGCACTAACCTTCTATTTGGGATTCCCCAGGAAGGCAAAATATCAGAAAAAGATCCAGTTGCAATAAGACAGTCAACTCTCTAAAAATTATGCTCTGACAATGAACAGAATTCAACGCTGATGGAAGAACATTGAATATCGGGGAAAGGTGTGCTTGTGGTTTACTGTATTACGGAAATGAGTTACTTGAAATTACCAGTGTCGTAAGTCAAGTAATCAGATTATCCAAATTTGAACAAATTCCATAACTTCAGCTGGTAACTGAAATTGTTACTACAATTATGTGATTCAGTACTCTCCAAGCTTGAATATGTAGATTGGTCGCGGACTTTGGCAAGCGAACTTCGCGCCGCAGTTATTGGAAACAACGACAAACGTGCGGCCGCATACATGAATTCCATGCTACGCCTGCCAAATTAAATGTGGGCTAGGAATTCAAAGTTTGTGAAGTACGTCTTTGTTTGTAGATACGAGACAGCAGACATTTTTCCCGACTGCAAAGATAATTGTACGTCGTGTTGCAAAGTATTTCGGATTAAATTATGTTCTCTTTTTCTATCAATTCCTTCTTGTGTAAATACCATTTCCTATGAGCTTACAGAATTTCCTTCGTGTCTTGTTTCTTTCTCTCAACACTGTCAATACACACGATTTCCTTAATTATTTTTTGAAGCCATGTTTCAGTATTTATTAATTGAGTTAAAACTTTCATAAGTTTTGTATCTTTTCCTTCATTCTATCAATGCATACGATTTCCTTCAAAATTCTTTGAAACCATTTTTAAGTTCCACCTAAGTGTAAACTTGGTTACGCTTTAATCTTTTTCTTCTCTCTATCAATGCATACGATTTCTTCCAAAATTCTTTGAAACCCTATTTACGTTCTACCTAAGTTGAAACTTTGTTACGTTTGAATCTTTTTCTTCTCTCTATCAATGCAAACGATTTCCTAATAGCTATACCAGCAACACCTTTTGATAAGTAATTATGTTTGATTTTTTATATTCTCACTTGACATTATTGACATTATTACGATGAATATTTTACCAATGAAAGTCATTATTAAATTGAGTTTAATTATTTCCGTCTAGTGCGATATTACACATGCAAGTACCCGAAAACAACAAGGGCTTCAATTCTAGGTGCAATACGCCATGTAAAAAATGGTAATAGTCAAAGGGAGGCAGCAGAACTTTTTGGAGTCACCAGGTCAGTGCTGCAGAAGTACATGAAATGGCCCGAATCACTTATTCCGGAATCTATAACATCTGGAAGCTTCAAACCGATTTTTTCAGAAGAGCAAGAGGAAGTGATCGTAGCTTATGCTATGCAGCTTTCAGAAAGGTCCTCATATTTATGACTTATTGTAATTTTATTGTATTTTTGCATTTACGGAAATAAATTATATTTGCATCTTATACTAATTATACAAAGTTTGAACATCAGAAGAACAATTTAATTATGCAATTATTTGCGCATGTGTAATGGTAGGTTTTACGGACTAACAAGGCAAGCGTTGGGAGAAATTGCTTATCGGTTAGCTCAACAAAATGGAATTGTCCACCCTTTTACAAATGGGTGTGCTGGAGAAGATTGGATTCTTCAGTTTCTTATTCGTCATCCAGGAGTGTGCTTTAGACAAGGAACCCCAACTAGCTTGATCCGAATTCAATCGTTCACCAAGTCAGCAGTGTATAGATTCTTTGACCAATTGGAATCAGTAATTGCCGCGAACAACTTCACCGATTCGACTATCTTTAACGCTGATGAAACCGGGATCTCACTCGTTGCGGTTATTTTTTAAAAAATTTTTAATTTACCAAGTTTTTATATTAGAATTAATTATAGAAAGCACATAACGTAAATTCATTATATATTTAAGTAATTAAGCAAAAACACGCAAAAATATAAAGCAAGAACATTTGGCATTCATTACTGCCATTCTGTCATATAAAGCTGACTAATTTTTTAGTAATTATTTAAAATAATTCAGTAATTATTTGTTTATATTTTTATACGGCTTAAAATCGCGTAGAGGCATTTCAGATTTACAATAATTTAAATGTTTGTTCCCCTTTCAGAATATTTAAATAATTATTAGTATGCAATTACCATCTTTGTATGTATCGAGTCTTTTTGTTGTTTTTTGTATTGAGCTAATTTATTACATTTAAGAAATTTGTTTCACTGGAGATTACAATAATTATAATATATACAACTAATTCAAACAGAACCGATCACCGCCTAGATTAGCACGAAAAGGAGTTAGGAGCGTTCCTGTGATGGTACCCGCCGAACGAGGAACACTCGTTACATTTACCTGTTGTTTCAGCGCCAGTGGCCAGTACATTCCTCCATTATTTGTTTTCCCACAAGGTGGAAAACTGGAACGCATAAGAAATTATCCAGCAGGATCAATATTTCAAAAGTCCAAGCGTGGTTGGAGTACATCTCAAACCTTTCTGGCTTGGCTTAAGCACTTTCGGACCCACGCCGCACCTTCAAGAAGCACTAAAGTTCTGCTAATATTAGATAATCATAGCAGTCACGTCTGCTATGATGCTGTCATGTACGCTAGTAAAAATAACATTGAAATTTTAACGATTCCACCTCACTGTACACACAAATTACAGCCGTTGGATGTTTCGTTCTTTGGTCCCCTAAAGAGCAAGTACAAAGGTGCTCTTACTGCATGGCTCGCCGTCAACGAAGGTCGAATGATTAAGAATGAAGATATTACAGATGTAGTTAAAGCACCGTTTGAGCAGTCCTGCACCGAAATTATAGCTGTTAATGGTTTTAAGAAAACTGGATTGTGGGTGAATGAACGTCATGGACCTGACAGATTTGTTTTTGCTGATGAAGAATTTTCTCCGGAAATTGAAAATGTCCAGCAAGACCAAGAAAATAATGTTGACAACAACTCTGATAATGGAAGCGACCGTGGAGGCGAAAACAGAGATTTCCTCTTAGATCAGAATGAAAATCCGTCTGAATTGAGTGCGGGGGGCGATTTGTTTGAAAATTCTAACCCTGAACCGGAATCGTCACAACAGGCGTATTCACAAGATGAAGAAACTTTTGTTTACGACTCTGTTGAATCCTTTAGCGAAACACCAGCAGAAACTGATGAAAATGAAAATGATACAGTGCCTATTAATGACGCGCCAATGGATATTCTGACGAAAATCCAGAAGTTCCAATCTTTAGTTCCTTATGCTTTGTCTGATTCTGATGATGATGTCAACATACCTGACGATCAAGATATTCAAGTTGCGTCAACATCATCAAATCAATCAGTCAATCTAAAGCCGGTTAGAGACGTGAACTTCTTCAATTTGTTTTACTTAGTTTAAGCATATTCTAATTAATAAATAAATAACTCGATAATTTAGTTTGCAGTTTCTCCCTGGGATATCTGTAAGCAGAATCAAACCACGGTTGTCCCTGAAGTTCCGTCAAGGAAGAAGCGTCAACGTGGATCGTCGGAATTGATTACATCAACCGAGAATGTTAGAAAAATAAAGGAGAAACATGACAAGAAAAGCCTGAAAGACACTTCAAGTTCTGATGAATACAGGGTCACACGCAGCGTTACCAAGAGTTCTAAGCGAAAGCTCCGAAGTCACTCGGATTAAATTTATTTCATTACTCTTCCACTGCCGATGTTACTTAATTGTATTGTTTATTAACTGTGTAGTTCGCTTTATCTTTTCCTCCCCTCTATCTCTACATACGTTTTCGGATATTTTTAAGTAATTACAGGGTTTCAATCCGGCGTTCGAAACTCATTTCAGAATAATACTTTAAGATAGTATTCAATTTGTTTTATATTTAAATGCAATGTAAATAATGTTCAAATCTTTTTCTTCCAACTGTCATTTTGTACGTTTTCCTCTTCATTTGCGTTATTTTTTAAATGCAATGTAAATAATGCTCAAATCTTTTTCTTCCCACTGTCATGTTGTACGCTTTCCTCTTCATTTGCGTTATTTTTTAAATGCAATGTAAATAATGTTCGAATCTTTTTCTTCCCACTGTCATGTTGTACGTTTTCCTCTTCATTTGCATTATTTTTTAAATGCAATGTAAATAATGCTCAAATCTTTTTCTTTCCACTGTCATGTTGTACGCTTTCCTCTTTATTTGCATTATTTTTTAAATGCAATGTAAATAATGCTCAAATCTTTTTCTTCCCACTGTCATGTTGTACGCTTTCACCTTTTTTGCATTATTTTTTAAATGCATTGTAAATAATGCTCAAATCTTTTTCTTCCCACTGTTATACTGTTATGTTTTCCTCTCTTGTTGCATCGTTGTTTAAATACATTGGAAATAATTCTAAAATCTTTTTTCTTCACGCTATCATATCGTACAATTTCTTTCAATACTACTGTTTGAATAAAACTTAATAATTAAATGAGACCATATCTGTCGGTGCTTTCTTTATAAACAGTAATAAATGAATTAGTGAGGAAAACTCGATACTATGCAAAAAGAATACAATTCATTTCATTTGAAATTTTGTTTCTATGATTTTTAAAAAAACTGCCATTGGCTTTCTTTGCCCCTAGCAGCTTATGACCGTGGCTTAGACTGCCCCGTATGCTTTCGTTGCTTTCTTTACCCATGGCCATCATACCCCCTTATGTGTATATTGCCCCACTCTCCATTATATATAACAACACTGCTTAAAAAAGCAAAGTTTGACTTTCACACATGGCGAGGTGTTGTTGTACGTTGAAATGTGCATTCTGTATATGTATCTACGAAACTCCCTGCATCACTGCTTCAAATTATACGGCTCTCTTTATCATGACAAAAAGCATTCCATGTCATTTAGCACAATATCCAATGTTTTCCATATTTAAATTGGGTTACTTGCATAGCGATGAAATGAGATGCTCTTATACAGTAATTATACTTTATAATGTGATGGGATTGCAGGCGGACTAAAAACAAAAGTGTAATTCAATCACATGCACTGCAAATAGTAGCATCCTCGGACTGGGATTGATTCCTTTGTATTTCCGACTGTCTTTCACAGCTGCCCGTTAAATAGGAATGCATTTCTTTGCTTGACTCGTTTTATGTTGTAATTAGCTGGAAAATTGCTTTAGTTTCACACCGCCTTTCAAAATGTGCACTCATCCTCTTTAATCTCAGGCATAACAGAGGTGATAATTGTCACACAAAATAAATACTCGGTTATTGGAAGTGTTTACAAAAAAGTTTCTTTGTTACCTTGATATTGAACTTCCCAACTGGTAAGCTTTAAAATATTTGGATGGGGAAATATTTCGTATATATGTAATTATTAATTTACAAGTTTTTATGTTTCACAAAGTATTTATTTTGGGTAGTTTGTGTAAAATTCCTTAGATTTTGTATCTCTATTGTTTAAAATGTAGAGTCAGGGAAGTAATTCAAAGACATGTTTTTTACTATGTACCAGTGACTGTAGTTCATAGATATTTTACTGACCATAAGTTTTATACTGCGATTTGCCAAAATCCAGGGCCACACTTAGATTTTTTAATGACGATAGTTTTGACTGATTCCACGTATGCAATTTGTCTAATTTCTCTTAAATTATATTGATTTTGCTCAACCGAAGAGTAACGTAAAGAGCATCAACTCACACCGAGACTTTTATTTTTAAAGCATTTCTATATGAGAAAGAACTACAAAACCATTATTAAGACCAAGGATAGTAAGATTTTACGATTATGCTCTATAATGGTGTACTTATAGTGATACGCTCTTTTTAGCGTAGAAATAAGTATTTGATACGTACATAATAACGTAAGATTTTATGTAATGGTAGTAATGAGAATAGGATGTTAGAATGAACGTAGGAATGAGTACATGTGAATAGCACGCAAATAAACTTGCTGACCGTTGGCTTTAATAAAAATGTCCAGAGTTGGAAAAGTTCTTCTCTGTGTGTGTAGAAATTACCCTTTGGCTCCTCTAAGTCCGAGCGGATGAGAAGAGGAGGGAAATCTCTCCATGCGTAGGACGTATATATATACAAGTTATTAGTGCGTAATAAGCTGGAGACCATTGTATTTTAGAGTGTAAGACATTTTCCCAGGGAGAACAACTTTTGATTTCAAAGCATGTTAGTACATAAGTGTAACCATAGTTACGGTCTTATAACCATAGGGTTAGGAGGAAGTTGTTTTGTAAATAAGGGAGACAAAGTAATTTTGTTCCGGAGCTCATAAGATTTTACGAGGGTGAGGGTTATAAAAACTCCTTCCTAAGTACTGGGATCTGTCTCGGACAATGGGTTCGATCTTTACGATCGCAATAAATGTAAGTTACGATAAGACCTAAGATTAAGAAAGTAATTGAAACTGATATTGCTTATGTATGTATTGCCATGTGTTTAAATGCAAAGCAATCTCGAACCGGCGCCAGGCTGGCGGGGTTGGAACTTGGTTTCAGCCAGATGGTCCGGTCATAAAAATCTATTCAATTGACTTCGGATTTTGAGAGTACGATTGCGGCCGAGTATAAATACCCCAGGAAAATCTTACAGATACACAGTCGATCTGAACACGCCGATCCGAAACGCTGTCCTCTTGGACTCTCTCTCTCCCTCTTCGTATAGCACTCGGGTTTCGGTTTTCTCCCTTTTTACTCCCATTTTATCAAAAATACTCTGGCTCTCAGAATCGAGTAGTTTTTCTGAAAGATAGCCTTTACTCTCAGAAGAGGAAGGATTTTACCACAGCTCTTCAGGCTGGTGGATTGTATTTCGAGAAATTTTGAGAAAGCATTTAGAATTTTTATAGGAATTTTGGGAAACCTTTTGGGCAACCCTTTGATAACTTGTAATAGGAATTACACTTGAACTTTTATAACTTTATTAACTTTGTAGTTAGATTTAGAGAAGGTCTTCTTTGAATTAATATTTTTAATCAGAATTAAATCTTAGTGTTAACTTATAGTTTAGAAAATCAAACAAAGATATTATTAAGTTCCATTTTTGTATTTGTCCAAAGTTAAATAAAATCTCTTCAACATTTGAAGAATCAAAAGTAAACTTGAGGGAAATCATAGTACGTTATTTCCACTCAACTCAGACCCCTAACAATAGTTAGCATGCTTGCAGTTTCTCACTCTAATTTTTATAATTATTATAGATATACAATATTATGGATTGAAAAAAGCTACTGCATCGAACGTAACATGGAGCTGGAAGAACTTGGAAAAAGTAGCTTGCGGGATTTTGAGGAAAAAAGGATGAATATTTCTTCTCCGTCATATTTATACCACACATTCGTCCACATTTATTTTGTTCATTTTCTGTTATGTGTTGTATCAGTTGAAGTAAGTCTTGTGGTTTTCATGTTTTCCCACATTTCCCCAGTTTTAATTTTAAATATCTCTTATTTTAGCAAACCTCTTGATTGGAAATTTGGTAGCCGCTCACTTTCGTGATGATCTTTATTTGATCAGGTCTCTACTGTCAAGAGCGAAGGTAACCGGTTGACCTGAGTTTAGTTCTGATCTAATAGTACCTGGAATATTGGGATCTGACCTTATCATTCAAAAATACCTCAGGACTATTTAGTTGGCGGTAGGGCAACCCCCTGGGCAGGGGTCGGATTTTTGTAGGAAGACCGGAAAAATCTTCCCAGGGAATCCCAGGGGGGTTTCAGGGAAATTTGTTAAGCAAACAGGGATTTTTGGCTTGACTGGCCAAATTTGGCAGGGATTTCACGTCTTGTAAGACATTTTTTTTGGAAACAGGGATTTTGAAAATCGTTGACCTTTTTTCAGCAGGGAAATTCAGAAATAATTATCCAGGGAGATTTACAAAAATCCAACCCCTGCCCCTGGCTAGAGTTATCCTTCGAAATAAGTACCCGCAAAGCGCAGACAATTTTGCAGGAATCAGGTGTTTAAGACTTGCTCCTTCACATACAAATGTACACATATACTAAATTAAATTTTCCTGGCGAATGGGTGGTGTAGCCTGGAGTTGGCCTCTACTCCAGCTCACCCTGCATAGCTTTCTGTATGCTTTTGAGGGGTGCATGTCCTCTCTCTATACATACATATAAACCAGGATGTGCGTGCAAAGTACATGCACCTGTTATGTCGCAGTCGTAAGATGGACATTTATTGTCTATCTCTGGAAATCAGTGCTTGCACTGAGTAGATTTGACAATTCAATAAAGCCATTACATTACATTACAAACATATGTAGTTCCGAGAATGGGTCTACACCGAACGTGTTCTGAAGATTTCTGCTTCTAGCGGTTGGCAATATCTAACTGTAACCGTTTTTTGTGTGTAAAGGATTTGTATGTAGGGCTTCTATTCCGGGACGGGACGTCCCCATGTTTTCGGGAAGGGACAGTTTCATTAAAAAAATGTGTCTCAATGTTCTTTTACAACGGAATCTTGACGAACTGCTCTGTCCCAAAGATTTTGGGAAGGCACGGAAAAAGCTTGTCCCCAGTGTATTTACAGCAATTTAGCTCTTGATTTTATTATATGATTTACAGAAATGAGGTTCAAATCACTTCAGATTGAATTAGCTTTTATTGACATTCAAACTCTGTGATGAATTGTTCTTTCCACGAACAGCTGAAATTTAAGTGTATGACATTTTAACCTGGTCATCTGCTTGACGGTGATTGTCAAATATAGTTGCATGCTTTGAATTACAGTGACAGCTCCATATAACAACTGCTAAAAGAAGTATAGTTTGACTTTCACACTTGGCGAGATGCTGTTGAACGGTGAAATGAACATTATGTAATTACATGTATCTATCATAATCTATGTATGCATAACTGCTTGAACTTGAACTGTACTTCCCTCTTTAAGCTTGTATGTCCTCTAGCACAACATTCAGTTTTTCCTACTTAAAATGAGTAGCTTGCCTCAACGACGAAATGAGATGCTCTTATAAAGTAATTTATACTTTATTTTGTGACAGGATTGCAGGCCGGTTGAAAACAAAAGTGAAATTCAATCACATTCACACCAAATAGTCGCATCATGGGACTAGGGACTGATTTCTTTTGTATTTCGGACTGCCTTCCACAAGTGTCCGTTAAATTGGAATGCATTTCTCTGCTTGACTCGTTTAATGCTATGATTGACTGAAAAAATGCTTGAGTTTCACTAATTCCAAATGTGCATTCATTCTCCTTAATTTTAGCATTCTCATTAGTCTCAGGATTACACAAGTGATAATTGTCACCGAAAACAAGTATTCAGTTTTTGGAAGTGTTTACAAGAATGCTCTTTTCCTACCTTGACATTGAACTTCCGAAATGGTAAGCTTTAAAATATTTTAATAGCGAAATATTTCGTATATATGTAATTAATAATTTATAAGTTTGTATGTTCCACGAAGTATTTATTTAAGCTGATAAAATACCTGCCAATATATGGGGATGTCACTACATTTTACTACAATATAATGTTAATATAATCCTAGGAAATTTTAGGCATGCCAATATAAAGGGAATAATGTCTAAGAGGAAACCACTATATAGGAATTTCACTGTAAAATGAACAACAAAATAGAATGCTCTAGTGATTTTACTTTACGGGATTGTAGGTCCACTGAAAACAAAAAGTGAAATTCAATCACAACGACTGCAAATAGCTGCATCAAGGGACTAGGGTTGATTTCTTTTGTATTTCAGACTCTTCCACAGTTGTCCGTTAATTGGGATTGAATTCCTCTTCTTGACTCGCGTTATAATTAACAGGGAAATTACTTTAGTTTCACACTGGCTTTCAAAGTGTGAACTTATCCTCTTCAATCTCAGCATTCAGAATCTCAGCAGATATCATAATCATCCCCGAATACAAGCATTTAGTTCTTGGAAGTGTTTCCTAGACAATTCTTCTTTTACCTGGACATTAAATTTGCGACGCGGTAAGCTTTGGAAAATTTTGACGAGAAAATATTTCATATATACACTGCTGCCCTATTCTATTCCGACTTGAATAGGAAAATAGGAATTTGAATAGAATTACCGACATTTATACAGAAATAAATCGAATAGAATTGAATAGCTCGATTTTTGAAACCCCCAGACTAGAATAGAATAGAATATGCAACTGATGCTAAGATTAGAATTGAATAGTAAAAACAGCAAAATTCTTATTCAGATCTGAGCCACTAAGAATGTCATAAACAAAAAAAATATTAACTAAAGCCCTTGGATTGCATGTGTAAAAATTATCGCTACGCGATAATTTGAGGTTTCGCATCAGGGTGGCGTCAGCTACCGCCGTCAAAGTAGGGTGAATTTTAAGTTTTTTCGAAATTTGCGATTTGTTTTTGAAAGAAATATCAGCCCGATTTCAACCACAATCATTAATCATTACGATTTACATAAGCAATATTCACAAAAATTTGATTGAAATCGATTCGTTAGTCTTAGAGATAACTGTCATTTGATTTGAAGTTCGAAATTTCAAATTAAAAAAAAACTATTGGGTCGATTTCAACCACTCTAGAACTGCACAGCAAACTATTGTTGGCTAAGCAAGGCAAATGTCAGTTGGGATGACAGTAAATAGTTACATGCAATAGCTAGCGGCTAGCTGCACAGTGCTGTGGTCGTCGATCATACCTGGGGGTTCGTTTGCACTCGCACTCACCTCGCACTCAATTACAATGGTGGATCTTTAAACTCCCCTCGCGCTCGCACTCATGAGTTGTGCCCCGCTGCACTCAAACTCCTGCCTCAAAGTACTCTCCCAAAATTTTTGCACTCGCACTCATAGCTTGAGTGCCCTCATAGCCCTCTCGCACCATCGAGTGGGTGTTATAATTAATGGCTGGATTGAATACCCGGATCTCCTTTACCAACAACGTTTTTTTCGAAAACAACGTCTCACAATTAGTTTTGTGGTTACTTGTGATAGATCTCACCCCTCTCAATGAACTTGGTGTTTCATCATGTTCCCCCGTTTTAGCTAATACAAGATAATACTAAATATGTATTTATACTTCATTTTGTGGAAATTTTTTAATATTTCTCAAATGATTCCTTGACAAATTAGTCAAAGCAGCTGTATTTGATGGGGCTCAATTTTTTCCTCAAATTACAATTTAGAAGTCGGGACGCTGATACCTCTGAAAAAATTAACTAAAGTCCAGGGATTTGGAATATTTTGAGATGTTGTATTTGAAATAGTACTTGAAATGCATTCCGTATTTTGTGTTTAGTATTTTTCAAGTTGTAAATTTTTTTAAGGTATTTTGCATTTGACATTTTGTAAGTACTATACTTTCTTGTGTATTTTCTATTTCATATACCCTAGTTGTGAGTGCAAAACACTGCACTCAGCCTCTGCCTCTTGAGTGTACATAATTTGAATGATCACTCTACCTCATTACTGTGAGCGCAGAAATTTCAAATCGGAACTCGCACTCGCACTCAATTTGAGTGCGTTGAGTGCGAGGCTGAGTGCGAGGCTGAGTGCGAGGCATGTACTCAATGAGTGCGAGTGCGCCCAGGTATGTCGTCGATGCATCTAGAGCGCGCGAATATTTGAATCTTACCATCACTATCCACTCGCTCAACGGCTCAACTTAGAAGAGAGGATCTCTACATTATAACCGCCACTTTCTGTATGTGGCTATTAAAATTTCGCGCTCTACTGTTAAAGTAAGCGCGCAAGATTTAGGCATACAATAAGTCTCCACAACTGGGATTTATGGGAGCGTTCACAAATGACGTCATCAAATTAGTGGGTGGGTGCTAACAGGAGATGGTGATGTTGATGACGCAGTGGTAGGGTGGATTTGACCGAATGATGATGTCATCAACCGACGAATGTTACCAACGATTTTTTTGCTTAACCGTTAACAGTTTTGGTAGTTTGATTCAACCTGCTTCGACTTGCTTACTTGCCGAAAATGCCCAAAATGCCAGGCATTTTCAAATTAAGACATTTTCAGGGCATTTTTAGGTAGGCAGGCATAAAACCCATGGCATTTTCAATTGTGCAACCCTGGTGATGATGACGTCATTACATGGGGTGGGTGCGTCGTTTCATCACATGATGACGTCTGATGACAAGTGTGTGACTGGGTGCCTAAAATCCAGTATTTTGGATGACGTCATTTGTGAACGCTCCCTATTCGTGCTCATTTCACTATACAGCAAGCCGCCCTGTAGTATACTACTTAACTATATAGCCAAGAAAGCCGGTGGTATATGCAGCAATCAAATCGATAAGCAAAGCGAGCAGCGAGCTGAAACTCTGTCGTAGAGGAGAGCTTTTTCAGCTCGCTGTGCTTCTCAGCATATACCAACTGTTTGCAGCATTATACTGGAAGCTCGCAATATTACGCAATTTTCGATTAACACTTAAAAGCGCTAATCATAATTATTATAAACATTAGACATAAATCATCAAAGGATTAAATTAAGTCTGGTAGTGAGAAAAACTACGTTCGGTTACAGCACTGACGAACTTGAGGAGAGGAGAATTTTAATGACAATTTTAATTATTGCAACAGTTTTTATATATAATGTCAGATAAATTCTCAGAATTTGTATTGCTGAAGTTATTTGCTCACTATGTTTTAATTACAATCCTTTACATCCATACATTTGATCTTTATACCCCCTAAAATATCATTAGGAATTAAGGATTGATTTGTAGGAACCATGGACTTTAGTAACAATAGCAATTGAAAAGTGTTGTGCTAATATGAATTCCTTTCACTTTTCCTATTTTAAATTATCAGTGCGTCCAGTGTCTGAGGCTTCATTTGCTTTATGACGGTAACCCTGAGATATATACAAATTATAATCACATAAAAAATCATATTTGATCAGCACGTTTTGCTGATCCACTAAGGGGGTAAGCACCATACAGTGATGCAACAGCAAGATTTAATAACAATGTTGGTTGGTATTTAGTTGATCAAGCGATTAGTTAAATTCCACGTGTATAGGCAAATATTGCGTTTGGGAGAGAACTTTAGTGGGCTGGAGCGTTCTACCATAATTTTGTGATGATGAATTGCCAACTAGCTATTTGAAACGAATTGTTAGTCTTACAATTAAAAGTTCACATGTCTTATATGAGATTACTTTGCCCAGCGAAGCTGGCTATTAATATTAAGCCTTCTCGACATGCCATGTATACGGGATCTATAGCAATCTACGGTTTTGTGTATATTATCACAATTCCCAAGTAATTGCCCCTGTGCGGAGCACAGGGCTTTTACTAGTATACAATAACCATTACGATTTACATAAGCCATGTTAAAAAAAATTCATTAAAATATATTCAGTAATTTTCAAGATAACTGTCATTTGACTGAAAGGGCAAAATTTCGAGAATTATTTTCTCAAAACCAATCTGGCCGATTTCAACTAAATATGAACTCTTACGGCTGACAAAAATAATGCCCATAAAAAATTTCATTGAAATCGGTTCAGCAGGTTTTGAGATATCCTGCGGAAGGACACACGGACGTACGGACAAGGCTTTTTACTAAGGGGCTGGCGCTACCCTAAATACTAACAAATATATTTTGAGGGTAAAAATTAGTTCATTAATTCAGGCTTGTTAACTGCCAATTTTTGAGTACAAGTAATTATTTATACACCCGTTTAATTCTCTTCTGCCTGGAGGTAACTTGCGACAGTGGTCGTCACGGGAACGGGTAAAACCCGGGAACATGGGAACGGGAACGAGTACAGGAACGGGTACGGGAACAAATATTTTGTTCCCAACCTGTTTGGGTACAGGAACAGGAACACGTTCAGGTGGACCCGATCACTGGGAACAGGAACAGGAGTGCGAACAGGAACCGAGATTTTCATTTTGTTTCCGTCCCCATCGGGAACGGGTACGGTCTACACATGATCCCGTTCCCATGTATATGCACAATAATTATCTTTGGGGCAGCAATTGATCTTAAATATTAAGTTCCATTTTGAAACCCTTATCAGTATTCAATTTTATTATTGGAAGAGCAATATCAATGTTTCATTCATTCTTGGATCCTTTCAGAGTGTCATTTTAAAGTGTAGATATTCAGTCTACTCGGTACATAATCTCTGAAGAATTCAACGATCAGTAATTATACTGATACGTTCCGCTATGGGAGAGCGTTTAGCCGCCCTGCATATTGTCCGTTTTTATATGCAAAACGAAAGGTTTGAAGGTTAGTGAAATCCTGATGATAATTTTTACCACATTTAATTACAATACGACTGGACCCGGGAACGGGACCGGGAACACCAGCTGTAGGAACGGGTACGGGACCGCAACATTTTAAATTTCTTGGTACGGGAACAGGAACGGGTCCGGGTACACATTTTTATTAAGTTCATGGGAACGGGTACCTAAAATACTGTTCCCATCATAACGGGAACGGGTCCGGGCACGGGAACACTTAAGGGGAGTACCCATTGAGTGGGAATAGGAACGGGAACCGGAACAAACTTTTTGTACCCATGACGACCCCTGACTTGCGAAAGAGTAAATTTGCTAAACATCAGTTATTTTATTATCATTGTCAATAGCAAGTTATAATTCCAGAAACTGGAAATTGGAATTATGAAAGAAAACGTAGTTATATTTATACAGCGCGCTTTATCCACTAGTTTACAGCGCGCGGTTTTTATTTGCTGTTGAATAGAATTTGAATAGGAATAGAATACGAATTTTCTAATTTTGTTGGAATAGGAATAGACTTGAATAGCCTCGCCTAACCTTTAGCAGAATAGAATAGGACTTGAATATACAAGACTTAGTGGTAAACAGAATAGAATAGACTAGAATTAAAACCTGGCGGGCAGCAGTGCATATATATATATTTATACATTTTAATTTTTCACAAAATATTTGTTTTGGCTAGTATATGCAAAATTTTTAACAGGTTAATTTATAATTAATAATTTAACATTTATACAAGATTTTGTACCTCTATAGCTCAAAGTTTGGAGTCACGCAGGAGCCATGGAAGTAAGCCAATGGCATGTTTTTAAATATTTATCAGAGTTACTGTGATTCATAAACATTTTACTTACCATACGTTTCATATTGTCCTAAGACAAATTACGGCGTCATATGTAGATAATTTACTGATGATAATTTTGATAGATTCCACATGTTCATATTGTCTGATTTGTAATAAGAAATGTTGATTTTCCTGAACAAGACTATACCGTAAAGAGTATACCAGCTCGAATCGAGACTTTTACCTTTGAAGTATTTAATTATGAGATAACATTATGATCATTTCTCAAATATTAAGATTTTATTATTATGATCTTTATAATGGTGTATTTACAATGAGCATGTCTGTATTTGTTCGCTCTATGTTTTTATGAACATAGATGTTCTATCAGATGGAGTGAAACAAGCTACTGCATCGAATGGGATATGGAACTGGAAGAACTTGAAGAAAGTAATTTGCTGGATTTCGAGAATGGCAGGAATGTTTCTTCGCCACCCTATTTGAATCATTCTTTCACCCTCATTTCCTTTGCTCATTTTTTGTTCTGTGTTGTATCAGTTGGAGTAAGTCTTCTGGTTTTCATGTCAGCTTGGTGGTGCAAAAGGCCTATTCCCCCTGGTTTAATCCTAAATGTGTCTCTTGTCTTAGCAAACTTCCTGATGGGAATTTTGGTAACCGTTGAACTGTTATTAGATGATTCCATGCCTGGTTTATTTCAAAATAGCGAAAGTTATTTCTGTTTAGCTGTGAATTTACGTATTCTATGTCAGGGCTGTAACTTAATTTCGGCATTTCATTTTCCTGCCATACAGATCAATGCCTGGATGACAGAAATAACAAAATGGTAATTTGTAATT
This sequence comes from Allacma fusca, assembly GCA_947179485.1. Classification (NCBI taxonomy): domain Eukaryota; kingdom Metazoa; phylum Arthropoda; class Collembola; order Symphypleona; family Sminthuridae; genus Allacma; species Allacma fusca. The sequence goes on from OX359250.1 coordinate 12,902,126, forward strand.
CCCTACAGGCTGGTCTTAGAGAGATGACATGTGGTCTCCTACCTGGTGCACGCAGATTATGTACATCAAAAAGTCATCCTTTAATTATATCGATTTGACCGTGAACATTTAGAGGCTCTGGAAGTTCTTGGAATTTAAATAAAATCAACTGAAGATTATAAATCAAACTGTATGATCCAAAAAATAATTTAATCCTTCATCTTCTATTTATTGTATTCGTTTGTGTATGTCAACTATTATGGTTAAATTAGGATTGATTTGTAAATTAGTTGTCAAAAACTACAAACCGTTCTCATAAGAGATATATTGTGACGAGATAATATGTGTACTTTAATCTCGTGCCCAAGTTCGGGCGAGTCGAGTAATGATGTGTAGGTTTTGGTGATAATAAAAAGAATGGTGGATAAAAATAAGTTTATACTGGATAATAATCTTGAGTTGAGTTATTCTTATTGAAATTAAAAGATGAGATTGAAATAAAATGATAAAAGGATCTTATAAAATAAATATTCTATGTAGAATTCCTCCTTGGAAGTCCCTCTGATTTACAATAGGATCCAAGGATCTTTTCCTATTGTAAATCTCTGCTGGGCTGTCCATCTTCGATTCTTGGGCCGGGGCCGGAATGGAGTAGGATCTGTATACGCGAGCTTTGATCCAGTCCATCCGAGAGCCTCCCAAGAACTGTCGTGTTCTTGCTTGACTTAACCTAAGGATTTGATCTTAATCTAATTTACATGTTATGTACATACTTACATTATAATACAATCATCAGAATTATTGTTTGTAATAACAATAAGTTGGATTGGTATTAATGGATTTTACATCCTGTCCCACACCCGTTCTTCCCTCATATTCTGCTGAGTGGAAGTGCTGAGTGATTCAAAAGGTTGAATTTTCCTTTTGAGATCTGCAGATGTGATTTAATTATTTATGCTAACGTGACATTAACGCGATCTTTGGTAACGTAGCCTCCTTTTCTCGTCACGTATCTCAGGTGTACATTATGAGATGTAACAATATCAGTCCAGTTGTAATTTAATAGATGAAAGTATCAGGTGTCAGATATTTGTAAATCACTTTGGCAGATAATTTTTGATTTTCTCTGCTAAAATTGATCTGTCTGTGGGGAATTTCAAGCGTTTCAAGTTTCTATTAGAAAACATTCCACATTTTTAAACTACCTTTCCATTTGAGTTTTACCCTGCCGAACATATTTTCCTACAAAAATCCTGTCCCTGTATACAATTTTATTTAACTATAAGTATATTATTCATATAACTATGGTTAAGACATGTGCAATTGTTACCGTAGCATCAAAGTTTATGGTGTTTACATTAGCATACATACATGTACATACATGAAAGTAAGCAATGACAGTTGTAAGCTATTGAGGTGGATAATTGTACTACTTAAAAAATTAAATTTGTCCAGATGGGATTTCTTTCCTTTGTTCTTAATAGCTATTTGTAAAACTTGGCTACTGATTTTTACACACTTACTGTCTGTGTACTGTTGGGAAATCTTTATAATACCCCTGTGTAATTACCGCGATCATAAAATTATTGATTTAATTTTAACATAAAGCGAGTTCGGATTTGAAATGTCTATACTCTCACAGCAATAAGATCGAGCAATTATTAAAATTATGAGCGCTCAAGTAGCAGCGGCTGAGTGAAACTTTTCGCACTCACAATTATTACAGTGTGTTAGAGATCGTACATGCACATAAGATTGTTCGCTGATTGTAATCTAACGTTTTTGCTTTGTTGATTCGGAATGTAAGTATTACATTTGCATTCATCATTAAACATAAAAATGAACAGGCCGAATGTTTTTTTGTTGGGTGCTTGAAATCATACTTAAAATTCCCTCACAGTTTTGGTTCATGTAACCTTGTATTTAAAAAAATTTTGCAATCATTGTATGTGTTATTATCGATCCTGAACAATATACAATTAAGACTTGTTTAATCTTCAAATCTAAAAGAACCGACAATAAAGTTGAATTTATAACAAGTCTTAGTATCATAAACATTGTGTTCTCTTAAATGCAATGAAATGACAACCTCGAAAAATGAAATATTTGTACTGAATCCAAACAACAATGACCTTATTCCTTTCTGGAATTTAATATATTAAACTTTAAAACAGATTCTGGCTTTCAGTGTTCCTTCGTTTGACTCTGCAGTCATTGTAAGAGAACGAGTATTTTTAACATTAAATAAATTCATCAATCAATATGACAAACAGGTATTTTCAGCAAAATTACAGCTTTTTTTGTACTACCTTATAAACAATTTCATTTCAAATTTTTTTACTTTACAAATCTATAACTTTTGCAACACAGCATTGTGTGTATAATGTTCATAATTATGCGTATTTCCTGTGGAATTTCAAGATTGTCAATTATAATATTTTTGAGTGTACTAATGGTCGGTGTTCCCTCCCTGGGATCTCCTCCAACACCGGGGCCGCCTATTGGTGGAGTAATAATATGCTTTTAAAAATAACTATTACGAACATACATACATTAAAGTTTGCTTATTTAATCCCGGTAACATCATCACTATTTTTGTAATAAAATTGTTTGATTGAAGGGACCATGCAAACCTGGAAGTCAAACTTGCGTTACCCACAGGGAATGCTGCAGTGGACATTGTGATAAATTTTCTCTACATTGTGTCGGAGGGTAACGAAAAAAGGAGCAAGCAACAACACGCCGTTTTTATTTCAACTTCCAGTGGAATTATTATAACCAAAAAATTCGAATATTTTTGAAATAAATAGTTGAAATATATATATATAGTTGTTTTGAAATATGTAAGTATGTGTATATATATATATATATATATATATATATATATTAAATTAAGCATGTAATTCAACGAATGAACTATCGATGCTATCGTTGTATCGGTTTCAGGACACGGTGTGTTAATATTTAAACAGTTGCAAAGCATGAGTTGAAATTTAATAACAAACAGTTCATTCTGAAATTTTCTTTAAACATGATTTTAGAATATTTGCTGATAGTTGTATGTAAGAAGAAATTATGGTATAAATTTAAAATTGATGCTTCGTAATTCATAGTTTCTTCATTATTCTGACGTTAATAGCATCTTGAAGGAATGTCATTCATTTTGCTATTCTGTACATGTATATTAATTGTAATAATTGCTAAATTGAAATTAAAACCGTTGACTTTAAAATTTGTTGTCTCGTTATGGATGGCAGGTTATTGATTTATGATTGATTTCATTTGTAAAATTTCTGGGGGAATTGTACAACCGGGGTACAGTTTTGGAGACTTTAAACGACATTATTGAACGACTCTAGATGTCCTAATAAGTGATTCCATGTTTCCACAACATTTTTTCTATTTTTGTGAGCCATAAATTAGTGTTCTGCATGGATTCAAAATTGTTGCACCTGGACCTAAACATGTACCTGAATCGTAGGTACATTAAATTTGCGAACGTAATCTGAATTATTTTCTGGAATGAGAGATTGCGCGTGTATAATATATTAATTGGTTTAAAAATGTACAAAAATCTTGCTCTCAAAAGCATGGATTCAATAATTCAAGGGAAAGTTAAGAAAGTATTGTTTTATTTTCGAAGCTATAATTTGCTATAATTTTTCAATAAAAACGATTGACATTACTGCTATATATTGTAATTTAGCAAATTTTAATGATTTAAATTTCAATTCTTTCAATATCAACCAGATCGTTCCCTCGTTGGCAATCTGAGGGAGGTTTCTATTCCACACCAGAATTTCCGGCATGCATTCGAAATACTCCCCATAAAAAATTAACAAGTACTTACTTGACATGCAATTTTGAGCCTACAGACTACAGAATTTGCTTAAACTAACGTTAATTGTGTTTCTAATTTCCGAGAAGAAGAATGGAAACCACATTAACCCAAATCAATCCAGTCCCACGACCCCACCCAATCCCAACCCGTAACTTTCATCTTCATAATTTCTAACTGTTTATCCGTATTATAACCCATAAAACTAATTGCAACATAATACTAATTATAATAACATCCAAAAGTGTACACCTTCTGGTGATAACAATAATATTTAAGAGGACGATAGGTTTTAGGATAATACTCGTTTGCATCTCGTCGTTTGTTTTCCTTCAAACCCCAATTACTCCGTATCTCAGAATGGTTACGCTCAAATCAAAGGATGACTTTTAGAAAGACATGATCCGCATCACACGTGGTATCCCGTAAGGTTCTCAACGAGTCGGATAAATTGTTCATCCGATCCGAAACCGATCCGAACCGAAATTATCGGATGAAATATTATGCTTAGTCGATCCGATCCGTGTTACTCGGATGAAAATTTTTGCTAAACCGATCCGATCCGTCAGAAAACGGACCGGATTGTCTTATAAACCGATCCGATCCGCGGATATCCGGCATCCGACATCAATATGATTTCAATTATTACGTCGGTCGAAGAACGCAGGAAAGCATTTTATTCTGATAAAATACGTAGAAAAATGTATTCATTAAAAATAGCAGTACAGTAAAATCTCCTTGTAACGGCAGCTTGTTAAAGAAATTCTCATTATACCTGACAAATTTGTTCATCCACACCAAAATTAGCTGAGTAAGCATATAATATCTGGTATAATCACAACGGAGTACTGTGTATACCTGCCAAAACATCACTAGCGATTAAGTTATAAACAGATTTTACTGTAATTCACACAGTTCTGACTTCCACCAACTTTTAAGCGTCATACAAGCAGATATCATTGGTGCTTCTAATCTTCCTCTGGTCGGACAAATCAGATCAGCACCTCCAGAAAACTCTTTCAACAGGAACGGAAGTTGGAACTGATGAATACCCAATGAGATGAACTGTATACTCAGAAAGGCATGCTATGTTAACTCATGGTTGACGTCTGCTTGTGTGTTGTTGGCGGTTGGGGCAATGAAAAGCAATATGATTAGCTTGGGAATTTTGCACAAAATTTAAACTTCAAAATCCGCGGATCATCCGACGAAATCATCCGATCCGAACTGTTAATAGATAAAAATTAACCGATTCGACTCGTATTTTCTATCGGATGATTAACACTCATCCGATCCGTTCGAGTTTGCATCGGATCGGATGGACGTCCTCATCCGATCCGTATTTTCGGATATCCGGCCCGCGGATATCCGATTTTATCCGACTCGTTGAGAACCTTAGTATCCCGCCACATGTTATCCGTCCAATACTGCACAGAATCACAGTTTTACATCCTTTAATAGTTTTTGTAAAATTATAAAAAAATTATAAATAATTACGTAAATATTTGAATATTTAATACGGCTACAAAAACTGCTGCAAAGAGGTACTATTTACAGAAATTTAATTTGGAACAATATTTGTTAACATGAATAAGGTGCAATAAATAAGGAACAATAAATTGTATAACATGAATACAAACCATACAGAGTAGTAAATAACCTTTGAGTACCTAGGTTTTCTTTTTAACGTCGCTCCTTATTTGGACAATCTGTCTAGCGGCACATTAGAGTCTACCCTTTTTTAACATTTTTAATCATGTCCCTATAACAGAATTAAAAGATACATCCCCTTTAATATCACATTTTTTTATCCCCTGCCTATTCTTCCAATGCAATTTTATAACGGCAACTAATTATTGAGACAGCTTTTCCTAAGAAACTTCTATTTGTAAGGTCTGAATGTATGTACCTGTAGAGGTACACATAATCCTTTGGTTTTTGAAGGTGTAAAATTATATTTAAATTTATTAAAAACTTCATTCCGTACAACAACAAAATCAGTCCTGTTGGTGCGGTCTTGTTATATGGAAAGAATTAAACAAATACATAAGGTTCCAGTCTTCCAGCCCCGTAGTTGGAATATACATGTCTTATGAAATAAATAGTTGATTATTCAAAATAAATAATTTCTACAAAAACCCTTTGGAACATTGGATATTTGCACAGCAAATATAGTTGAAACTCGTCAAGGTTAATGACGCAAATTAACAGTGCATAACAGCGTCTGTCCACGGGTATCTAATTTATGGAAAGTTTCGAATGAAAATGTTAAAATATATAATGACCAAACTTGAATGATGCCAATTGAATAATGTAGATATCATATTGTCTCAAATATAATACAAATGTAATATTTGAAAACATATAAAGTACTGACCTTTGAATGTCACGAGAAGCAAATTCTGGAAACATTTCTATTTTGTATTTATTTATTTAAGGCCCTATGGGCTTTTGCCCTTGGTCCGATTCCTTGCACACATTTAGTTCGCCATAGTTGTAGTATACCAGAACCTGCAAGTGTCGTACAAAGGGTCAGTACACATTTTAGCATTCAGGAAGGTTAACATTTACGTAGAATCTAGCACTTTGTAAATGAAACAAAGTTCGAGTCATATAAAACGATACCTGCATAATTTACAAAACTAACGCTGTGATAAATGTGAATATGTTGCTCATCTCCTGCCAAGAAAATTCCCTTACAACGGATCCTCTTGTTGCGAGAAAAAACTGTTCGATTACATCCCTTGGGAACACGTGCACGACACATCGAAAATGAATCAAATGAATAAGTACACAGTTCATCCCACGATACACCTGACCCTACCTCTATCGTTGTAGGAATAATTCTGACATTCTGACAACCAAAATGACATTCCATAAAAATTGGGTTTAATAAGTTTCAGACATGATACCCTTCAACGTTTACTAAAGTATGAGTCATAAAAGAAAAAATTAACTTATAGCTAGCAGTAGTCCTTATATGACTCTTGATAATTTGTTGCAGGTGGAAGGAAATAGCGAGTATTGTTATGAAGAAACGTAAGTAGCAAGGAATAGAGATAGGAACAGAGAAATAATAGAATATATATAGTTTTCTGCAACAAGCCCTTCAAAGCATGTAATTGTAAGCACATACATTTCTCACTTACAATCAAGGCTCTAGATACAAAGAAATAAGGCAAGGTTTCAACATCCAGGTCAAACTAAATTATATAATTACATATATGAGATTTGGATCTGGTGCAATTCTCATCTCTGTTTTATAACATGCGTGTTCGCCAGGTCATCCCTGCATTGAGTCGCTTTTTAAAAATAACAAGTTATCATACCCAACAGAAATAATTAAAGAAAGGGAATGTGAGTGACAGCAAGGTCTTCTTCTTCCTTGCTCTCTTGTTCAAATATCTTGTTCCATGCTCTTCATTGAATACACCAACGGTGAGGTGATAAAGAACAGAAGAAGAGTATGGTTTTCGTACTTATTTCATTACATACGTTATTATGTAGGTTATTATTTCATTAATAATCTTACGGGGAGATGTACAAAAATCAAACCCCTGGGTAAAGGCTCCAATTATTTATTGTATTAAAGACAGTTTTTGATCGGCGTCATAACAACTATTCAAAGTTTGGAGCATAATAATCTCGGTTCAGGATAAGGGTTGATTAAAAATGTAGATGTATTACAATTGCATATAATATTAAATACTAGAATTATTTTCCTCACCCAGGTAAGGAATCACGCTCAAGAGGAAGAAATTATTTTTGTGTATAGCTTACAATCACCGCCAATAACAGGACATGTCTGTTTGACTACATTTGTGAGTAATTATATATACTGGACGACTGAGAATAAAATAATAGCGTTGTACAAGTATTTTTTTTAATCAGCGCAAAGCAATAAGAGCAGTTAATTAAAATACAAGTGAAATAGAACAATCGAATCCAATTTAACTGGGAATTGAGAAAGTATTGCAGTCAACTATCGCTACAAGGGATGCTTAAGGGACCGGCCAAATCTGTCCCTTATAAACACTTGTCCCTTATAAGCAAAGTGTTATACATTGTGTAAATGGGAATCAGAACTGCAAATCCTGGTCATTTATATCGAGAAAACCCTTGTAAGGGTATCCCTTACAGCGAGATTTGACTGTACCCTAAATAGAAATCGAATGAGTTCAAATCCCATGGCATCGCTGGATGCAGTCAGTAGTACTGAAATTTCACTTCTGCTTTCTGTCAGCACTCCATCCAAAGAGAGTGTGTTTTACTCCAGTAAACACTCGAGGAGGTTATACACGAGCCATTTTTCTGGAAATTACTGTGGATTAGATTTTCATTTTGCTTGTCGATAATGCTCTGTTGCAAGCTACAGAAAATTGTGATTTTGAATTAATTGCTCATCAAACTTAGAATCACCACCTATTGAAATTTTGACTGCTCTCTAAGCCTCTGATTTTTACTGTACTATTCAATTTTTCGTTGAAAATTGCTTCTCACCGCCCTTCAGTGATGAATACGTAAATATGTAGTAAATTATTAGTTACAAAGAAATTTATTTTTTGTGATAAATTATATCAACTCATACTATTGAAATAAGATTGATTGGACCGGCAATGCTTCTGAATTTACAACATATTAACGAACAAGCCAATAACCAGACATTCACATCTGAGACTTTTCCTTCCTTGCTCTCCTTACATTTGGATATTCTGAATTTAAGCTATTGATCCAATTTTTGTGCCTTGAGAATGCAAGATTTGAGACCCATAGCGTAATAGTTTTCACACATGGAAAAAAACAGTCCTTGGGTGACCTGTGAGAGAGCGTTTATGTACTTTGATTTTTCCTCGAGCCATTGTCCAATTAATTAGGATTTATCAAATTTTTATTTTGTCTATCATTTTGAAGTTGCCAACAACAATAATTGTTATGTAATGATCTTTTTTTGATCAGGACACTGTACTGATATATCAGAGCCAAGGTAACCAGATTACCTGATTTTATTCCTGTTCTCATAGTACCTGGAATATTGGGACTTGACCTTATCATTCGAAAATACATCAGGACGATTTAGTGGATAGTAAGTCAACCCCGTGGCTACAGTTATCCTATGAGATAAGTACCAACAAAGAGCAGTCAATTCTGGAGCAATCAGGTGTTTTATAACTTACTCCCTCATATGTGTACGTATGTATAAATACATATAAGCGAAATTAAATTGGGTTTCAATTCAAAATTTTAATTTAGGTGTTCCGTATTGCTTCTATTAGGGACGTGACATTCCCGGGTTTTCGGGTCGGCACAGTTTCGTTACAAAATATTTGTCCCCATGTTGTTTTAGGACGGTTTCTTGACGAACTATTTCGTCCCGAAGATTTCCGGACGGAACGGAATAGCTTGCGGGATAAAACACTTGTCCCCAGTAGGTTTACAGCAATTTTGCTGTTGTATCTATTGATGATATGATTAACAGAAATGAGGTTCAAATCACTTCTGATTGACTTATCTCTCACTGGCATTCAAACTCT